>JAMWYP010000238.1:600000-785088 GCA_025563575.1 Acacia pycnantha | reverse complement strand
GCTAAATAGTTGACTCCATGTCAACCATAATAATTGATGTGCTTTAAAAGAAAGTGATTAGAAAAATGTACGAAGGTAGTTTCCTGGAAAGTGTGACATTGATTATAGCCACCCCACTATATATTGAAAAGATTCTAATCCTAAAACATCGCAGTATTGAAAGAGCGGGGAACAAAAAAATTACGCACAGTGCTGTTGGACTGCTGGACGTTGAAACTTTCTGGTATCTTAACAACATAACATAATCACTACTACAAAATATGGATATTACTACCCTAAAAGACGTCCTTATTTTAAAAATGAAGTAAAAAGTGAAGGCGGTGGCATTGTCGTAATTATTTACTTGATTTTGAGACTTTAGACAACCTAAATTTTAATTTAGGACGCCTAAAGTTTTTTTTGACTACCTAAATTTATTTTAGGACGTCTAAAATGTAATATTTGGCACAATTTAGGATATTTTTTGGCGCGTGGAAAATTTTGGCGACCTTAAAGTATATCAGGTCGCCAAAAGCAGTATTTTTGGCGACCTAAAAGTATTTCAGTCGCCAAAAGCAACATTTTTGCTCAATTTTGAAAATTTGGGAAAATTTTGGCGCTAGAATTTTTTTTTTTTGCGACCTAAAAGTATATCAGGTCGCCAAAAGCAGTATTTTTGGCGACCTAAAAGTATTTCAGGTCGCCAAAATCAACATTTTTGGCGCAATTTTGAAAATTTGGGAAATTTTTTGGCGCTAGAATTTTTTTTTTTTTGCGACCTAAAAGTATATCAGGTCGCCAAAAGCAGTATTTTTGGCGACCTAAAAGTATTTCAGGTCGCCAAAATCAACATTTTTGGCGCAATTTTGAAAATTTGGGAAATTTTTGGGCGCTAGAAATTTTTTTTTGCGACCTAAAAGTATATCAGTCGCCAAAGCGATATTTTTGGCGACCTAAAAGTATTTCAGTCGCCAAAATCAACATTTTTGCGCGCAATTTTGAAAATTTGGGAAATTTTTGGCGCTAGAAATTTTTTTTGCGACCTAAAAGTATATCAGTCGCCAAAAGCGGTATTTTTGGCGACCTAAAAGTATTTCAGTCGCCAAAATAAGTATTTTTTGTTTCCCTGCTCCTTTATTAATATCCTCTCACCTTTTTCATTAGTTAATCGTCCCCCTCTCTCTCTCTCGCACGCATCATCACCATCGCTCTCCCTCGCGCTTGACTTCTTCTCATCCCTTGTTTAATTTCATTTATCCCTTCTTTCCTCTACACACCATCCCTCATTTAATTCCATTTATCCCTTTCTCTTCTCATTTGATCTGCACATACGCCTTCCCCTTCTCTCTCTGCACCCCACATCTTCTCTTTCGATCTATTCCTACTCCTTCAACACTCTTCGATCTTGCTTGGCCGAGGAGACAACGGCGAGGAGATGACGGCACCGGAGTTTGAAAGGATGATGATCTCATGCTTCACTATTGGTGCCATTTTTAATTTGAGTCCGATCTGTTCTTCCCTTTCCCTTTATTTTTTTTTTCGATTCCTCACTTCCATAATATTTTATTCTCCATCGCTCTCTAAATATTAACAAAAGCTTACTCAAACTAATCAAGAATTCATTTTGTCGGTTTCAAACTCTACCAAAACGAAATCCTTCTTTTGATTCATAACCTTCGTTTTGAGACATGTGTTCTATCTTTAAACGTTAGGCATGTGAAATATTCATTTGGATTGTTAGTAATAATGTAGTGTTGGTGTTGATGTATGTATGTATGTATTTGCGTGTCATTGGAGTGAAAAAACAATTTGGATCGGTGATGAAATTGATTTTTGGCTAAAATAATACATAAGACAACCTAAATTAATTTTAGGATGTCTTAAATCATACATAAGACAACCTAAATTAATTTTAGGTCGTCTTATATCATACATAAGACAACCTAAATTAATTTTAGGATGTCTTAAATCATACATAAGACAACCTAAATTAATTTTAGGACGTCTAAAATCATACATAGGTGCGAAATCATACATAAGACAACCTAAATTAATTTTAGGACGTCTAAAATCATACATAGGTCTGAAATCATACATAAGACAACCTAAATTAATTTTAGGTCGTCTTATATCATACATAAGACAACCTAAATTAATTTTAGGATGTCTTAAATCATACATAAGACAACCTAAATTAATTTTAGGGCGTCTTAAATGAGGCGTCTGAATTATCGAATACAATTCGGGGCGCCAAAAGTGAAAAAACGACTTCCTCGAGACGTCCCTCTAAAAAGGGACGTTAATTGGGTCTTATTTAGGTTGTTTTTGTGTTTTTGTAGTAGTGAATCTTAGGGAATGAATTACCAAAAGCACTTTCTAATCTGATAGCCTATACAGATCCATCTTTAAACAAGTTGTTATGGACCGGTATATTGGGCCCAGTGTTATGCGACCCGGTTAGAGCACTTTATGACGAGAATCCCTTCATAATCGGGTAAAATGATAATCACCCTTTGATCATGCCTATAATCCTAGATAGTACAGGTAGTGGAGCGAGACATGCACGCGGGTAGTGGAGCGAGGCATGAGAGGTGGAGGCACGCAAGGCCCTTCACTGAAACCCTAGAGGTAATCTCTATAAATAAGAGAGGTTTCTCATTAGGTGCACATTCTCTATTCATCATATTTTATTATACGATTTACACCGAGCACACACCCCACCCTTTATTGGCGAACCGCCATTCCCGTGTAACTTGGTGATCTCTTTGATTACTCTCGGAGTCTTCCTCATAGACCTCTCGGGAGCAATCATCATCTCTTTGATATCTGCTAATAGATATCTTGGGGTGAGTAACAAATCCAATATAAACTTCTCGGTCTATCGAGACTAGACATCGTGTTCTTATAACAGAACACAAGTGATATTTTTGAATTAAAAATAAACATCAAAATTAGTTATCTTAATAAAAAAATACTAAAGAAGCATTGAACACACACTAACAATTTCATTAGTTACTCAGATGATAGTCTTCTTCTAACAACCTATATATAGTCCAGTAAATCAAAGTACTAAGAAAACATTAACTGAACATATATACTAACATGTCTGATAGTTTTGCAGATTTGCAAGTGGCACATTCTGAAGATGAATTATTGGTATCACCAACAACCTCTTTCACAATCCCTTGCCAAATTACAGAAATTTAAGGTGGAAGAGCTTCTTGGAGCTCAATTTCTCCCTCAAGCATCTCTATCACATTCTTCATTGAGGGTCGATCATTAGGATACATCTGTATGCAATGTGAAGCTATTATAATCATCTTCTTTGCGATTCCCCTTTCTTCATCTGTGATATTGCTTTCCTGTATTGATTCCTCAAATTGGTCATAAACCCATTTAGCAAAATAGGTTTGCCACGAATGCTCAATGACATTCGAGTTCTTCCTTCTACCAGCCATTTCCATTAACAGCATCCCAAAACTATAAACATCAGCTTTGAGTGATATCCCTCCAAAGTTCTTGTACAAAAATTCCGGTGCCATGTATCCAAATGTTCCTCTTGCATTTGTCAGAGACACAATACTATTGTCTAATGGGTATAACTTTGCCAACCCAAAATCTGAAACCTTTGGATTGAAGTTTTCATCAAGAAGGATATTGTGAGGTTTGATATCAAAGTGTAGAATTTGCATGTCACATCCTCGATGTAAATATTCAATTCCTCGAGCAATCCCAAGAGAAATGTTGAATATTTTCTCATAATTAATGGGCATATTCCCTTGTTTCTCCGAGAATATATATTTGTCAAGAGATCCATTAGACATAAACTCATAAACAAGAGCTCGCTTATTTCTTTCAGCACAAAATCCAATCAGCTGCACCACATTGACATGATGAATCCTGCCAATAGTGGCAACTTCGCTGATGAAATCTTGTGCATTGGAGTTAGACTTTCCCAGTAACTTGACAGCCACATCGCGATTGCTTCGAAGCTTACCTTTATAGACATAGCCATAGCCTCCTTCACCTAACTTGTGTTTGAAGGAATTGGTCATTTTCTTGATCTCCGAGTAAGAGTACTTGATGGGTATCAAGTTACTATTATTTTGGAGGAAGTCCTCAACATTGTCATAATAAGATTGATGCCTTCTTCTCCATCGAAGAATCAATAATATTAAAGCACACGGGGCTCCCAATACAAATTTAGCTGCAGACCAGTAAGTTACTGCACACAGTATTTCAACAATATTAAGCATTGAAATGAATTCTTCCTCTGTAATATAGACTGATATGATCAGATATATGTGTTTATCACTTAATAGAGAATGAGAACAATATCTAACGGATGCTCTTATTTCTGTAACTATTGTTGGTTTAAGGGATGAAACTAACGAGAATAAGAAATTTAATAAATTGAGAGAAATGAAATTAAAGGAAAGGGGAAAGAGAACCGTGCTTCGCATACCTGCTATAACAATCACATCCAAAATAGCTAAGGCTGCGTTACGATGTCAAAATTCCAACACCTCTTGGCTCTGAACTTGTGGATATGAACATTTCTCATTACATGTTATTGGTCCCCATGGCACTATCTTCACCATCATCTCTATTTTGCATGACTCTTCCACATTATTTATCCTTGGATCCCCAGTCAGCAAATAAGAATAACGTGTTTTTGGCTCTTCACTAGAACAAAGCGCCACAATATCCCTATACAGATAGGTAGAGAGTTGATTTTTGCAGCTTACAAACAGTAATCCACCCACATCATAGTTGTATTTTTTGGAGATTATAGGATGGTGTCTTTTTGATTTTATATCATGGTGTTCTCTCACTTTGGCTGTGAAAGCGTTGGTAAAGTTGTTGTATGTGAGAGACTGATGAGTGATTGAAGAGCAGTTGTTGATGTCAACTCCGGCGGTGATGGATCGGAGAGTGGTGGATGAGTTATTAGAGGCATAAATAGCCTCTACTAAGTGCCTCCCATAGTTTACATACAACACTGTACTCGTGTTGTTCTCGCAGTGTAGTGCATAACTCGGGTCGTAGCAATTGATGTATCTGCGTGTGTTTGTGGGGAGGTTGAAGACATGGCCGCAGGATTCACTAAATGATGACTCCATAAAAAAACCTCCAAGATTGTATGAACAGAGAGCAAGGGCAGCCAGGAAGATGATTATGAAGGTTACATTTATCATTGTGAAGTATCAATCGGAGAAGGAAGAAACAATTAAGCTTCTCTACTTCACAAGCGGAGCTGCTGGATTCAATATTTTTTCTTTTGAAAGCCTTGCGGACCATATAAACTAACTAATAATGGCTATTCTGTCTTTTCACTTTAACTTGTTGATTAAAATTTAGTAGTTAACCATTAAATATGTTTTAAATTCAAAAAAAAAAAAAGCAACTTTACTTTTATTAAATAAAAAATCACATTTAAGCATAAATTATACAATTAAAATTGACAAATAATTAAGCATTATTTACTTTTAAAATGACTTGTGTTGTGGACAAGACATTCTTCTTAAAGTAACTTATATTAAGGAATGGATACTGAAATTTAATTTTTTTTAGAATTTAAGTAAAAGTGTAAATATGATATTATCCCCCAAAAAAAAAAAAAAAAAAAAAAATGTTTACATGAACTTACCATTATGTGCCTAAGTGTAAGCTACTTGTACCCCATTCTAGCATGCTAAGGATTCATTAAATTAATTTTTTTTTTTTTTTTTGCCCTTATTAATTTTCTCTCTCTCTCTACTTTATAAATGACTTTAGCACCTCTCTCTCTTTTCTCTCTCTTTCCCATAGGAATAAAATTAAGAAAAAGTAATTAATTACCCTACAAATACTTATATTTTGAATCAATTTTTTTTCCTACAAGTAACGCACCAATTTGCTCAACTCAATACAATATCCAATTGGCTTGACCTTAATTTTGGGTGACTTTGAGTCTGCCACTTATATTGAAGAAATAAAAATGGTTGACTTGGAGTCAATGCCTCATCCCAATCCTACACCAGAACCACCCATTAATAATAAGGGGATTTTGTTTTATTCCCAGCTCCATAAATGAATATACATTAATCATTTAAATCTATGAACGCATTCATTAAATTTATATAAATAAAAAATATTACACTTTTGTATAAATATGGGCAAGGTTATCAACTCATGAGTTTAAGTATACTCATGACTGTAATGTAAACTTGTAAGAGTTTACTTTTACATTAAATAGATATTTATGGTGATTAATTAAATAATTCAAATATAAAAAATGACAAAAAATGGATCTAAATATATTTTAACAAAAGACACACATGAAAGAAAAATATTTAAATTTAAATAATTGAAATTAAGCACATTAACATTCATAATGTATCATGCTTAACAAAGAAATTTATATAAAATTCATTTACAAAGCCATTGAGTTAATCAAATGGATAAAATTAACACGAGTCTAAAAATGAGTTAATACAATTTTGCAAATTATAAATGTAAAAATAGTAAACACAATGTGTAAACTCACAAGTTTATATGAGTTTACCAACTCGACTCAATTTTATAAGGTAAAAATATAAAAATGGTAAACTCAGAAAATCAATTTGCAAATTTCACAACAATGAATATGAGTATAATACTATCAATATAGTATTGTCTTGTTTTCACTTCACATTTTTTCGCAAGGTTATCAAATTGGGATATGAATCGTGAATTGGAAAGCTTATTTTTGGAATTGTGAATTGGAATGTATCATGAATAGTAAGATTCATGATTGATTTTAAAGATGATATTCAATCATGAATAATCTGAGGCATCTATGTATATTATCTATCTTATGTTATCTTTTATAGGAATAGTTAATTTTGGTGAATTTTGACATATTTATTTTAATTGTTCTACAGTTTTCTGAATCTCATTATTCCATTTCCAATCTGTTTTTTCTCTTGCTCTTCTTGATATTTTTGAAGTTAATTTAGATAAATTTGGAATATAATTTCTTGTTTGACTTATTAATCCTAAAAAGGATTGTAAATATTATTTTAATTTTTATTTCTCTAAATTCTATAACTTTTTTACTTATATGTTCTTGCAATTCTATTCCATCAGGTGAGATAATTTGTCCTAAAAATGGATTTTTTATTTTTCTTAATTCAGCTTTCTTAGGAGATATGTTGAATCATTTTTCTTCTATAAATGTTATAAACTTATTCAAATGGTTTTCATGTTCTTTTTCTTTTTCAAAAATATTAATATATCCTCAATATATATTATTGCAAATTTTCTTACAAGTAGTAATAGTTTTGAGACATATTCCTAGAATATACTTGACCTATTGTAAAAACCTCTTAGCAGTACATTTCATTCATATAGTCCTTCTAACATACTAAAAGTTGTATATTTCTTACTTTCTTCCTCTAGTTTTACTCTTTTTTAAAAATCCTAATTTACAATTAAATTTACTAAATATTTTCTATCATTTTATTAGGTTAAATAATAATTCCATTTTTGGAATAGGATATCTATTTCTTATTGCTAATTCATGTAATTTCTTATAATTTATTACCATTCTCGATTTTCCTCTTTTTCCTTCGCTATGTTTTATAACTATCATTGCAGGTGAAGAATATTCTGACTTGCTTTCTCTAATTAAATTATAAATTTTCATTTCCTGTATATGCATTATGAACTCTTTTTTGTCATTAATTGTCGATGGATATGGTTTGTAGTTTATTTCCTTACTATAATCTTTTAATTTTATTTTTGCCATTGGTTTAGATTTTTCCCAGTGAATTAAAATATTATCATTGTAATTTTCTAAAATTCTATGTTCAATAGTTTTTTCTTCTATTATTGTTAATGTTGCTAACATGTGTTGTATTTCTATTGGTTGATTATGCTATAGAAATTGTACTTCATTATTATTTATTTTCTTTTGAAATTTTTCATCTTTTCTTCTATAAGATTTTGTTATTCTAATTCCCATGCTTGGTGTTTACAAAAAGTTGTTAATATTAATGCTTTCTTAATCATATGTATAGGATAATATTGTTCTGTGAAATCTAGTCCTAATACAACATCATATGAAGGTTCATTATATTGATTTAATTCTTAGGTTAATAATTTGTATTGGTATATTTTTTGCTTCTAATTCTATTATATGTATTTCTCTTCCTATATACTTCATTCTTAATATTTTATTCTTCTTTCTCTATATGTCTGGTGGTAAAACATTATATTTTGGGAAAATCCATACAGGGGCCCAATTAAGGCCTAGAGTCTCAAAAAAGGCCCCAACAACTTTCTGATCCTAAAAAGGGCCCTAGGGCCTTTTTTGGGATTTTTCATTAAAACGTTAGTTGTTAATGTGACTGATTTAGTTGTTAACCGGTGCTGATATTGTTGTTAATGTGACTGATTTAGTTGTTAAAATATTGTTGTTAATGCGACTGATTTAGTTGTTAACGGGTATTGATTTTGTTGTTAATGTGGCTGATTTAGTTGTTAACGTTTATACCAGAAAAGGCTTTGGGCCTTTTTTGGGATCTTAAAATTGTTGGGGCTTTTTTTGAGATTTTGGGCCTTAATTAGACCCCTGTATGGATTTTCCCTTATATTTTGCTACAATTAGGTTAGCACTTGTGTCAACAAGTGCATGATATTTCCTAGATCTATATTTTTGGTAATTAAATTTTATTAATATATAGTATAAAGGTCTTGTCATTTTATCTTTGGGATTACAATTGTTTGATAATTTATATTAAACATTATTCTATTTTCTTGAATTCTATATCGTTTTACTTTTTGTAACAAGTCCTTGGCTAATATTATTTTGTATATATTATTAGTATTATCTTCTACCCATAACTTAAAATCTAATATATCTTTTTTATTAACTCTTATTATAGAACTAGCTTTAGTTCCATCCTCTACTATTTCTAAATGATTTTCTGTATAAGATAGAGAATCACCTTTACTGTTGGCCTTAGTTAAATTTTCTTTTCTTTTTTAGTTAGCTTTTATTTATATCTTTGATTTAAATTGTGTGGACTCAACTTGAGCAAAAGTGTAAAATCATTACTCAACTAAATTGTTAGTAACAAGACTTCATGGAAACAATATTTTTCTCATCACTTTATTACTTATTACGGCTCATGTACTTGCGAATTCTTAAGCTATAATTTTTTTTTTCTATTAAGTTTTTGTTGTTGTTGCCAAGATCAAATATGGGTCTCACATGTGACCGGCAGAATATTCACCACTATATTACATATCTTCTTTTTCTTGATTACTTGTTGAGAAATATCAATAGGATAAATTAGAAAAAAATTGATAAATATGAAAAAATATATCTTATATTTAAGACTAAGATCAACTTACAAAATGTATTATGTTAATAAATATGAGGGAGTATACTTTATTCTTTAACATCTTTTACTATAGGTAAACAATGAAAAGTGTCGACCAACATTTTAGGCATCTTCACATGTATCTTATATATAAGATCACACGCCGGCTACCTCCAAAATTATATATTTTATATTTGATCAAATTGAGTATAAAATATTATACACATTGTTACTAAAATTGTGAGTAAGTTGACTCAAGTGTACCACTTTTTTCTAATTTATAAAATCATGTCGAGTCACTCTTAAATTCAAGTTAGTTGTAAACTCAATTAAACTAGTGAATTCACTCAATAAGTTTACCCTTTTGTTCTGTAGTAGAACACAAATGTCTAGCCTCTGGGGGCTAAGTATGATTGATATTGGATCTGATATAGCGTCCACTGGTATCTATAGGGGAGATATCAGCGGTCGCTAGTGGATCACTGTGCTACACGGGGTTGGCCTTTCGCCCGAGGGTGATGTGTGTGCACGGTGGGCCGAACTATAAGAATGTAATAGTCAACGTGGAGAGCGTACCTGGGAGGCAACCTCCTATATAGAGATTACCTAGGGTTTCGTTCTCCTTACCCTGAGTCCATTTCCCTGTGATCATGCCTCTTCTCCAGTCCTGATCGTGCGCCCTCCATCTCCTGCATGATTGCTGGATTCTCGGCACGGTGCAAGGTAACTGGTGAGGGGTACTTGTTTCGTGGGAGGTTTCCTGCCAGAAGCTCTCCAATTGGGCCTTCCTCTGGCAGGCCCATTATTTGAATCCATAACACTTTTTATATTTCTGTCATACAAAATCACGTCGAGTTACTCTTAAATTCATGTTAATTTTTTTTTTTTTAATTTGATCATGCAATAACTTTATATATGAATTTTACATAAATTTCTTTGTTACGTTGAGTATGATAAATTATGAGTATTGATGGATTTAATTTCAGTTATTTGAATTTAAAATATATTTAAATCAAATTATTGTCATTTTTATATTTAAATTATTTAATTATCCACTATTAATACATATGTACAAATAAAAGTAAACTCTTGCTAATTTACGATTTAAATTCAAAATTAGAGTTTACAACACTATCATATCATTGAGTTTGCTTAAATTTTTACCACCTTGTACATATTTTTAATTTAAAAATACATATTTTTAAATTAAAAATATTAATTAATTAATTATTCATATCATTAAGCTCTTAGTAAAAATTTACATCTTGTCGCCGAGTTTAACTCAACTTGTGAAAAGCAATAGAATAATGACTTTTAACCATAAACATAAAGTTGACGGTAAAAAGCTAAATTTCAATTCAAATCTAAGAGAAAATATCTATGTTGGGAGTAGAGCTGGGAATCAGGGCCGGCCCTACAGGGTCTGAAGTAAGGAAAACATCTGTTTTTCAAAGCCCGGCCCGATAGTACCAGGGCCAGGACCGGCCCTACAGGGCCTGAAAATTACTATTCTAAATTTTAACTATTTTTCCTTCTTTTTCCTTCGAATTTTTTCAAATAAATATAATTAGTAAATTGCAACCATTAAAGTTCTAATCCATCAAATAAATGTTATCAACATTAATATCTAAACAATATAAATCATTCAACAAATAAACACATTTATTAATTTGTAAAAAAAACAAATAAACAAAAAGAATATGCTTTTTTATTTTTTTTTCAAAAAATATTAAATAAAGGAATTCTTTTGTGTATGCCCACGAAAAAAATGTCTTTCTCTCTCGTAATTTTGTGTGTGTCTGCAGATTCCTTCGATTCAAGCATGATTTTACTGACAAGTAAAAATAATTATACTTATTGTTCTGGCGTAGAACCAGAACCCTAACCCTGATGGGGCTAGGATGTTGATGTTGATTGGGACTTGACCTAGGAGAGATTCCTAGGGCCTACGTACCCTGAAGAGGGATCAAAGTCCACGTAGTTCGAGGATTGATGGATGAGGCGTTTGCCCGAAAGGGGTCTCGTATGCTCGAGACACTGCCCAGGAATAGCCGGAGCGTAGACCGTTGTAGAAGATAGATGTAGAAGATGAAGATAGATCATCTGTGGAAGATTATTCTCCTGATCTCTTAGGTTCACGCTCTATATGTAGATGGCTCCCACGTTGTGCGTGTCCAAGGATCGTGCAAACCGCCCTGGTCATGGCTGGGTCCCACGCTTAGTGGGTTGTGATAGTGGGATAGTGGGCCTTGACTAGGTCCATAACAGTTGCCCCCAAGCTCGGTTGTTCAGGTCTCTGAACTGCCGAGGTTAGTTGTTTGATTGACTGCGCCATACGGACTTGGCCGAGCTATATCCAGTGTGCGCAAATGCTTGTTCGAGTTTGCTTTAATCCCGGTTATTGACAACTGTATAGTAATTGCCCCCCAGCCTGGTAGTCCAGGTCTCGGGTCGGGGTGGATTTGTTGAATCCGAGATATCGTACGGAGTTGCCGCCACTCTTTGATTTTGATAAAGTGTCTATCCGAGTTTCAAAGAACTTCGGAGTTACTTGTCTTCGATTGAATTGCCCCCGGACATGTAATCCGAGTTGCTCCGATTGGAGTCGTATTGACTTGATCATTAATGAAAGTTTGTTCACTCCCGATCAATTCGAGTATTTATGTAGAGTTTCATCCGTGTCCACGATGAACTATATAGTGAACTCACATTTGTTTTAGGAGTACTATTGAGTGACCGGGCCAGGGTCATAGATGTGATATGCAGAATCTGCGAAAGTGCGAAAGTGCATCCGGTATTGAAACCGTAAAGTGGTGAGGGGTCAGTATTCTAACTGCCTCGTATAATTCCGTGTTCGTTGACCGGGTCATCCTAGGATAAAGGGAAGTTGTCACCGCCCGGTTTGGTTTTTCACCAAAGCGTCCGAACATTTTGACTCGATCGTGGTCGGCATGACAGCCCGCTTGATATCCCGGAATAAGTTAGGAAGCGTCCAGGCTGCGATAGCTCTACGGAGACAACTCCTCCGACTCGAAAAGCCGGGTTTTAGTCTTTAGTTCGTATTCGAATTACGACCGGTTCATGACCCTAGTTTGCTCTTTCGTTCATGTCTTTGTCATTAGTGTAATTTGAAGAGACTGAATCAATGCTCTCAACTGAGAGTTTCTTTACACGGAGCCAGGATTTTAACCGGATTCAGTGTCACCGGGGTCCGCCTTCAAATTTACACGGAGCCGGGATTTTAACCGGATTCGGTGTCACCGGGGTCCGCCTTCAAATTTACACGGAGCCGGGATTTTAACGGATTCGGTGTCACCGGGGTCCGCCTTCAAATTTACACGGAGCCGGGATTTTAACCAGATTCAGTTAAAACGAGGTCTGCCTTCAAATTTACACGGAGCCTGGATTTTAACCAGATTCGGTGTAACCGGGGTCCGTCTTCAAATTTACACGGAGCCGGGATTTTAACCAGATTCGGTGTAACCGGGGTCCGTATTCTACGGCAGGGTAGCAATGACTCGAAGGAATCACATATGATATGTGGACTCGAGGAAATATGCAATGAATAATTACATATAAAGAAAAAGACTTAAAAGAAAGAGGTACGACTTCCAATTACTTTAGGATCATGACGATCATCAAGTTGCAAAATGACTGAAATTCTACCTTCAAAATCTTTCTGGAAGTGTCCAAGAACAACTTGAATTCCACTCTCGATAAATTCAAAAGTAGAAAATTGTTCCTTACCTGACAGCTTCTCCATAATTTGATATGGTTTATTATTAACCTTTCCTTGCATTGGGACGATGGCGAGAAGAACAATTTCTGATTTGAATAGAGATACATGAACTACCTCTCATACGCCATCTTTTTGCAAAAAGCCTAATTATGTGATAAAGTAATATATGAAGGATAGAGCATATATTCTCGGCCCATGGTTCCCAAAAAGCCTATCGATCCTATATAAACTCCAAAACCATGATTCTCGGCCCAGTCTCCAAAAATGATCTCGGCTTCGTTATATTCACAGGAATAGTTTTAACTGGTGGACGTAGATCAAACCTGTGACTAGGCTTTATGACATGGGCACGTGAATATAACCGGGACATCTCTGGTTTTAATATACTCACAAGAACACCTGTGAATAGGATCTCGGCTCCATCGACTTTCCCGACATTTCAAGCATCTCGGAACCTGGCAATCGATCTTGATATGTACTCCAAAATAGTGAAGCCAAATCCGGAAGCAATGTCTTCTCGCGACTTGGGTCAACCATGGAGTGCCGCAAGAAGATGAAAATCGTCTCTCGGCAAAACACCATGTCGTTTGAAATTGCTGGGCCATAATCCCAAGACATTGGATCTCGGCCTCTCTTCTCACTACTGACCCTGAGTGTACGCTAAAGTGTTTTGAGGGAGTTGTCTCCGACCTTCAAAAGGTGGAACCCGGTTCCTCCTCCAATTCTCGATCTCGACTTGTGGCATAGGTGATCAATTGATCAATCCGCCAAACTTTCAGGTTCTTCCCGATGCTTGCCTGCAAAATTAATTTCACGATGGAACAATGCCATTAGAGTCGAAACCACTGATGCTTTGTCAGCGTATGGCGCAATTCGAATTGCGTTAACATATTGGAAAAGCCATTTCTTGCCACTGATGGAAGATTTGAGAGGGTTTGAAACCCTTGGGAAGACGGCGGTGGAGGTTATGGAGAAGATTTGACGGAGTGCCCCATTGCGATTCTTTCGTTTGGAGAGTTTTGTGAAATCAGGTCTCAGCCCCCAGGATTTGGCCTCTTTGCAAGATCGATAACTCGCCTCCCAATCACTCTAAAACCAGAGTTCTCTTGGATGGGAAAATTTTGAATTCTTGCATTCCTTTTTTAAATGCTGATCGGAACCGAAATTATTGAGCCTCTCTTGGATTGGAACTAGATTTTCTCACATTCTCTACCATCTCTTGTCAATATTGGAGGTCTTTGAAATCGTATATAAAATCGAATTTGAGGTTTTTCAAAGACGATGCCCTTGAAGCACGTCTTCATGACTTTTCTTTTCTCCGCCTCAAAAGAGAATGAAAACAAAAAGTGTCGCATTCTGTAATTACAGGAAATTTAATCCCTATCAGCTCTGTGAAACTCCCGAATTTAGAGGTTTGATGAATAGCCAGCATGAACTGTTAGATCACCACAAACCCAAACGGTAAACTCCATGATTGTTCGTCTGGCATTTAGGAATTGGGATTGTTGACCATCTTTGGTCATGGGAATCGAAATTTATCGTCCCCACAGCCGCGCCACTGTTCGCGTAGAACCGAACCCTAACCCCGATGGGGCTAGGATGTTGATGTTGATTGGGACTTGACCTGAGAGATTCCTAGGGCCTACGTACTCGAAGAGGGATCAAAGTCCACGTAGTTCGAGGATTGATGGATGAGGCGTTTAGCCCGAAAGGGTCTCAGTATGCTCTGAGACGGCTGTCTGTGAATAGCCGGAGCGTAGACCGTTGTAGAAGATAGATGTAGAAGATGAAGATAGATCATCTGTGGAAGATTATTCTCCTGATCTCTTAGGTTCACGCTCTATATGTAGATGGCTCCCACGTTGTGCGTGTCCAAGGATCGTGCAAACCGCCCTGGTCATGGCTGGGTCCCACAGTTAGTGGGTTGTGATAGTGGGATAGTGGGCCTTGACTAGGTCCATAACACTTATTTTACAGAAAATATATTTATAATTTATTACTTATATAATATTGTAATACCAAAGTATGTGTTTATTTAATATGAAAACATCCCTTCTTTAAAATTTATAATAACTAATTATGTGTTTTAATACAGAATAATAATAAACATAAAAAAGGGTTATAGTTTAAACTAAAAAAATGTAAGTAATTACAAATAAATACATTCATTAAGTGGAAGTCTAGGTAATTAAATTGTTTAAAAAAAATGCTACAGTAAAACGGGCCTAACGGGCCGGCCCGATTAAGCCCGAGGCCCTGCAGGGCCAATTTCAAAATTCTGACCTATTTTTCAAGCCCGAGCCCTACAGGGCTAGGGTTTAAACGGGTCGGCCCGATGGGCTTGGCCCGATTTCCCGGCTCTAGTTGGGAGGGGCAAACGGCGGCCAGCAAGCCCGGACCGGACCGGATTCTTATACTCTCTAATGAATCATGCGGACTAATTCCAATTCCAGAGACTTCGTCCTTTTGATTCGTGGCCCCATCAACATCACATTCGACAATCCGCTGATTCGCAGCTAGCCGGAGCCGCCCCCGGTTTGCCTGGCGGGTAGTTTTTACCTACCAGATTGTTCATCTAACCCTGACCACTGTGCGAATTCTCTGGAATTCCTTACTGTGGAGACTATTATAGATGTCTCTGGAACTTCAAAATTCTAATTATTCACATTCATTTCAACGGCATCTGATTTTTCTGAATAAATGGCGCGTTGATCTACCAGAAACTAGTGCGTATTGTGCTAGGGTTCCGATTCCGAACAAGCCAACGCTAATTGATCTGTGCGATCCTCTCTGCGACGGTGATCTGAAGCTGAAGCTGAGCTTCTTCTTCTTCCATGGCGGCGACATCGGAAAAGCAAGTGATGGTGGTGGCGATCGACGAGAGCGAGCACAGCGATTACGCTCTCAAATGGACTCTGGATCATTTCTTCACGCCCATACCTAATCCTCTGTTTAAGCTTGTTCTTGTTCATGCCAAACCTTTTGCTACCTCCACCCTCGGAATCGCCGGCCCTGGTACTTTAATTTTTCCGTCGATTCTACTTTTCCTTTTCCTTCTTTTTTTATTCTGATTTTCTGAGAAAACTGTGAATTGCAAATATTGTTGCCAGGATTTGCTGAAGTTGTGCCCATTGTTGATGCGGATTTGAAAAAGAGGGCCGCCAAACTTGTTGAAAAAGCTAAAGAAGTTTGCCAAAAGAAATCGGTAATTAATTGATAATCACTTTGAATGTCTATCTCTAACAAGCCATGAATAACCAGTAACACCATATTCATTCATAAGCTTAGAAAAATGAATTAAAACAAAGTCTTTTATGGTTAATTCTTGGGTTAATACCATTATTGGTAGTTAGAATGTTGGTCTATATCTAAGTCTTTATAATTTCATAAAGATTTGGTCTCAGTTTAATGGTTGATCCATGTAGAGTTTTGGCTTTGGTCTGTCCTTATGAAACTATAGGATCCAAAACTAAAATCTTATTTAAGGACTAACAATGATGAACAGCTGAACATTAATCTAATGCTTGAAGCTTGAAGTAGCTTGTATATATATTAATGGTGGAGCATAATTATGTGAATGTATGAACAGGTAAGTGACGTAGAAGTGGAAGTGATAGAGGGTGATCCAAGAAATGTGCTTTGTGAAGCTGTTGACAAACATCATGCATCCATATTGGTTGTGGGAAGTCATGGTTATGGGGCTATAAAGAGGTATATGCAGACACATTCATTTCCATTAATTTTGTCACTTCAACTTGAGAATAATTCAGATTGATTAAATTATTTCTTATTTCTTTCTCTGTTTCAAAATCACTGTTATTTACTACTACATGGTCCTAATTTAAGAACACTTTTGTAATGTAATTTGCACTACAAAAGTATTCCTATAATTAGGACCGGAAGGAGTAGTATATATGAATATGCATACCGATCAGAAAAATTGTGTAGCAATAACTTAAGTATAATCTGTGTACTTAATTTGCAGGGCGGTGTTAGGAAGCGTAAGTGACTATTGTGCTCATCACGCTCACTGTACTGTGATGATCGTGAAGAAGCCAAAAACCAAACACTGATTTGTGTGTGTATATGTATATATATATGTAGTGTGCCTGCCTTTGAAGTTTGAATGCTTGATTGATGTTACATTCTAGTGTTGAATATATTGCTATGTAGTTGTTAATTATGTGATCGAATAATTATTGTCTAAGCATTTGGCTTTTATTACTCTTTGTTTTACACATTTTTTTTCTTTTTTTCTTAATTTGATCAATGTTTTCTGTTATATTGGTGAGACGGTTTACCATCTCAATTAACATTTTGTTGATATGTATATTACTTTTATTCAATATAAATGAAGATATTATTTTGAAATTTAAATTGAATTGGTGTTGGTTGTTATTCTACCGAAAATAATATTTGCATCTCTTAAAATTGATATAGGCTATCAAGTAATTATCCTTGTGACGTTAAATTAACTAGAAGTTGTTGCCCAAAAAAGTTTACAATAAGCCTCATTTCATCGTCCTAAACATGTGAGTTAAATAATTTATTCAAAAATAGTTAAGTCAATTATTTATGAGAAGTGGATGTTGGTTTTTTTTTTTTTTTAAGATAGTATTCTTTCATTGTAAATTAACCCATTGATGGATTGGAAACCATTTTTTCAATTTCTATATATATAATCAATATGGATAATTTGATATGAAAAATTATAAATTTAAAAGACAAAGTTAATTGAAACCTTGCAATTAAAATTTATTTATAACCGAAAATAGTATATACTGAGAAATGAGTCTCTACATTAACTTCCATCTATACTTAATGTCTCAACTATTAGATGATATTTTAATGAGTGAGATTTAATATTAAATTTTTTGCCTTATGTAATTTTTAATTTTTAGAGGGGTATTTTTAGAAAATACACATAATTAATTAATTTAACTTTCTTCCTTAATCTCCCAAATTCTGGTAATTTGCTCATATAATTAGAACCGGAGGGAGTAATATTATAATTGTAGATTTTCAGCCTTTCTTTTCTTTTTAATAAGGAAATATTAGAAATATTATGATCAGAATATATTCCATCCAAAACCAAGACCGGGGAATGGGAGCTTGCTCGGCGTGAGATGGGCTGAAGAGAAAGAGAATTGGGTTGGGCTTACTCGGCGTGAGATGGGCTGAAGAGAAAGAGAATTGGGTTGCCTTGGGCTGATTATTTTTCAGTTGAAAACCACAGTTACAAACTCAAATAATTTATCATAACAAAAAAAAAAAAAAAACTCAAATAATTTATTTTTTTTATTGCCCATCCGGTATTCAGAGTTTCACCCTGACCAATCAAGATCTGACCCGGGTCGCACACCTATTTATAGTGGGTGAGTTTTCCGGCAGGGCTTTTTTTTTTTTTGCATTTACAAGGCTCGAACTTGAGATCTTACTTAAGCGACACAAGTCACTTATTACCTATGCCAACCCCGTTGCTTTTTTTTTTTGTGAACCTAAAGTATCCCCAAGTCATTTTGGAGTTTAGACTTAAGCCTAAACTCAACAGATTGATTGTAATATATATATATATATATCCCAATTAAGAAAATAATATCATAAAATTCTATAACTTGTCAATAACAAGTAAAAGAGCAATCATGACCAAGTGAATGAACTATAATTGAAAAGTTATGTGACTTTTATGACATTATTTTCCTTAATTGGGACCTTAAATTTTGTTAAATAACATAAAATAATTTTCCAATATAAACGTTAAAGTGCATCATTTATTTTTATATAATATTTGAATCTTGTTTAATATCACTCAGAATTCGCATATTTATTTATCTGAAATATTATATTTTGATAAATAAATGGGTTATTTCTCATAAGTGAAATTATGATCGTAAGACTCGTGGAAATATAGTCTATTGTTCTAAGTAAATTTCTGTAGGAAATTAGAGAGTTTAAGGGCCAAAGTGCCAAAATGACGAAAATACCCCCGAAAGGGTAATTAACTTAGAAAATTATGAAAAATTCTAAAAGGCAGTAAAATGGCCAAGTGAATTAGGGGAACATATTATCTCTAATTATGGTAATTTAGTAAATTATTAAATTGGAGAAATTGTATAATAAGGTGCAAAAAGTAATAAAAGACCAAAATACCCTTGCAAATTATAGAATGATGTAAGAGGCATGGAAATGCAAATGTTAATGCAAGAATATGAATGTAATAAAGTGTCCTAAGAAGGAAAATTATCAACTTGTGATGATTTAGTAATTAAGTAATATTGGGCTAATTACTTAAGCATAGGCAAAGGAAATTCACAAGTAATTATATAAACCCTAAAATTAGTGGTTTTTGTTTTAAAATTAGTAAAAACATGTTTACTAATTAATTGGAAATTTTGGTGAAAAATAGTTGAGTTTAGGTATTTTTAAACCTAAATACAAGAATGGACCAATTAGGGATTTTTGGTGGAATTTTTGGAAAAATTAAATAAATAAATCATTAAATAATTAATTAAATAAAAAATAAATATTTATTAAAATAATTAAAGGGCCAGCCGAAATTTTGGGCCAAATAAAATGAAAAAAAAATGAAAAATGAAATAGAACACAAGTTGTGCAACTTGCAACATTATTTTAATATTATAATTAATTAAAGTAAAAATTGTGAATAGTAATTTTAAAATTAGGAAACAGATCCTATCTAGAGATCTAGGAATAGGAATTCCAAGGTCAAGGTAAAATATTGATCGCTGAGTTTTTACCTTCAAGTGACCTCTCCCTAAGTTAATTCTGAAGCCGTTTGTGCATTTCCTAATAAAACAAAATAGGAAAAAATGCATATAGGCATATTTTTGGATATGAAGAAAATAAATTCTAACTCAACATCTAGGAATGAGTTTGAATTTATCTGGACATATTTGGATTCAGTGAATTTTTCTGAGGAAGTTGATGATTTCAAAAATACGTTTCAACACCGGGCGCATTCGGACACGTTTTCGAGAAAACGTCAACTGGACTGTTGGAACCCTATATGGGATCAAAATTTAGGTTAACTTGGACATTTCTAGTAAGTGAGAACATGTCTTCAAAGTTGTAAATCCAGAATTTTGAGATTTTTCCGAAACCACGCGAATCGGGTACCGATCGGGGAAATCCACCCAGACCGGGCATAAAGTAAGGTGATCACCATTTTTGGACCACTCCCTTGCTGCCACATCAGCTGCTGCATGTCGACCAAGAGAGGGAAAGGAGAGAGAAAACTTGTTCAAGAAGTTTTCTAAAATGAAAAGGGAAAATTACAAAGAAAGAAAGGGAAATTACAACTTTGGACCCAAAAATTGCCTATAAATAAGGGGGAGGGGGTCTTCAAATTCTCACATCCATTTCCCTTGCTCTTACCGAAATTAGAGTGAGAAAGTAGAGAGAAAAGCTCTGGGGGAGGTTCTGGAGAAATCTTCAACGGGTAAGTCTTTCGGTCTTTAGTCTTTAGCTTTCTAGTTCGGTAGTTAGTAGAATTGTTAGATGGTTTTAACAAGTAGGGAGTGAGATTCCTACTATTGATTTTTAGGCCTCATTGCATTGAAAAATATGCCTGACGAGGTAAAAACATAGTAGGGATTGAGTCCCCAAAGTTGAAATCTTCGTAGTTCTTTCAATAGTTAGAGTAGTAATGCTAGAGTAGCCTTTATGTTTCAAAGTATGATTAGATATCATATGATAGGGCTATTTTAGTCTAGAATTTCGAAAATCATAATTGCGTCGAAGTTCGACGAAATTTCTGGGAAGAAAATTTGTAAGAGTAACGAAGTCTTGGCGAAATTCCGCCATTAGGGGCATAGGGCAAAATAGTAATTTTTACCTAAAATGCCGGATATAGTATCAAATCACTAATAAAAGTGATATTACTCTTATAGGACGTCAGAAATCCTAATTTGCTGTCGTTACGCGTCCGACGTGCGGTTGTAGGACGTTTATTGTGTTTTCGTAAACGTGCCATTTCGTCAAAAGTATCGAAGTACCATCAAACGAAGGTACGTCCGCGTCTGTAACACTAATCGATGTTTATGGTATGCATGTGTGTGCTAGGTGTATTGTATGTGGTAGTTGATAGCTCGTGATATGTTAGTATATCTTGTTGATATGTTTACGTTTGCCATGGGCGATATATCTGCATGCTATTGGGCGATATATGTATACATGCTATTGGGCGATATATGTATGCATGCTCTTGGGCGATGAGTGCACATATACTATTGTTGTTATGTTTGTCTGTAGCCTATATACTGTATATGTGAATATGAGGTTAACCGATTACTCGAGGTCCGGTGCAATGGACCTCGGCTCTTAACATAGCATCCCGGATCGGGAGGACCGAGGACCGAGGAGAGAGGCAAGCAGCCCGAGTAGAAGACCCGGCTGAAGACTTTCTTTTTGTTGTTCTAGCGGAAGCCTTTCTTTTGTTATATACTTTAGAACCACGCGGTTTCTGTACCGCTGTTGTAACCAGCCAGACTTACGGCGTTTTATATATACATATCAGTTACTGTCGCTTTCTGTTGCTCTACTCGATGATTTTAAATGAAAAAAATTTATCTTGCTTGTGAAAAGTTGGGATGTTACACGTTTGATCTCGACAAAGTGTCTATCCGAGTTTCAAGAACTCCGGAGTTACTTGTATTTTGATTGAATTGCCCCCAGACATGTAGTCCGGGTTAATTTTGCTTTGAAACTTCGTCTGCTTTCTTTTATGCCCGTCGAGATCTCTTCATCTTCGATCACCTAGGTATCCGGGTTTGTTTGTTGAAATACTGAATTCCCCAAATCCGAATTGTCCTGAAAAGGAGCGGATTAGGTTCGTGCAAGGACCGATGACGCGGTCTCGCATAATATAGGAATCGGGTTAAGCCTTAGGAGTGATCGAGTTGCGAAGGCTCATGATGGCGGATTCGCTTGATTGAGAAGCCGGGCTCGATGATCTTTGCAACGAGCCGACGTGACAGGTGTCCGTCTTCTTTACCTGTGTGTGCTGCCCCTAGACTTCGGTGATGGAGAGACACGTGGCACTCTTTTACTTGATGTCTATTTGGCTTACTTATGCGACGTACTGCGGTAACCTCCCCACCTTTATTGGGAACCGTCAGCCCCCCTGGGTCTTCGCGCACAATTAATACTCGTACTTTCCAACATCCATTGTTCCTTTCTAGAAAAAGAAACGCCGCTGGAATTAAAGTGTCACAAATTGTGCGTGGCCTTTGTAGTTTATCTGGCCTATAAATTTCACCATCAGAACTTGATCCTCCCCCTCATCTGGTTTGTATTGCCATCTTTGTTGTGTGAGTTTTTCCCTAAAGGCGATGAGCTTTTTAGGGCGAGCTTCGGACTCCATTATGCGTTGCCTATTTTCCATTTTTCCAGCTATGTGGGGTAGAAAGGTGCGTTTTCGGAGTCTCGCAACAGCGTCCTCGTTTGTATCACTGTGGCTACACCTTCAGATGTATTTGCCAGTCTTCATTAGCGCCGCTCGGTGAACGCCTGGGGTCCTAGATGTATTTGCCAGTCTTCACCTGTCTGGCTCAACTTCAGCTGGGATTCGGGGCTTGGGAGTTGCTTGAATCTGAGCTTCTTCCTTCACCACAGGAAGCCCTAGACATGTTTGCCAGTCCTCCTGGACATGTCTCAACTTTTCTAGGGTTTCCAATATATCCAGCAAAGACCTACACCAGTATGGACTCTTTGTTGGATAATTGTTCGATCTCCAGCTCCAGCTGCCCCGATATTTGCAGGAAAGGCCTGGTTGTTCACTACCTGTGGTACCTAGGAGATTCACAGGTTATTTTGCGAATGTAACCCATCATTTCCTGTATTTTGATCTTTGTAATTGCCTTTGTATACATGTACGCCAGTTTATTTTCTTGTAAGAGCATTGTGTAACCCGTTCAAGTATCAATACAAAGCTTGTTTCTGTTTTTCCTTCATGTCGCCAAATAGATTGAACGCATGAGAACACTGATTGAACGTGTGTAGCCCCCCATCTTGAAGTTTTCTTTTCCGTAGCCGAGGTTGACTAAGTGTCTCATCCGGGATCACGACTTACTCCTTTAGTCGCATTCGTTAAGTTAACAATGAAGCCGAATCACTCGCGTCGACCTACCCGGCTACCTCTTAAATTCGTAAGTTTGCTAATCCGGCTATAAATATGAGGTACCTATCCAGGCCGAGGTATCTCTTAAACTCTCGCTAGCGAATATTTTGTTGGCCATATCTGTCCTGCCGTTGTTGCCTCTGGCGTGGATATTCGTGTCTTAGATATCTGAGGCGAACGAAGCCCGGTGAAAACCGGGTTAGAGTGATGGATGCGTCGACGGAATGAAGAGACCGAGGTTCCAGATTGCCGGGGTATGACATCAGCTATTTTGCACATCGGGCTAGCTTTCTACCGTTACGTCGTTTGCTCTTCTTCGTTAAATGACTGATGAGTGCGCATTAAATGCGTGTGTCACGTCATCCTTCCCTTATGCATGAATAGGCGCTTTTTCCCCTGACGGTTGAGTTTTGAAAGCTTTATACCCACCTGGCCTTTCATTCTCTCACTTTACTCATTCTGCGTTAGAGCGTCTCCTTTCCAGCACAATTTTTCTTCTCCGTAAGGAAGTTCATTCTGTACTCCCTTTTCGCAGATTTTCGAGTGACCCTCCATCTATTAAACAGGTATTCTCACTCTCCCAGTTCTTTGCGGTTGTGCTTTCCTATAATGCTTTCATTTTGTTTCTGGTGGTGGTTCCCCTGTTCAATTCTGTGTTGTGGGTTTTTGTTTCCGTTTGCATTCTCTGGGCAGGGTCAGTGTTTGCTTGAGTTTCTGGGTAGCTTCCCCTTGTCTCTATTTCCTTTAGAGTGATTCTTTCTTTCAAGTATCGTCTCCAAAAACTCCCCTCTCCCCACGCAAATTTTGGCCCCTCCACAGGTTTGATTGTTGCGTCTTTTGGGAGCGTGATTTACCATGTCGAAGGATTTGAAAGATATGACCCCCGAGGAAATCGAAGAGTTACGTCGGACTGTTAGGCCAAAGACCCGTCGGTGGCTCTGGGGTGACGAACTTTCTCCACAAGAAAAGCAAGCCGCCTTGTTGGAAGCACATTACGGTGGAAGCACAAGAAAGGCTTCTGGAGTCGCTGGGGCAAAGGGTGTGAGGATTCAAGAATGCAATCCATCGGTTGGAGGAAGTTCGGGCTTTCCCGCTAAGTTCTCTCCCGCTCGGAGTCCTTTGGGACACGGTGATTGTGTTCCTCGGATTTACCTATCAACCAATACGGCCTCCAAAGGAGACCGGGCCCTAGGGCCGAGGTGGATGACTACGTCGGCCCGTGTTACAACGTCTCTATGAGTGTACCCGCCCTATCTCCATTGGTGATTACGTTACATGTACCACTCGATTCGGCTTCATGCCGTCACAATATTGTCCTGCTTCCTCGGGGCTTCCCCTAACGTCAATCCCTGCAATTCGGAGTCTAATCTTTCTTTGGCAGTGGAAACACGCCTTCGCTTTTTGACATCAGGTATGCTAGGAAAATTCTGATCTTGTTTTATTTTTATTTTTGTGGTAGGTATTATGGCCTCATCATCCTCTTCCCATATTGCGGAATCAGAGTCTGGTAATTCGAAGCCAGTTAGTCCCTCGGAGGCTTTGGTGGAAAAATACCCATGGGTTACCCATGAGGCGATGTCTTACCGTTCGACATTGAGCATGGCCGACCTTGAAGCGCTTCCAATAGAGAAGAGTGAGAGCTATGACGTTCGTCTCCCGGATTACGACGAGCCGATTTGCTCTGCTAGGGAGGGTAGTCAAAACTGTTTTTTCTTCTTTTATCGTGACTACATGACCCGGCTCGGTGTTCGCTTTCCGTTCACCGGGTTCCAGATAGCCATCCTTCAATTCTTAGGCTTAGCTCCCTCCCAGTTGCACCCTAGTGGGTGGGGATACTTAATAGCGTTTGAGTGGTTTTGCGGGAGCTTAGGTCTACCTTGTACCACATCCATGTTTTTCTTCTTCTTTACTCCCCACACTCCTCGCTCCGGAAGGGAAGCAGCCCGAGCGAAAGTTGGACCTCCATTCGGGCGTCGTGAATAAGAAGTTGTTCACCCGGTCTCGGACTCTTTAAGCACTTCAAGACTGGGTTTTTTAAAGTGGTTGCCAAGTCTGGAGTTAGACCTTGGTTCCTCGACGGTCCTGATTCTGAGGATGTTGACTGGGTTTTTCCTTTATATTGGAGCAAGGATCACCACGATGTGTCCCTTGGAGCCTATAAGGTAGAACGTTCCCACCTGGACGATCATGAGAAGAAAGCGATTGACAGCATACTGGCTCAAATGAAGGCCAATGGTACCGTTGGGGCTGGATCCTTGGTGGCCCAATACCGGGCTGATAACCAAAACCGGGACGAACTGAGATCGGGGGCGAGTATGAGTCTCCTAACTTTACTGTCGTTAAGTCCGTCACTAACTTTAAATTACAATCCGCTGATGTTTTGATGTTTTTGCAGGTCTGAAGATGAAAGGACCAGCGTATTTGACCGGTATACCGGGGGACGAACCTGTGAAGGGGAAGAAGAGGTCGGCTCCTGCGATGAGTAAGTCTATAGCCGGTCCATCCTCCAAAGCTGCTGCCATGAAGAAGTCTAAGACCGGACCCGAGGTACTGATTCAGAAGGAGCCGGTGTCGGTCCAAAAGGAGCCGAGGCAAGAGAATTAACCATCTCCGCCCTCGAGCATTCCCGCTACTGTGATGCAACAGCCATCCAGTTCACCAGCGGCTGATCCTCTTCTCGTTCCGGCTACTCGTGTGCTATCTCCTCCCTGGGTCTTGATCCCCGCTCCCAATCTTGGAGTAAAGGAATTACTTGAATAGGCTGAGCAGTTGTGCTTCTCCCTCCTCGCCGATATGTTGAACCGGCACCGTTGCGGGAGGTCGATGTGCGGGATATCCAGGCCGTTGGAAACGAGATTCTAAAGGCGGCCGGGTTGACTCAATCCTTCCTCTCACTTCACCACAACTATGTGGATGCAATGAATCTGTTAAAACGTTCAAGGGCTGAAAGAGAGGAGACTGAAGCAATGACAAATAGCTTCAAACGAGTTTCAAGCAAGCCAACTCAAGCTTGAGAAGGTGGAAGATGAGTTGGAGAGGACTAAGGATATCTTGAAGGATGCGAACATCCTTATATCAACCCTTAAGGCGGCTCGAGCTGATGACCAACAAGAGTTAGATTCCATGACAGCCAAGAAGGATCAGCTAAAGGCCGAGATGGATACTCTGAAGCCGAGAGAGATGAGTTGGTCACTGGAGCTGAATTGACTAAGGCATCGACCGTGGGCTACCATTTTTGCTCCTTTGTTGAGGACGGTGAATTCGTCCCATATGTGGAGCCCGCCGCTGCTTCTGAGACCCAGCTTGACGAGGATGCCGCCGGAGGGGAGACCGAGAAGGGGGAAGAGGCCTCAACCGCTGTGGATCCCGCGACCACTTCAAATCCTGGGAGTTGATTCAAACTCCTTTGTAAAATTTTTCATTTTTCCTATATTTTGTACAAACCGGGTTTGTGAACGGTCTTTTGTTTTGGACAAATTGGCCAATTTGGTCCTTCAATGCAACCACTAACTTCTGTTTTATCAACTTAAAGTCTATAAGCCGAACCTAGGAATTTACTTTGCATATGTTATCGCAAATGACTAGGCCGGGGTCGGTAATGAGATGTGCGTAATCTGCGAGCGCGTATGGTCTCAAGACCGTAGTATATTGAGTGATCGTGTTACCACTGTCTCATATAGGTCTCGGGATTATTGACCGGGTCATCCTAGGATAAAGGGAACCGGGTTCGGCTTTTCACCAAAACGTCCGAGTATTTTGACCTGATCAGGGTCGACATGGCAATTCCTCTTGATATCTCGGAGTAATTTGTAAGATGCCTAAGCTGCGATAGCTAGCTTTAGAGACATTTTTCCCAATGAAAAGCTGGGATAAGTGATAATACTTGATGATGACCACATTTGGAATCTAAAATGCTCGAACGAATGAGAGTCTCACTTTTATTCAACAAAGGCATTGCTAACAAGGGAAAAGCCATATGGCCAACATTCGAATTCAAAAAACTAATTTAAGTGAATAAGAAACTGCAAAGAAATCAATAACAGAGGTAAGTCTAACTATAATAAGTTTTTAGCTTATCTACATTCCATGTTCGCTTGATTGGGTTCCCGTCCAAGGTTTCCAGAACATATGCTCCTTTTTCAAGTGTTTCGCATACGCGATAGGGCCCGTCCTAGTTAGCCGCGAGTTTGCCATCTTTGGCATTTTTGTTCCCGATATCGGCTCTTCTGAGGACCAAGTCACTCGACGAAAAGTCCGGGTCTAACCTTCTTATTATAGCGGCAATCGCACGCTTCATGGCGATGTCCGGCGGCAGGCGTAACTCGGACTTCATCGGCGAGATCTAACTCGACGCCAATGTGTCACCGTTGGCCGCTTCTCCTTGCGATAAAATGCTTCTCTGCGCCACGAAGGGAGACCTATTTCGACCGGATCATGGACTCACAACCATAGGTCGGCCGTGGCGTTTCTTGAGTGGATGTACGTGCGTCGTTCAGTTACCCCAGAGAACATATGGTAGTTGATCAACCCAGGAGGTTTCGGCTTCCAGCATACGCTTCTTCAGTCCGTCGAGGATGACCTTATTTGCGGCTTCAGCTTGCCCGTTGGATTGTGGGTATTCTACGGAGGCGAAATGGTGTTGGATGCCGAACTCGGTCATTAAGTCACGAAATCCGACACCATTGAATTGGGTTCCGTTGTCCGTAACTACCTCAGCCGGTGCTCCGAACCACATGATGATGTTGACTTCAAAGAATCGCTGTATGCGGGTTGAAGAAATAGTAGTGAGGGGTTCGGCCTCGATCCATTTGGTGATATAGTCAACGGCTACAATCAGCCATCGTAGCTGTCCAGGCGTCGTTTTGAACTGTCCCAAGATGTCCATGCCCCAATTATAGAATGGCCACGGGGCCGAGATGAAATGAAGTTCTGCCGGAGGCGACCAAATAATCCTCGAATGTTTTTGGCAGCTGTCACATTTCCTAACGAGGATCTTCGAGTCGGCCTCCATAGTCGGCCAGTAATACCGCCCCTCGCGCGTTTTTTCGCGCCCCTGACTTAGCGCCCATATGCTGGCCATTCATTCCCTCATGTATCTCGGCTAGAGCGTATCCCGCCTCATTCGGGTTCAAGCATCTTAACATAGGGGAATGTAAGCCTTTTCGGTAGAGCTGATCTTCTACCATGGTGAACTTGGCTGCTTCTCGAACCAATTGTTTGGCCTCCAAGGCATCATCTGGGAGGATTCCACGCTCGAGGTAATCCTCGATTGGCTTTTTCCAATCTGACTCAACCGATATAGCCATGGTACAGATTGGATCCTCCAAGTTTTGTTGAATCACGGTCCGATGACAACCCGCGCTCTTGGTGCTTGCTAGCTTTGAGAGGATGTCGGCTCTTGTATTTTCACCCCTTGGAATATGACTCACGGTTGCCTCATCGAACTCGGACATTATCTCCTTAGCCTTGAAAAGGTATTTTGCCATTAGCGGGCCCTTTGCCTGATAGGTTCCCTCGATCTGAGCCGCCACAAGCTGTGAGTCGGTGAAAACCTTAACTCTTGTGGCTCCGTTCTCCTTCGCTTAGGGTGTCCCCTGAAGTACGGCCGCAACCGAATAGCCGAGGTGAGAAGTGCGAACGCTTTTTCTCCGCCTTTCGATATCGGACTTCCGAGCTCGTAGGGTCTTGCTTATAAAATACTGGTATCCGGCCATGATCTTGGAGGATTAGCGAGGCACTGTTTTATCTCTTCGAATGCCGCATCGCATTTTGCATTCCACTCAATATACGCTTCTTTCTTTAGAAGTTTGAACAAAGGTAAAGCCTTTTCGGCTAATCGAGGCAGGAACCTGGTGAGGGCAGCCAACCTTCCCGTCAGCTGTTGAACTTCCTTTTTGTTTTTTGGAGCCTTCATTTCGAGAACTGCCCTGCATTTTTCCGGGTTATCCTCAATGCCTCGGTTAGTTAACATGAAGCCCAAGAATTTTCCAGCCAAGACCCCAAAGGCACACTTAGCAGGGTTAAGGTGAATTTGGTAAGCCCGGAGCTTGTCGAACGTCTGTTCCAAATCCTGGATATGAAGTCGCGGATCCAAAGTCTTCACGATCATGTCGTCGATGTAGACCTTAATGTTATGACCGAGTTGGTCAGCGAAGACCCTGTTCATCATTCTTTGATATGGCTCAGCTCTGCGTTCATTAGTGGCAATAATTAGCCCTCTCGTAATAAAGGTTGTCTTCTCTTGGTCACCGGGTACATTGGTATTTGATTATACCTGAATACGCATCCATGAAGGAAAGAAGTGGAAACCCGAGGAATTGTCCACTAACCGGTCGATGTTCGGCATTGGGTATGAGTCTTGGGGGCATACCTTATTTAGGTTTTTGTAGTCCGTAGGACCCTCCACTTTCCGTTTGGCTTTTTACCATCACCACATTGGATAACCGCGAAGTGTATTCTCGAGATAAATCCGGGTTCCAAAAAAAAAAAGCTGAGTTTCCAGTGCTTTCCTCTTTTCGGGCCCGAGATTCCTCTTTCGCTGGGATATCGGTTTTGAGCCCGGGTAGATTTCCAGTTTGTGGCAACAAAACTTGGGGTCTATTCCGGGTACTTGTGATGAGCTCCAAGCGAAGACATCCTGATTTTTTCTCAGAAAATCGACCAAGATGTTCCTAAGTTCTGGGGATAATTGCTTTCCGATTTTTGTGGTTTGGAGGGGGTCTCCCAACACTAAATCCTCCAAGTCACACCTGGGTTTCGGGCAGTTCTTCATCTCGACAGTTTCAAAATAACACTGTCGAGATTCTCTTTGGTCTCCCCTAACCGTGATTACGGTTCCCTTGTTGTTCACCATCTTCAATTTTTGATGCTTGGTGGAGACAAGCATGTCCCACTTATGGATCGTCGGCCTGCCCAGTATTATGTTGTATGGTGAAAGGAACTCTGCCACTATAAAGCGCACACGCTCTGACTTGAAAGCGTCTCTAGTTCCAAGGGTGAACCTGAGGTCGATAAACCCCTTGGGGCGCGAATGCTCCCTGTTGAACCCGATGAGGGTCGTCTTGCATGGCTTCAAATCTTCCTGATCCAGACCCATTCTTTTGAATGCCTCCCAACTGATGATGTCGATAGAACTCCCAGCATCCACGAAAATGCGTTTTACTCGGCAATGGACTAGGATCCCGGTCACGACTAAGCCATCTTGATGCCCGGGAACGACATCCTTGAGGTCGTCATTTGTGAAATGCAGCGGCGAGTGAGTTGGTCCGTTGATACTTTCTTTGAACCTTGGACGGTCCCTAATAGAGAGGACTTCTCGTAGATATTTTCTTCGTTGGCTCATTGTATCTCCGCCTCCACCCATTGCTCCGCTTATCACATTACAGTCAAACTCAGTCTCGGGATATCTATCTTCATCTTCCCCCCTGATTGGTTTTTTGAGTTTTTCATCTTGCTTCTTGTATTTACGAGCAGGGCTTTTGCTACGGATTCTGGGCTTGCGCTTGCCGCCTTTTCCCTGGTGCTCTATTACGTATTGTTGAAGCTTTCCATCGCGGACAAACTTTTCGATTGCGTCCCGGAGCTCATAGCATTCTTCAGTCGTATGACCCCGGCCATCATGGAATGCACAGTATTTCGTTTGATCCACCCCGGATCTGCGGTAAGACAACCGAGGTCGATCAACTCTTTTCATTTCGGCCATCGCCACCTCTTTCCAAATCTGTGATCGCGGCACATTCAGGGCCATGTATTTGTCGTATTTGCTTTTTGAGTCAAACCTGCCTCCTCGACTTCTATTATCGGATCCCCTGCCGCGGGTGTCCTTTTTCTTGCTTCCCGCATAGTCCTTGTCTCTGGGTGAGGTGGCTCTGTCTCGGTCCCGTCTTGGATTATTTGCCTTGCGCATCTGCTCTACCTCAAGGTATTTTTTCGAGCGAACTATAAAATCAATAAGGCTTTTAGCCAGCTCCTTAAAGAATGATTCCGCCAAGCGGGACTCTCCGTCTAGGCCGTCGGCTAAAAGATGGACGTGTACAGCCTCGCTTAAACCGCGCACCTGGAGGGCCGCATGATTGAAGCGATCCAAATAACTTTGAAGTGTCTCGCCGGGATGTTGCCTAATCTTGGACAAAGTATACTGGGACTTCGGTTACCGTTTGCTGGTTGCGAAATGTAGCTCGAAGGCCTCGGCTAGCTCATCAAATTTATGAATCGATCCGCTGGGCAACGTGTGGAGCCATTTTAACGCTGGTCCTTTAAGGGTTGCGACGAAGATCCGAGACATGATGGGTTCTCCAAGCCCTCTCACGATCATGACCATCCCAAAAATCTTCCAGGTGGGTTGTCGGGTCTTGAGAACCATCATATTTAGTGAATTCTGTAAGATTGAGCTTCTCCGGGAAACGAGAGTTGAGGATGTCGTCAGCAAAAGGGCCGTTGTCCATCTGGCCGACATACCTCCTCTGCTGATCCCCGGCTGGGGGAGGCCGGGGTGGCCTATCGACCGGGCTCGTTCCTTGGTTTTGGTTTCCTTATTTGAAGAGGCCGGTCCTCTGCTTTGGCCGGTTTCTGTCTCCTGCGTGCTTTGGTTCTCTTCCTGGTTTTCTTCCCAGGTTTTGTCATCCCGGTCCTCATTAGAAGAATCTGAGGCTCTCCTGTTGAAATGAATTGAGATTTATCAATCCCCACGGTCGGCGCCACTGTTCTAGTGTAGAACACGAATGTCCAGCCTGGTGGAAGGCTGGGGGTTTGATCTAGGATCGATGTCCTCCTCCGGTATGTCTACGGGACAAACACACTGGAGTAGGGTAGATCACTGTACACAACCAGGCTGTAATACCCTAAAATCTGACTTAGGGTAAATATCAAAAATTGGGAAATGTACCTATTGAAAATAGGTGAATATGAGGTCTCAAACACCTTGTATTGAGTTTACCTTGTTAGGGTAATTTCCCTTGAAATTAGATAATTTGCAATTAGGTCCCTAAAACGTTTGGAAATTTGCAAATAGGTCCCTAAGCACATTGTGGGTTATAAATACCCTTTGAAATAGAAGAAGCCCCCGTAAATGCTAAGATAATGCAGGAAACATGAAAACAAAGATGTCAATACAAAAGTTATGAGGTAATGGGGCATGCTAATTAAGAAAATTATTAACTAGTGATAAGAAAGTAATTAAGTAATTATTGGCTAATTACTTAAGCATAAGCAAAGGAAATTCATGAATAATTATGTAAAACCCTAAAATTAGTGGTTTTGGCTTAAAATTAGTAAAAACATATTTGCTAATTAATGTGGAATTTTTGAGAAAAATAGTTGAGTTTAGATATATTTGGGCCTAAATATAAGAATGGACCAATAAGGGAATTTTGTGAAATTTTTAAGAAAATTGAAATATATAATTAATTAAATAATTAATTAATTAAAAAATATAATATATATATATATATATATATATATATATATATATATATATATATATATATATGGCTGCCGACATGAATTTAGGGAAGGAGGAAAAGAATAATAAAATAGAAGGAGTATAGAAATGAAACACTAATATTTTAATATATAATTAATTAAAGCAAATAGTAAAAAATAAATAGGAAACGGATCCTATCTAGAGGACTAGGAATGGGATTTCCAAAGTCAAGGTAAAATATTGATCAGTGAGTTTTTACCTTCAAGTGACCTCTTCCGGAAGTTAATTCCGAGGCCGTTAGAGCATTTTCCTAATAAGACAAAATAGGGAAAGTCTGATAGAAAGTCAGATAGTCAGGAAATTAGAATTTGAACAAAATAAATCATAACTCAACATCTAGAAGTAAGTTGAGGATTTTCTCTGACATATTTGGAATCAGTGAATTTTTGTCCGTAGTTGGCAATTCCTAAATGAATTCCGGAACAGGCACGCCTTTCGAGAAACTTCAGCCGATCGTTGGAACCCTATATGGAGTCAGAAATTTATTTAGCCTGGACATTTCTAATAAGTGAGAAAATGTCTTCAAAGTTGTAATTTCAGATTTTGGGATTTTACGCGCTTACGCGAATCAGCATCGATCGGGGAAATTCTACTCAGTACGGCAAAAATCAAATTGGAAAATTCCCTTTATGTCCCCAAATTCTCCTATAAATACCCCACCCCTCCCTTTGGTTTTTCACACCATTTCCTCTGAGATTTTCGAATCCTAGAGAGAAGTTAGAGAGCTACGGAGAAAATCTGCAATGAAGCTCCTGGTAAGTTTTTCTGTACTTAGTCTTAAGCTTGGTAGTTTTAGTAGGATTGTTAGTTAGATCTAACAAGTAGGAGATGAAATTCCTATTCTTGTTTTTAAGCCTCATTGCATTGAAAGATGCCTGACGAGTAAAAACATAGTAGGATTGAGTCTCGAAAGTTGAAAGTTAAAATAGCAAGCTGGCTTTCGTAGTTCTTTCAATAGTTAGAGTAGCCTTTATTTTTCAAAGTATGATTAGATATCATATGATAGGGCTATTTTAGTCATTATTTCAAAAATCATGATGGGGTCGAAGTTTTGGCAAAATTTTGGAAAATCAGAGTCAAAGTAACGAAGTGCTGGCGAATTTCCGCCAATTAGGGGGTCCGGGGCGAAATAGTCATTTTGACTAAAAATGTCCGTCGTAATACTAGATCCTTAACAAGTACATTGTTATGTTGATAGGATATCCGTAATCACGAATCGTCATGAAATAATGTTTTTGTCAAAAGTACCGCTTTTCGTAAAACGCTGCTGAATTCACACAACGAAGGTACGTTCGCGTACTGGTAACCTTAACACTTGATAAGTATATATTTTATGATTAAATAGGTGTATATTTTATGAGAATTAGTTGGATTTATTTATATTATATACCTATTTAATTATATTTTGTATATTTTTCCATCATTGAATCAAACTTAGATCAAAGAATAAATCGACATAAAATCTACTCATATCCTATTTTTATTGTGCAGAAATATTATTTGATTTAGAGAGAAGTAAAAAGCAATTAAGAGGATATGCAATCGCCCAAACTTGGTGGTCCCACGCAAGAAAACATAGAAACAAAATCAATTGTGTGATCTGATAGAGTGGATTACAAGATATGGAGGTGATTGGAGATCTCAAAAGGATATTGCATATCCTTTATTAAAGAAAGGATCAAATCACACAAAAAGGAAGAATGGCCCAGCACACACATACAAAAGACAGGGACCCCAGCCATATGTTTATAAATAGAGAAAGGAATTCAACATAGGAGCAGATCGAGAACGAGGAGCGAGATCAAGAGAAGGAGGAACGAAGAAGCAGAGGAGTAGCGGCTAAGCATTTTGGTTCTCTTCATCATCTCCACTAAGGATGCGTGGAGGCGACGGAGAAATTTTCTTTCATCTCTTTCCTTTATTCTTTCAATCACGAGTTTCATCCTTTTGTTATGGATTTGAATAAAGCCATGTGTGGCTAATTCTCTTTTCAACCTAGAGGACCTATGAACTTGTTTGGGTTCTAAAGATTATTCCCATTAATTAGTTTTGCTTAATTTAAGTCAGTTTATTTAATTATGTGTTTATTGTTATTGCTTAGTGAGTGGCCACCATTGAGCATGTTTTGGGGATTTAGGGTTGAACTTGGAAGAGGGAATCCTAAATTGACCTTGGGACTAAATAATGTGGAATTAGGTTTAAATTTAATGTAAAATTAAGTTTTAATCTAATTTGCGTCTAGGATAGGGAATATACCTAAAAGCTCCGCATAGTCAAATTAGAGTGAGCCGGTTTAAAACGCATCTTATTTAGTTGTGTGAGACATTGCATAATTAATTAAGGTAGGTATATAAGTGGACCGGAAGGCATTTATAGACATTAATACTCTAGATTAGCCGATTAAGTTAAGTCAAAATTAGTTTAGTGGATAAAATCTAAGAACAAACAAGGGATTAGTAACTCTAGGTTGCTCGTTCGATTATTTTAGTAGTTTGTTATTTTGATTTTCTTTTCTTTTAATTAAATTCAATCTAGTTTGCTCAACTTAAACGAAATTGTGAAATTAATGCCTAAGCAAAGTTTGTGATACTAAGTCCTCGTGGGAACGATACTTTTCTTATCACTTTATTACTTGATACTACCAGTATACTTGCGAGTTATAGGCTTTAAAGTTTTGCCCTATCAAGTTTTTGGACACTGATGTTTATCGTATGCGTATATGTGTTAGGAGTATTGTATGTGTATATGTGGTGTATGTACGTCGCGTCTTGGTAACCTTAACACTGATGTTTATCGTATGCGTATATGTGTTAGGAGTATTGTATGTGTATATGTGGTGTATGTAATTTCGCGTACTGGTAACCTTAACTCTGATATTTATGGTATGCGTGTATGTGCTATGTGAATTATATGTTATGTACTGTTGTTATGATTCTTTGGGTAATGGGATACGTATGTTAGAGGCCTAGGTGCCGCTAGGATACGGTTGTTAGGGGCCTATGTGCTGCCGAGGATCAAGAGGCCTAGGTGCCGCTAGGGTTACACCGCAGGCGCCTATGTCTTCTGGGATACGCTGTTTGGGAGATGCTTGTACTATGTGCTATTATACTATTGATTCTGTGTTTGTCTCGTAGTCCATATACCGTATATGTAGATATGAGGTTAACTGCTTACTCGGGGTCTGATTGCAATGGACCTCAGCTCTCCATATAGCTTCAGGATCGGGAGGACCGAGGGTCGAGGAGAAGAGTGGCGTCCGCGTAGAAGTTCCGGCTGACGATTTCCTTTTGTTGTTCCGGAGAAGCTTTCCTTTGTGTTGTATCTCACTTTTGAACCACGCTGATTGTCTGTACACTGTTTTAATTAGCCGACTTACTGCGTTTATATATACATATCGATTACTCAATCGCTCCAGTGCTCTACTCTGATGATTTTAAAAAAAAATTATACTGCTTTTGAAAAGTTGGGATGTTACACAGGCGTTTCGCCAAAGGGGTGGGGTGTGTGCACAGTGTGACTGTATTTAGATTAGTTCAGGGATGAGAACTGTGTGCCTTGATTGCGTATCTCCTATACGTATATATAGAGTATACATTGTTGGTTAGATCTCCGGCTTCCACGTCGTGCGTGCCGAGGATCTAGCTAACCGCCCTGGTGACTAGGTCCTTCAGCTAGGAGGTTGCGATCCTTACGTGGGTTGCCCCCTGTGTCGGCCGGTTGGCTAGTGGGCCTTGACTAGGTCCATAACAGTTAATATTATTATTATTATTGATAATTTTTTTATAGTTTGATTGAATTTTGATTTTAATTTTAGAAAATTCAAATTGTTGGTTTTAATCCCTACATTTTTATGAAGACTTGGTTCAACTTTAAATATAGGGACTAAAACAAAAAATCATTCAAAGTATATGGACCAATCATCAAATTTGGACAAAAAATTTGGGAACTAAAACAAAAAATGATTAAAAGTATAAGGACCAGTTGCAAATTCAAACAAAATATTTATAAAATTACAAGGACAAAAACTAATTATTTAAAACTCAACAAAAATTTATCAAACTATAAAGATTAACAATAGTATCAAATATAATTATGAATTCTTATCAAATAAAAATATAATTATGAATTAAATGGTATTTAATATTTTTCTGTTAATTAATTTGAACTTGATTCTGTTAAATATCCCACTATCTTTGGACTTTTGGTATCAGAATCCCTATTCATATTTTTAGCCTGAAATATGAAAATTAATGTTAATGTCGGAAAAAGGGAAAGAAAATTTTTTTAAAAAAATTGTGTCAGGGTTTGTGGGTCCTATTGATGAATTAGCCAGATGTGATGCTTGTATGGCAATCATCGTCTCCTAATAAATAAATAAACGGCGATAAGCCGCGGAGCGTAGACCCGGAAAGAAGGCGGGGATCCAAACCCACCAACACCGAGGAATCATTCCCGTACGATGCGGAATCCATCTTCCTGGTTCCTAATCCTATCAAGTTTTCAATTCGTCAAAACTACTTGGGACTTCAAAATTTGCAAGTAAGTGCATACAAAAACCAGTATATTGACTCGAAACTTCACTCAATTCAGAAATTGGAAGAATTAAAAGCAGAAAAAAGGAGGAGGAGGAGGGAAAAACTATGGCGGAGCATACCCAGAAGGGACCTTTGCTGCAATTCGCACCGATGCAGAGCTTGGTTGATGAAGGTTTCTGGCACAGATTGTCTTCGTTAAAGCTCAACAAGCTTGGCATTGATGATTCTCCCATACCAATTAATGGTTCTTCCCTTTACTTGCCCTCTTTTCTTTTCGACTTGTTGATGAGTTCAGATTACGTAGTTTCGTTTAAAAAAATATATATATATATATAACTGAGGAGAAAGGACTAATTAAGAACTATGGACAAGTCTGATAATTGTGTGTTCCTTTTACTCCGATTGTAATTTCAAAGCACAAGCTTTTTCTTTTTTTACTTTTTCATGAGAAATCCAAACTAGTGTTGATTGACGATTTATGCAGTTGTTTCTTTTTCTAATTTAGAAAATGCGATTTGAACTATGTGTTAGTAAAGTTTGCCGGTACAATGCAATATTGATCTTATACTGCTGTTGTCTCATTGCAGGATTCTGCGCACCTTGCTCACATTCTCAAATATCAAATCACTTGACTCTTTTAGCTGAGTCATTGCCTTGCGAATCAAGTGAGTCTTTATTGGCTCCAGATACTAGCCGTGGCAACAGGAACAAGTGCTCTGTTCCAGGCATACTTTACAATACAAATACTGTTGAAAGTTTCCATGCACTTGACAAACAGAACCTCTTGAAGGCAGAAGCAAGCAAGGTAAATGTTTATAAAGATGCCACTGGATGAGATAATTGAGGAATAAATAATTTCCCGTTGGTTAGGGATATATTGATAAAAAGAACTTCAAGCCTTTACATAATGATTTATCTTTTGAGATGAAACAGTTCTTGGCACTGTATCAAAGTCTTTTTAAATCAAGTTGCTGATCCTTATTATCTCCATTCTTCAGTTTTGCGTATGGCATGTGTTAGATATATTATAAAAACAAGTTCACGACCTTCCTTTCTACTCTTCAAACTATTTAGATCTATGTTTTTATACATGCTTCAGCTTAAAAGACTTTTGCTTGAGTGGCTTCTCGATATTAAATTTATTTTCATGGTGAACGTGTTGAATATATCAAATCTTGAGCCCTTACTGTTATAGGATTTAATGGTTCTTGATCTGATAAAAGGAATTCTCATGTAATCCTACCCTTTTGGGAAAAAAATAGATCTGGGAGGACATTCAAACTGGAAAAGCTGTGGAGGACCCTGCAATACTGTCACGATTCCTTCTTATTTCTTTTGCTGACTTGAAAAAATGGACCTTCCACTACTGGTTTGCATTCCCTGCTCTTATGCTGGATCCTCCTGTAACTGTCAACTATCTGAACCCAGCTTCTCAGTGGTTGAGCAAAGAAGAGGTGCTTTGGATTTATTTATTGTTAATCACATATTTGCTCAGATGAATGCTCTTAATTTACCATTGGACTTGTTTCTTTATAAAATGACAGGTAGAATCCCTCTCTACTGCCTGTAATGAGTGGCGTAACTCAAGGTCAACAGCAGGTACATAAATTACCATCTGGCTAATTCGTTGTAAATATTTATAATTTGTTGCTTCCCTTAAACTTTTCAAGATGTACCTAATAATAAGAGTATGTGGCAGATGTTCCATTCTTTTTTATCACCATAGATGCAAACTCCTGTGCTACTATCAAGCACCTAAAGGATTGGGAGACTTGTCAGAGTGATGCTTACAAGGTCTTAAATTACAATAATTGAGTATTGTCTCTATGAAATTTCCACGTTCAGGTGAAGCGATTTCCCTGGATGTGATGCCTTTTGACTGAAAGTTACTTCGTTCTTTCCACAGACCCTCTTTGGTTTTTATGATCCATGTCATCTTCCAAATAATCCTGGCTGGCCTCTACGCAACTTCTTAGCACTTCTTTCTGCTAAGTGGAATCTCAAGAGAGTACAATTTTTATGCTATAGAGAGAACCGTGGTTTTGCAGATATGGACTTGTCCCTTGTTGGTGAAGCATTGATTACAGAGTCCCAAGGTAGAGCTGCTGAAATTGTTTGATGAACTTAATCTTTAGCTTCTTCTTCTTCTTTTTTCAATTTATTATGTTAGCTTTCTAACTTAAAAGAAATGTATGTTTAGGGGGGAGAGATGGTGTACCTAATGCAGTTGGATGGGAACTTAACAAAGGGAAAAAAATACCAAGACGTATTAGCCTTTCTCAATCTTTGGATCCTACCAGGTATCTCATTTGCATTGTTTTTTCTGTTCTTTGTTGTGTTCTTGTGCTACTTGTATCATTTTTCTTCTACATTATTATTTCCATACTTGTATCTTTACAGGTTAGCAATATCTGCTGCAGATTTGAATTTAAAGCTTATGAGATGGCGTGCTTTGCCTTCCTTAAACTTGAGTGCCCTATCTTCTGTCAAGTGTCTTCTTGTTGGAGCAGGTACACTTGGATGTCAGGTTGCTCGTATGCTCATGGTGAGTATAGTAAAATCTTGGTTTTATTGCCTTTTCTTCTCCAAGTGTTAAGCTCATGAATGTTGCAGGCATGGGGTGTCAGAAAAATTACACTACTGGACAATGGGAGGGTGGCTATGTCTAACCCGTTGAGGCAATCCCTGTATACTTTGGATGACAGTCTTAATGGTGGCGAATTCAAAGCTACAGCGGCAGTTAGAAGTCTTCAAAAGATCTTTCCAGCAGTGGTAATTGATTGGGTCCTGAGACTGCCTTGATGCTGGACCCAAACATTTTTTCTCATATCGGCATGCTTTTTGTTTTTTTACCAGGAAGCTGAAGGTGTTGTAATGGCTATACCAATGCCTGGGCATCCAGTACCTAGCCAAGAAGAGGAAAGCATACTTGATGATTGTAGACGCCTTTCTGATTTGATCGATGCACATGATGCAGTTTTCTTATTGACAGATACGAGGGAAAGTCGATGGCTTCCATCACTTCTTTGTGCTAATACTAACAAGGTTAGTCAATTTAATCTTTTTGATGACAGGCATGTCATTGTCTTACTCCACATCCCTGCATTTCAATTAACATTTTTAACCGATACATATATCATAGCTTCCTAGTTTATTAACTAACATGCCTTACGGGGATACTGTTTATCTATTTGCAGATTACTATTACTGCAGCTCTAGGGTTTGACAGTTTCTTGGTTATGCGCCATGGAGCTGGTCCCTTTAGTCATGCCTCTAACCTAAGTACTGAAACTGTAACTTCTGTATGTGATGATATGCACAAACTTAATGTAAATGATGCAACAGGAAAGGAAAGATTGGGTTGCTATTTCTGCAGTGATGTTGTTGCACCCACTGATGTAATGTTCTTGCTGCATTATGAATACACACACACAAACTTTTTATGAAGTTCTAAATCTGATGTCCTTTCTGCAGTCAACCTCAAATCGCACTTTGGATCAGCAGTGTACAGTGACTAGGCCCGGGCTTGCTCCTATTGCTTCATCCCTTGCAGTTGAACTTTTAGTAGGGATTTTGCATCACCCTCAAGGGTAATGCGGCAAATAGTTATTTTATTATTTCCCATGCAATTATGTTTAAGGAATAATGACAGGGATCCTTAGCAGAAACTTACAGCTGCTTTTCCTCAAATATCCCCCTGAAATTCACTTCTTGACTACATATTCTCAGGATATATGCAGAGGGTGAAATTAACTTGAGTGTCAGTGGAACTACGGAGCAACCTCTTGGTATTTTACCACATCAGATTCGGGGTTCCCTTTCTCAGTTTTCTCAAATGACTCTTATAGGTCACTCGTCCTCCAGTTGTACAGCTTGTTGCCAGACGGTAAGTTCTATGGTACCACATTTGCAAATTTAGTGGTTTATGCCTCAAATATCATCATTGCCTCCTGCAATGCCCCTGGATGTGGTAAATTAAACTCCTGAGCCATAAGCTTGATCGTGTGCTTGAAAGAAGTTTTTGATACTACCCTGATGTCATTAAGCTACTTTTACTTAAAATTTCCTGAAGTGAATGTTTAAACCTCAGAGCTCATTCTAACCACTAACACAGTAACACCTCTCATAATTAGATCACACCTAGTGTCTTACTTCTGCTTAATATTTAGTTAAAGAAATTTTATCAAATCCCTTTTAGATTGTATAGGATCAATGCAAACAACTTAGACAACCAAGTGTAAACATTATAAATTCTGAGATATCTTGGGTCAAAAGTAAACATAAATTGGGAAATATAATAATTTTGATGAAAATGTGTTTGCAGGTGTATATAATCCTTCCCATCCAACCAAATATATATATGTATATATATGCATTGCTTACGCTGAAATTCTTGTGGCATATGCTCGATAAATGTCTAGTTGCTTTCATTTTTTAATTCAAGAGTTTATTTTATCCCAAATGCTATGGCAATGTTTATGGGATTTATAATTGCATGTTCTAGTGGCCACCAGTTTGTGTTTTCAATTTACAAGGTTCACGACTAAACAGGTTAATACTTGCATTTTTTTTTAAGATTTCTTATCTGTTGTTAGTATGAAGCATGGACAGTTCAAAAACAAAAAAGAATCTATTTTGTGTTTGACATAATATGGCCTTTTTAAACTTTTCGTGTATATATTTGCCCATACCAGTTTTCATGTTTCTTAGTGTTTGTTGTGAAACTACAGCTGTGCTTTAGAAAGCTATCTTTTGAGATTTACATGTCTCTAGTTCATTTTTGCATTTGAAAGCAAACTGATACAAAATAACTTTCATGATACATAATTCACAGGAAATTTCCAGATTTCTTATTTTATTTTATTTTTTTGTGGTTGAAATTACGACTGTTCAGGTTGTATCTGAATATCGGAACAAAGGAATGGAATTCATACTTCAGGCAATTAATCATCCTACCTTCCTTGAGGATCTGACTGGACTAACAGAGTTGATGAAATCAGCTTCATCCTTCTCAATGGATTGGGACGAAGACATGGATGATGAAGATGATGATGACTGTGTTGAAATTTAACATTCAGTTAGATTTCTATATTGCTTTTGTTAATAAACATTGCCAATTTGCTCAAAAAGCTAATTTGAATAACTCATCCTCTTTCCACCACTTACCAGTTTGCTTTGGCTACTGTACCTTTTCAATTGCTCACAACTAATTTACATGTAAAGTTAAATTATTTACTAATTTAATTCTTGCCATTGATGTATTTATCTGCCCATTTTGTTGCTGAAGAATTCTGCTCTCTGCAAGGCCTATATTGCTGAATTATACATTTAAAGAGCTGGCCGTCAATAAAGCACAGCAACGTGGTGCAATCATGCCACCGACCTCATTTAGTGTGTGTTTAGATTAGCTTTTAAAGAATTCTCCTTTCGATCCTAAATATATGACAAAGTTTGTAGTATAACCCGTCTCATATTTAGGACCAGAGGTAGTAGTTTTTACGATTTACAAAGTAAATATGAGAAGAATTTTGCCTCGACTTGCAGAATAGAGCTTTAGAAACCGGAGTTTGGGTCTTACCAAAGACTCACTTAATGGGTTGAGGCTTGTTAGTATTTTACTAGTATTTTGCAACTACAAGGCATCATTTTGTTGGCTAGTTGTTTCCATGTTATTGAACTGTTGAGAAATTAACCTTAATATGACATAATTGACTAGATTCTGGGTTAATAAAATGGGTTTTGAGAAATTTTAAGATGTTCCTTCTTCTAGTTTTAGGAGTTTTTTCTTGTACATTGATTTGATTTCCAACAAAACCAAATCAAATTAATTTAATTGATTTTGCAAAATGGAATACTTGTTCAGTTTCTTTGGTTTGATTAATACAGTGATCCAATTTTTTTTCAATACAAGCTTGTCTGGCCTGAAAAATATTTTGGTTCAAAATCTGCAAATCATCATAATATTATGGTCTCAATCTATAGTTCAATCATCGTCATAAAAGTTACGTTCCCATTAGTTCAGATTTAGACAAATTTAACTCAGTTAAATTAACAATCAATGACTAAATTTGTAGTCCACTAAATGCTGTCATTTCTTTCAGTGATAATTTATCCAAAAATGGCTCAATGGATTATGATGATTCAACCACGACCTAGCCATTAAACCATGAACCGGTGCTTTGTTCAGTTCAAAGACCATCCAATTTTTATATTAAAACAAGGGGTCTTTAATATAAAATCTCATTTATGGTGTAAATTGCACGACAAACAAGATCTTATATTAAAGACTAGAGGTAATATGAAGTACTTCATCCCGTTCTTAATATAATACCACTCTGGTCATATTTATAAGTCCAGTTTGACCAAAAAAATTTGATTCTATTTATAAGTCCAGTTTCATATAATAAATGAGATTGTAACAATTTTACTCATATTAATTATACCCATGAAGATATAGAGAAGAAACAATTGAAAAACATCCAATCATAAATGAGGGCAAAATAAAAAATTTACCCCCATAATCATTGTGTCAACTACCTCTCCTTAGTATTTGAGATTTGGTCAAACCTGGACTTATAAATAGGACTGAGAGTGATACTCCCTCCGATCCTATTATAAGGCACCAACTAACAAATCTCACAAACCAATAAAAACAATTAAAGTCAATAAAGTTTCGCCCTACAATTTAAGTAACTTTCTATATTACCCTACTAATTGCACTAAACTCTAATATTATATTAATTATTACTCTCACCCACTACACTCATTAATTATGGATAGACATGGAAACAAATAATTAATGCTCATTGAGAACAAGCAAGTGACTTATAAAAAGAACTAAATAAACTTATTAATTAGTGTCTTATAATAAGGACCAGAGGGAGTACTTACTTTATAGTTCAATTTTTTTCATTAAAATGAATACTCCCTCCGGTCCTAATTATAAGAGTACATTTAGAATTGGTTTTGGTCCTAATTATAAGAGCAAGTTTTAACTTTTGTCAATTTTTTCCTATAATACTCATATTTATACTTGTTATTAGGAGCACTTATGTGTGTGTGTGTGTGTGTGTGTGTGTGTGTGTGTGTGTGTGTGTGTGTGTGTGTGTGTGTGTGTGTGTGTGTGTGTGTGTGTGTGTGTGTGTGTGTGTGTGTGTGTGTGTGTGTGTGTGTGTGTGTGTGTGTGTGTGTGTGTGTGTGTGTGTGTGTGTGTGTGTGTGTGTGTGTGTGTGTGTGTGTGTGTGTGTGTGTGTGTGTGTGTGTGTGTGTGTGTGTGTGTGTGTGTGTGTGTGTGTGTGTGTGTGTGTGTGTGTGTGTGTGTGTGTGTGTATGTCTATATGTCTGTGTGTGTGTATATGTATGTATGTATGTAGATATATATATGTGTGTAGATATATGTGTGTGTGTGTGTGTAGATATATATATGTGTGTGTGTGTGTGTGTGTGTGTATGTATGTAGATATAGATCTATATGTATACACATATATGTTTATATAAAGAAGACCATTATTTCCATTAGAAAATGTGTGGAAAGGAAAATTGGTCGGAGAAATATGTGGCGGGGTTATAATTCACTTTTACTAATGTCATTTTAAATTTAAATAAGGGCATTTTAAGAAAATGAGTCAAATTAACTAATTTAACTCCTCTCCTTAATCCCCCAAAATCGGTTAAATTGCTCCTATAATTAGGACCGGAGGGAGTATTATATTAAGGACGTAGTTTTCTACGACGACTGCCCAGGTTGTGTTTGGTACTGTCATGACATACTTTACATGTAGCACTAGTCTTTGTTTGAGTGAAGAATAATTAGGTATGAATTGGCAGCCTAATAGAACACTCAAAATCAAACAACACACAAACAAACGAAACCAGAAGTCTCCATCAGAACACAGAAAACGAACATAGACACTTCCTAAACTGCGCCTTTATCACTGTATGATCCATGAACTTCAATTACACAAAAAGCTTTGGAACATCCTTCCAATTGTGACTTTTTTTAACTCAAAAAAAAAACGAGTTTTGTCTTTTAATCACGTGACGGACCATTATTTATATTTGATCAAACCATTACCATTATTGAACCTTCACGAGTCTGAATCTAGATAGAAATATTTTAGGGACAATTGCAACTGGGTCCCATTTAATCGACTTAATAGTAACCCGGTCTTTGAAATCATCAAATTATAGTGAAGTTTCAAGGGATATAGGTGTAATTAATTTCAAACATGAAAATACAATCTTGCCTCATATTGAATATGGAAAAAAAAAGCTGGAATTTTTAGGGCTTAGTCGTGTCCGAAAGAGTTGAGCTCTTCTCCCTCACTTCAATGTTGTGAGGCACAAACGTGGTGAGGTAAGGGAGAAGAGTTCGACTCTTTTGGATACGACTATGCCCTAAAAAATCCATCCTTTGTTCTAGGTTGTCCAAGGACCGGGCCAAACCGGGTTGAAGGTCAACCTGAGGTCTGGCCCGATATGACCTCGAGCTGAAAATATCAGCCCGAGGTATGGTCCGGTCTGGTACCAGCCCGAGCTTGGGCTGGACCGGACTGGACCATTCCAGGCAGTCCAGCTTTTTTTTCTTAAATTTTTTTCAGTTTTTTTTTTTTTTGCCTTCTTGGGATGTAATATTTTAGCATTGATTTCACCTGAATTCCTAAAATAATAAAAAGTGACATAGTAAAAAGTGATTCCTATAAATTAAAAAGTACGTTAAAATGTCCAGACTCCAGTAAGTGGCTCAATATAGTGGTGATATACAAAAAAAAAGAAAAAAAAAAAGACCTCGGGTCAGACCGGACCGGTCCAGGGGGTCTAAGCCCCTCGACCGAAGTCTAGTCCAACCCGAGCAATTTGGTCCGGTCCGGTCCGGTCAAAATGTCTCAGACCATTTTTTTGCTTGTCTTAGACCGGGTTGGGTTGGACCGGGCCAGACCAATCGGACCTCGGAGTTTTGGACAACCTTACTTTGTTCAAATTCAAGAAGGGGCAAAACTGTATTTTTACTTTGGAATTAATTATACTCAGATCCTTCAAGATTTCACTGAAATTTAATGATCTCAAAGAACCCAGTTGCCTTTAAGTCTGTTAATTAGAACCTGGTTGCAATTTTCACAATATTTTATCGCTCAATTCTGTTTAACATGGTATATATATTTAAATCATATAATATGATAAAATATATAAAGTATAAAACATCCAACAATATACAAACAAAGAATAAAAACAGGAGCAACTAGCTTTCTTAACCGCTTCAATATACGACCAAATGACCTATTCGTTTGAAAAAAAACACAACGTCTCAACTATCAACCTTCAATTTTTGTCTTTCAATCCCGTGATGGACGCAAACAAAGACCGTGAAAGTTTTTCTTTTACATCATTATCATCAATCACATTATCAACATATACATATTATAAATTTATGGTGTTTCATATTATTTATAAACTATAAATAATATATATAAGGTTAAAGTCCAATTTTATCCTGAAAGTTTTGGCATAAGAGCGGTTAAAATTTAGAAATTTTTCATTAATTTTGTTTTGGAAGTATTAAAAAATGGGTAAAATTACTCTAACCGTTAAAAAATTAATGTTGACTATTTATTTATATTTTTAATTGTTAGGGGTGACATTGTTCTTTTTTTAATACTTCCTAGATGATACTAATAAAAAAATTTCAGATACTCACATTTTTACACCAAAAATTTTAGGAAAAACTAGACCTTGGTCCATATGGGGAGAGACACATTTCTTATTCATGAGATTCTATGCAATATACATAAAACCGAAGAAAGACAAGAGTATTGTAAAACTCACACCTTGTTTAATAATGTGCTTTTTTATATTTAAAAAAAAGGGTTAAGTAGCAAATCCACCTCAGAAGTATACGTCTATGAGTAATATTGTCCTGAAAGTTTTTTCAGGTTCAATGTCGTTTTTAAAAAATAAAATAAAATATCACACCATATATGTTCGTTTTTGGCCAAAGATCTTACCGACTTATATTTTAATTATAAAGAATGTGCTCGTGTCACCTCCTTAGTTGACGTTTTACACTTGTGCTATAGATGAAGTTTCAAAAGCTATAATTGGATGGAAATGCAACCAATTGGACCCATATATTTGTAAGCAATTTTTTTTTTTGGGTATAAAAAGTTTAGGTGGGAGTGAGATATCGGTAATCCATCAAGGTTTAAACTGGCCTCAGGGCTCAAATAGCGATTTGAGGTACCACATTACCAACAACAAGGCCCTCACATCAACGGGGGGTATCAAACCTCTTCCCTTTTGAGAATTGGCTTCGACCAACTTAGTCAATTTGACATATTTGTAAGAATGTTATATTCTCTGTAATTTAAAAAAAAAAAAAAGCTTATATCCATTACATCCCATCTTCAAATCAAATTTGTCATATGTGATTTTATCATATATTATATATTTCAACAGAATTTTAAACATTTCTCTACGTGAATATTAGTTATTATAAAAAAATTGTGTTAAAATTTGATTGAAAAATGTGATCTAATGAATATAAGTAAATGATCATTATAACAATTATCAAATATTCAATCACTAATTTCTACTTTGTTCGAGTCACATATGTGTGTGTGTATATGTATTCTTTTTCATTATTATAATATTTTTTCTAAAAGTATGTATTGATTAATTTTCAATTCTCAATAATATGTATCCCCTTTTGGTGGTGGCAGTTAGTGTTGGTTGTGGAAAAAAGGATCCTATCGTTGCTATTGAACTCCCCATTTTAATTAATTACTAATTAATAAAAATTAATTAATTAGTGAGTTTGGTCAAAATTATCTTAAGTGGAATGCCCATTTTTATTCGCATTTATTTTCTCAATCCCACTTATGAACATTAGTCATCATTTTGAGTATGACTCTAATGGAACAAGCTAGACTTCTCACAGCCACACATTATGCATTGCATTATATATATATATATATATATAGTAAATGTTCATGATCACCCACCCATTTATATTATCCACCACTCTATCACTTACGTGTTTTATAGTAATATAATGCTTCTATTTGTTTTTATATATATATATTTATTGATATAAAAGAAGTTTATTTGATATTTTTACGTGATATTTTAATAGAGGGAGTTTGCACTGAGGCCCTATGAGCAATTATGACACAAAGGTATTGATCTCTAATAAAAGGAGTCCCGCTGACAGCTAGGATAGGATCGAACTTAAGCAAAGGCCTAATCCTAGTGTCACTTTATGCATCTATGAGAAGTACAAATCCATTGGCTATAGTATATATATAATGTTCCTATTTGATTTTTCTTACAAGGTGATCCAATGATTTTTTGGGATAAAAGATCCAATGATGTTTTTTTTGTTTAGAAAGAACAAGGGCTTTATTTGTATATTTTATGATATTTTATAATTTTAGGGAAATTTGCACGAGAACTATAAGAATGTAATGTTCAGCCTCAGGACATACCTGGGAGGTAACCTCCTATATAGAGATTACCTAGGGTTTTGTTTACCTTGAGTCCTTCCACTGTGATCGTGCCTCCTTCCCAGCCCTGATCGTGCGCCTTCCCTTTCCTGCATGATTGGGTGGATGGGGACACCTGGCATGTGGCGTATCGCTTCTCATCCGACACTATGCCATTATTCCTTTTCTTGGAACTCTGCATCGCCATTTTTTCAACCTATCCTCATTTAATGCTGCGCGATAACTGCTGCTGCTACTCACGCTTCTTAACGTTAGTCATGATTTCTTTCAGCGGAAACTGAAACGCCATGGGGAACTGAAACGTCATCTCTCTTAAACGTCCACAGGAATGAAACGTCATCTCCTTGAGCGTCCCACCTACTGTTGCTGACCCTCGCGATCCCCTGGGCTATAAATAATTTCATCACTCCTCATCTTCTTGTGCCAGCTGTCTGCCCCACCTTTTCTTTCTTAACAAATCTGCTAAGAATGATGAGCTTACCGTGAGAACTTCAGCGCCCTTCATTCTTCCGGTCATGTGGGGAAAAGACGGCGATCGAGAAAGAAAGGAAGCCCTTCCAAAGACTGCGACCTTGGTTTCAAACGCGTTGCCGGTCTTCAAGCATATTCCATGGTGGGCGCACAGGATCCCAAACGCATTTGCCAGTCTTCACGTCACGGTTCAATGTCGTACAGGGTCTGAGGGAGGCTGAAGCTGTATTTGAGCATCTTCTAGTCGAGAATCTACCCTCCATCAAGGGAGGCCCGAGGCCTGATTAGCAGTTCCCCTGGACTTATCTAAGCATTCCTAGGGTCTGCTGCATATTTGGTGGGAACTTCAGGCAACAAGACGATCCGACCTAATAACAATGCAGTCTCCGGCGCAAGCTAACCCATTCAAGGCGTGATGGATAGCTAGCCACCATCAAATGTTGTAATTAGTGTGTTCATAAATGTCCTTTACAAACTTCGGCCCACTTGTTGTCTTTGTGCTTTTGTAATTGTCTTTGTAAATGAGCTAGCCAACTTGTTTCTTTGTAAGAAAACCATGTTACTGTTTGAGTATCAATAAAAGGCTGTCACATTATCCACTTGTATCTGTTCTGAATTCCTCTTGTGTAAATGTCCATATTCCGCATTTGATTTCCTAACTAACTGGTTGTTTGGACTTCCCGTTTTCACGTATCCGGTGTATTGCATTCCTAAGCAACCGCGTTAGAAACCCATGGAACTCGCAATGCCACTGTTGCTTCGATTATATCATCCGGTCGTGACCATTGTGATTATACCGAATTGTTATTGCCATGGAGACTTCAATTGAAATCCCTTAGTCGAATGTGAAAAGACATACTCCTTTACGCAAAGCCGACACGTTGTAACGTGTAACTACGCGCTAGACTCTGCGCTGTCAATAGGCGTTTGAAAAGGAGCAGATTAATGCGTACGTCGCTTAGGAGAAATCCATACAACATCTGGACTCTGCCTCCTCGCGCGTGGCCATCACTCTTCTTGACGTTTTGAATTCAAAAGAGAGAAATCCATATAACCTCTGGACTCTGCCTTCTCGCGCGTGGCCATCACTCTTCTTGACGTTTTGAATTCAAAAGTTTCTCAATTTTTGAAAATCAAAAACTATATATTTCTTCGTTTAGCCACCGCCTGCTGCCAAGAAAAGAAAAACGCCTGCTTCTCCTTTGCTTTCTGCAAGAGCTTCCGTAGCAACCTACTTGTATTTGTCTTTGTTTCGCCGAATTCCTCAGTCAGGTAAGATCGTATTTTCCTTAACTTTTATATCTTTTTGGTTCCTTGCTTGTCGATATACGCGAAAATTTTCCGAGCCTTGCGTCGCTATCTTGGATATATTTATTTGAGTTTTTGGCATATCTGGTTCGTCTGCAGTAGTCTTTGCTCCTTACTCCTGTTAGATTTCCATCTTCTTTGTTCGAGTTGATAAGGATAGGTTTTTAATTTGGTTGTTACGTCCCGATTTTCCCTCGCCAACCCGGGAATTGTTCGATCCTAGGTATTTCTTGATAACCCAACCTTCATCCATTGATAGCATTGCCGAAAGATGCAATGTGCAGGGCTAACCTTAAGCTGCTCTTGTTTTTGATATGATTGGCCCCACGAGTGTGCCTTGTGTGCTAATTTTGCCCTTTTCTTGCATTATCTAGGTTTAGATGGCATCGTCTTCTCAGATGCAATCATCACCTTCCGTGGATGATTGCGGTTCTTCCATGTCGATCCAGGAATCCCAACTCTCCCAAGAAAGTTGTCCATTGTAGGGTGGTAGAGGTGAAGAACACCCTGATCGACACGGACTTTCCTTCACTCGGCGTGAGAGATGGCGAAGGGTACTCAATAAGGCTTCCTCACGGATGGCGAGTCGGTTGCCCGTCAGGCCAGAAAAAGCCAACCTCACGTGCCCATTTCTTTTCTTCTCTGCAGAGATGTTTTCGTCCGCTTGGTGTAAGATTCCCTTTATCGATTTTCAAATTTGCCTACTAAATCACTGCGACTAGCCCCCACCCAGCTTCATCCCAATGGTTGGGCTTTTGCCATAGCCTTTGAGAATCTCTGTAGGAAATGGATATTTGCTGCACCGTGCCGTATTTATGACCTTCTATTCTCATTGGAACTCGGCGGGTTTCGATCACTTGCCACAGACCTTTTTGGGTGGACCTCGCTGCGCGGGAGAAGCGAACATATGCTCTTCAAACCCTTTTGCGAGTCCTGGAAAAACTTTAAAAATGCGTTCGTCAAAGTCGAAGCCCACCCTTTTAAATGCCCATGGTTCCTTCGCCCGGAATTAGAAGGTGTATTCCCTTTGTATTGGACAAATACCCACCATAAGTTCAAAACCGCCGACTTCGCCCCCTCTAGTCTTCACTGAAACCGAGGAAGCGTCGGTGGTGAAACTTACGAGCTTTCCGGTACACTTAAATCTTTGATGGACCACCGATCACATTCCCACGCGTCCTTGTTCGTCGACGCGGACCAAAGAGTATGGGATTATGTGCAAAAAAATTTTCAGACGTATATACGAGTTTCTTGAAGCCTTTGACGAGGCGCCGCTGCCTGAAGAAGGCTGTCAACCTGCGAATGCACTTGCCCCCTCATTAGCGAGATGAGCCCACCGTGAGTGGCGGAGTTCCAATCCCGGAGGAGCGGGTATTGCGAAAACTCCCGAGCGTTCCGCGCCCAAGGTGGACCAAACATGGTGAAAAAAGGAGGCGGATGCCCAAAAGCAAAAACGTTGTTGGAGAAGAAACCATTGTGATTCCTGCACGCCCCCACCATGTTAGAGAGGTTCCTACTTCCACTCCTGCCGAGGCCTCGCCCATTAGAGAGACTCCTACCACGGGTCTGTACCTACTTCATCCATAAACTCGGTTCCATCCTCCTTCTCGATCCCTCATAGCCATGATACTATGAATGGAGGAGCACTTTGGTCGAGAGGGTAAACGGAGCTATTCGAGATCTTATGCGTCCGCTTGCTCAAGCTGTACTCCCCCTCCATGCCTTCTAATGAAGAAAAATCCAGTGGATTGAGATGGAGCGACAAGCCTACAAGGTGGCTTCCTTAATTCGGCCTTATCTTTGCTCTCGGGATTCGAACGCTCTTCGGCTAAGGTCAGTGAATGACTTGAAGCAGCAAATCTCCACGTTGAATAGTAGTCTCGACCTTGAGAGGAAAGAAAAGAGTGAACTCCTTTCTGAGAACCACAATTTGAAAAGCAACGCGGATCTACCCAAAGTTCTGGCAGGAGGGACCAGGCCCAACAGGAGCTGGAGATAACCCGGGCTGAGAAAGAGAAGGCGCGTAAAGACTTGGCTGCCCTTAACAAAAGATTTGTCACCGCGGTGGAGCATATTCTTGAGATTTGAAACCAACTTGTCTTCCGCACAAACCAATCGGCCAACATTCAAGCTGAATTGAAATTGGCCCGGCTTGGATTAGATGCCAAGCAAACTGAGTTGGCCAACGCCCAAGCCGAGGTACTCCGCCTATCAAATATTTGTCTGGAGGACATGCTTCTTAAAGAAAAGATGATCTCGGACAATGAGCACCTTCTTAGGCGTTCTTAAAGAAAAAGATGACGGGCGCCCGCCTTGCACGAATGAAGATTGCAAAATACAGCCAAATCGGGCGTTTATCTTTTGAAAATGCTGTGGCTCAGATCCGGGTGCTCAATCCCCTTTGTCGATCTGAATCTGCCGGGTTACATCTTCGGGCTTATGTTAGCGGCAAAGGCAGGTTGATTCCTCCTGGTGGCGAAGATAGTGATGACGAGTCATCTTCCCGACACATTCGCGGGTCTAGCGCTTCTTACTTTTCTTTTAGTAAAACACCAAGAGTTTTTATGTGTACCGCTCGGACAGATATTTTTTGCAATATAAATCCTTACTTTTCTCCCGGCCTACCATACTGTAGCTTTATCGCTTTCCATCCGTAATTGCTTGTGTTCTTTGAATTAAAGCGGTATGCTTAATGTCGGAAGCCGGATTTTCATTATCCGGCTTCCATGTTTCCAACTTACGATTTTGGAAACAGTTCTTAAACATCCGGCTTCTACGTGTTTTCAACTTACGATTTTGGAAACCGGATTCTTAAACATCCGGCTTCTACGTGTTTTCAACTTACGATTTTGGAAAGCAGTTCTTAAACATCCGGCTTCTACGTGTTTTCAACTTACGATTTTGGAAACCGGATTCTTAAACATCCCGGCTTCTACGTGTTTCATCGTACATGATTTTGGAAACCGGATTTTTCAGTATACTGGCTTCTACATGTTTTTATCATACATGATTTTGGAAACTGGATTTTTAAGTATCCTGGTTTCTACATGTTTCATCGTACATGATTTTGAAACCGGATTTTTAAGTATCTGGTTCCTACATGTTTTTATCGTACATGATTTTGGAAAGCTGGATTTTCCAGTATCTGGTTTCTACATGTTTTTATCGTACATGATTTTGGAAACCGGATTTTTCAGTATCCTGGTTTCTACATGTTTTTATCGTACATGATTTTGAAAACGGATTTTTCGGTATCTTGGTTTCTACATGTTTTTATCGTACATGATTTTGGAAACCGGATTTTCAGTATCACAGCTTCTACATGTTTTCCAAAGCAATGAGATGACAACTCTATCGTAAAAAAACTGGGATCAGTCATTCTTTATTCATCCATCCGCGTTTACAAAACGCCACACGTTTAAAAAGAAAAGAGCTACACACGCCACTTTACGAAGCTTGCCGACATCCGATCTGAATGTTTCGGCTATAATAAACTTTCAACTTATCCGCGTTCCATGTTCGCTTTATCGCCTTGTTTTGCGGCGTTTCCAGCTTGTAGCGCCTTTCTGAGGTTCTCGGTGACTCGGTATGGGCCTTCCCAGTTAGGAGCTAGCTTTCCTTCCGCAGCATTCTTATTGCCAATGTCGCCCCAGTACTGAGGCTCCCTTTGTCAAAAGCCGAGGTCGAACCTTCTTGTTGTAACGTGTTGATATTAGTTGCTTGGTGCCAAATCTCGGCAATGCGCGCGGTTCGAACTTCATCTATCCCAGATCTAGCTCGGCGGCAATCGCATTACCGTTTTCTTCTTCATTTTGCGGTGCCGTGACTCGCCGCCAAGATGATTCTCCAATCTCAACCGGAATCATGGCTTCGCACCCATACGTCGGCTTGAAGGCGTTTCACCGGTTGATGTCACGGACACTCGTTCGATATCCCCATAAGGTATAAGGCAACTGGTCCACCCGACTAGATGTGGCATCTTCCATCCGCTTTCTTAGCCCATCCACAATGATCTTATTAGCGACCTCTGCACCCATTAGATTGTGGATGTTCTGCTGTCGAAGTCTGCTTAATATTGAAATCGGCTACCAACTTCCGAAAGCTTTTATCAATAAATTGTGTTCCGTTGTCCGTAACGATCTCGGTTGGGATGCCAAAACGTGCTATGATGTTCTTCTGTAGGAACTTTTGCACCTGCTCGGCGTGATTGTGGCGACAGGTTCCTTCAATCCACTTTGTGAAGTAATCAACCGCCACGATGAGCCATCGTGAAGCGTCCAGCAGCCGCTTTGAATGGTCCTAGAAGATCCATTCCCCATTTGAAAAACGCCCATGGCGTTGAGATTGTCGAAGAGTGGCGGAGGTGATCGATAGCGCTAGCATGCCTTTGACAAGCTGTCGCATTTTGGACATGAGTCTTAGCATCGGCCGCCAAGGTGGGCCGAAGTAACCAGCCGTCTTGCCTTCTGGCCAAAGCCTTAGCCCCATGTGGTGACCATTTATTCCTTCATGAATTTCCAGCGAGGACATCTTGGGCCTCATTTGCCGCAAGGCACTTCGTCATTGGGGAATGCAATCCTTTCCGATACAACTGGTCATTCACAAGTGTATACGAGGCCGCCGATCTCATGAGTTTTTCGCCTCTAATGACTCGTCCGGCAAATTCCTCTCTCAATGTAATCTATAATGGGTTTCCTCCAATCGTCACTATCTGAAATAAGCATCACGCAACTAGGTTCTCGAAGATTTTGTTGTACAATGGTGCGATGACTTCAGGGCTCTTGGTGCTTGCCAATTTGGACAAAACATCAGCCCTAACATTATCTCCTCTTGGAATGTGTGCTATTGTGACCTCGTCAAACTCCGTAATAACCTCCTTTACCTTTCCCAGGTATTTGATCATCAACGGTCCTTTTGCCTGGTAGGTCCCATTGATTTGCGAGGCTACCAGCTGAGAATCCGTGGAAACATGCACTCTGTGAGCTCCACTTTCCTTAGCTTGGAGCAAACCCGCTATCAATGCTTCGTACTCGCTTGGTTATTTGATGTTGAGAAATTAAAGCGCGAGAGATAATTCAAGAGCAATACCTTCTGGACTCTCCACGATGATCCCCGCTCCACTTCCTTTGGTGTTTGACGAGGCCGTCTACAAACAACTTCCAAGTATCTGATCTTCCCGCCTTTGACCGGGGTCAACTCCATTATGAAATCTGCCAAGCGCACGGGACTTGATCGCGTGTCGAGCCTCATATGTAATATCAAATTCTGACAACTCAATGGCCCAACCTACCATCCGTCCGGCTAGGTCGGGCTTATGAAGGATCTGTCGTATGGGCTGGTTAGTGCGAACAATGACAGGATGGCTCTGAAGAGTACGGTCGAAGCCGCCTTCTTTGCTATTAGTAACGCAAATGCCATTTTCTCTACCTTCGATACCGCGGCTACGAGCCTTGCAAAGCTCTACCTACAAAGTATATAGGACTCACGGCCTTCCGTTGTTTCCCTAACCGGCGCGGCGCTTACGGCCTCGTTCCCTGCGATAAGTATAGGATTAAGCTTTCTCCTATGCGGGGTGCAGTCGGTCTGGGAGGTGCAGGACAAACACTGCTTAATTTTGCCAAAGGCTGCTTCGCATTCAGCCGTCCATCCCCCCGGATGCTTCCTTTTTCAACAATTTAAAGAAAGGAAGAGAGCTCTCCGCGGTTTAGGCGGGAAACGGGTCGGTGCAGCCAATCGTCCGGTCAGTTTGTTGAACTTCCTTTTTGTTCAGCGGGGCTGCATGTCTAAGACAGCTTGGCATTTGTCGGGGTTAACCTCTATGCCTCTGTTTGTCGGCAAGAATCCTAGGAACTTTCTGACGGTACTCAGCGCACTTCGCCGGATTGAGGCGAATCCTATATCTTACGAGCTTGTCGAATGTCCGTAAATCATCAATGTGGTTGGCCTCACTCAAGGATTTGACAATCATGTCGTCAATATATACTTCCACGTTCGACCAATCGATCTTCAAAACTCGGTTCATCATTCTACGATCACGTGGCTCCTGCATTTTTAACCCGAAAGGCATCACGTTGTGTGCACTAATTCGCCTTCTCGGTGATGAATGCCGTCTTCGCTGGTCCTCTGGGTGCATAGCAATCTGATTATACCGGAGTATGCGTCCATGAATGATAGTAACCGAAAACCGGAAGAAGCTGTCCACTAATTGGTCAATACTAGGCATCGGAAAGGAGTCTTTTGGGCACACTTTATTTAAATCTTTATAATCAGTGCAAACCCTCCACTTCCCATTTGGTTTTTCACAAGGACCACATTAGATAACCATGTGGTGTCTTGTATTTCTCGAATAAAGCCGGCTTCTAACAGCTACGCAACATGTGCTTCCTAAAGCGTTCCGCTGTCTTCCCGAGCTTCCGCTTGCGGGACAGGGGTAGATCCCGATCGGATTGCTAGCTCATGGCAACAAAAATGGATCGATCCGGGTATCTCGCAGGTTGCCATGCAAATACGTCTCTATTGTCCCCGAGGAGTATTTCGAGCTCTTCTCTCATCCGGGATCAAAGCCTTGCCAATTTTAGTGATTTGACCGGGCTCTGTACCAGAAGGAAATCCTCCAGCTCTCCAGTTGGTTCCGTCTTTTGCATTTTCTCCTCTTTGCGTAGATCCAACTCGACCAAATTTACCGACTTCCCACGCGTATCCGCGACCAAGGTGCGTTGGCCGGGTTGAATCTTTCTTAGTTGTGTTGAAGTAACACCGACGAGATTCTTTACGGTCTCCTTTTATCGTAACGATTTTATTCTTCCTGCTAATCATCTTAAGCTTTTGGTGCTTGACGATACCAACATATCCCAATTGTGAATCGTTGGTCGTCCCGGATTACGTTGTAAGAAGAAGGAAAGTCCGCAACTATAAATCGGACTCTCTCTGTCTTGAAAGCATTCCTATCCCCCAAGGTCGGTTTAAGATCTACGTACCCTTTTGGGCGAGTGTCACGACCATTGAACCGGTTAACATGGTCTGCATGGTTTTAGCACGTCGGAATCAAAATTCATTCTCTTGAACGCATCCCGAGAGGATGATGTCCACGGCACTTCCATTGTCCACGAAGATCTTTTTCACGCGGCAATTGACCGGTGTTCCGTTATCACCAACCCGTCATGATGCCCAGGGCAACGTCTTTCAAATCCTCGTCAGTGAAACATAACACGGAGATTCGGGCTTGTTCACAGTCCTTTTTAAATTTTGGAGCATCTTTAATCGACAATACTTCCTTCAGATATTTCCGTCTCTGGCTAGACGAATCCCCCCACCGCCAAAACCTCCGCTAATAACATTGCAGTCGTACTTGGCGTCGGGGAATTCCTCGTTGCTATCATCAGACTTCTTTCTACGCTCCTTTTTCCTCTTGTCGCCGTGGACTCTTACTCCGGTCTTCCACATGCCTCTTGCCGCCCTCGCTTTCCTTGGAGTCCGAATCACGTATCTTTGGAGTTTCCCCTCACGGATGAACTTCTCCACCGTATTCTTCGAGTCCCAAACCTTGTTGTCGTGTGACCGTGCCGATCGTGAAATTCACAAAACCTCGGTTTTGTCGTAGTTGCTCTCTTACTGAGAGCCCTAGGTCTTTCCACCTTCTTCATTTCTCAGTCACACTTCGACTTCTTTCCATAGTTTAGCCCTCGAGAGATTTTAATCGGTGTATATCTCACAAACCCAGGGTTCCCGGTTTTACCACCGGTTTCTAGGCTACGCGGCGTCTTCTGTAAGCATCTTGGTGATTTCTTTCCGGTTTTCCCTCTCTCGGCGCGGTGGGCTCTTTGCCTTTTCTTTTCGGCGTTGCCCGCCCTCTCCATTTGCTCTAAATCAAGATATTGGTTGAGACTATCATGAAAGCTCGCCTGGGGATGTAGGCCGCCTTTCATGATAGATTTTTTAGCCTGATGAGACATCCAAGCCGGCTATTATACAATGCAAGTTTACTCTTCCTTCGCCTCCGGAATCGCAATGCTACATTGTTGAAGCGATCTAGGTATTTGCTCAAGGCTTCTCCCGATCCTTGCCTAACTTGAGCCAATTGGAACTCGTGTACCGCGCCTTCTTTGTTGCGAAATGCGTCGAAACTTTTGTTCCAAAGTCTTCATGTTTGGGATGGACAAATATGGCAACGAATGAAACCATAATCGCTGCCGCTTCCTGAACGCCTCTGCAAAAAGTCGGGTACCACGTCCTCCGTTTATCCCCTTGACCATAATCTCCATTTTGAAGTTGTTTAGGTGTATCAAGGGGTCCTGGGTTCCATCATACTTTGTACTCCCTCGAATTCAATCCCTTAGGATATACCGCCGCCATAACTTTGTCCAGTGAACCGACCCAAAATTCTATCTTCATCCGCCTCGCCTAACGTCTTTTTGGGAGGCGGGGATGCAACATGTTGTTCTCTGTCGATACGTTTCCTTGGCGACTGCTCTTAGCCACGGTGTCCGTGCTTTTAACCGTTTCATCTCCGGATCTTGTGATCGGCTTCCTCCCTATGGTCTTTTTTGTTCACCAATCACGACATGCTCTCTCTCCGATTTTCATCCCTGGTTGATTCGCACAAAATCCGATCCAACATCCGGTTTCGAAAGCTTTCACCATTCGACCTCCACTCGAGTCAGCTTTTCTCTCGCCTCATGAGGCCTCTTCTCTCGCTCCTCCTGCTCCACACCATATTTTGACGTTCCAATTCTTCTCGAATAATCCGAGTGTTCTCGCTTTTTGCCGCTCATGCTCGGTATTCCATGCCATCTATACGCCGGATCAACGATCCTATCGTATTATGGAGCAGCGTAAGTCGGGATGCTCCATCTCGGAATTCTCGAGAAGGATGAGGAAAACCCTCCACTTGAATTCCTTGACGTGCCTGGTGCAATTCCCGATTAGGATGGGGAGAATTGGGGTATCCTCTGTCTCGATATCGATCGTCTCTTCCCCACCATCTCGCTCCGGTCTACCGTAATTCGAGTGTCGCGAAAATCGTCTCCGGTTAGAAGGTTGTCAAAGTGGTTCATCTAGTGGCGGCAATGATGGTCGTGTTGCATTAGTGCGACTTCTAGTGTGGCGGCCATATTCAGGTGGTTACGAATAGCTTTTTGATTTTAGGAATCGAGTTGTTGACGATCCCCACGGACGGCACCAATGTTACGTGGTAGAACACAAGTGTCTAGCCTTTGGGGCTAGGTATAATTGATCTTGGATCAAAGGTAGCGTCATTGGTATCTATGGGGAGATAGCGGCGGTCGCCGTGGATCACCGTGCTACACGGGGTTGGCTTCGCCCGAGGGTGATGTGTGTGCACAAAGGAACAGAACTATAAGAATGTAATGTTCAAGCTGAGGACATACAGGAGGTAACCTCCTATATATAGAGATTACCTAGGGTTTTGTTTACCTGAGTCCTTCCATTGTGATCGTGCCTCCTTCCCGGCCACGATCGTGCGCCTTCCCTTTCCCGCATGATTGCTTTGGATTCTCGGCACGTTGTGAGGTGGGCGACGGAGCGCGTGACTTGTGGGAGGCTTCCGCCGGAGTTCTTCTATTGGGCCTTTATCGACTTGGCCCATTATTTGAATCCATACACCTCTAATCCTAATTATAAAACCAGGTTGACTTTTTGGAGAGATTAAGAAAGCTAAATAAGTTACTTAATCATATCATATGTTGTGTATTCTTAGATTATATATTAGTTTATTAGTCAAAATAATTAGTTTGGAAAAAAATAAAAATACTTTAAAATAATTTAATTAGTTTTCTTAATCTCTCCAAAAAAGTCAATTTGATCTTATAGTTAGGATTGGGGGAGTATAATTTTACTTTTTAATTATATATATTTTTAATAAAAATGCATCTATTTTCTATAAATTTACTAATTTTATGAAATAAGTATCCTTTCAATCATCTATTCCTTACACCACTGTTAGCTTCCAATAGTTATTATTTTTATATCAATCATTATTATTTAAAAAAAATTAAATTTAATATATATTAGCATTTGTGAATGTTTTGTCAATATTTGAAATTTTATTGTTGGTATTTTTTGTTAATAAAGTTAAACTGAGCGATGTGAGGATTAGGTGATTAAAGACATGCAACTTATGAAATTAAGAGACCAAAATAATTTTTTTTATGAAGATAAAAGATCAATAGTGTGCAGTTTTGCCACATTTTTTTATCGTTTTTTCTTTTAATAAATATTTGTTCAAATTCAAAAACAAAATCATTAAAATTCTTTGTCACCAAGATAACTCTCCAGCCATTTAGCCTAAAAGTTAGAAGCAACGAAGTCACTACTAGTCTACTACCCATGCATGCACAAATAATAAAGAATCGTCAAATTTTTTTTTTTCATCACGTCAAAAGGATGTAAATCCTTATATTATTTTGAGTAAATACCTTTTTGTCCTTGACAAAAAACATGATCCCCATTTTGGTCCCTGACAAAAAAAAAAAAAGTCTTGTAGTCCCTCACAAATTCAAAATACACTTAATTGGTTGACATTTTGATCTCTTACAAATTTCCAAAAGGTTTTTTTTAGTCCACAAAAAGGACGAATAATGGTCGGTTTTTTTGTAAGGGACCAAAATGGGGATCGCATTTTTTGTCAAGGACCAAAAAGGGTATTTACTCTATTACTTTTTTTTAATTAATACTAGCTATGATCTAAATCCTAATTATTACTCACACAATTTATTCACAATTAATTGATGTAATAGTATTTTGAAATAAGATTCCCCTATCCTTCTTCGCCTCTCTCATAGATCGAGCCTCTTCGTTGCCTCATCAATCCCATCTCCTCACCGTCGTGTTACTGTGTATTTAGGAGAGAGGCGAAGAAGAACATGGGAGTCTGATTATGGCCGCTTTTCTTGTTTTATTAAGGGTAATTGGATCTTTTCACAATTAGATTTTAATTTCTAAGGTCCCATGAGACTTGCTGACAAAATGGAGATTTTAAGTAGCATTGTAATAGTATCTTCTCTTGTTTGGAATCTCACTGCAATTTTTCCTATTTTTTAATAGGACAACACATCTTTCCTAACCATAGTAGTTAAAATCTCGATTTATCACTAAGATTTTACGTTTTTACGATTTTTTTCATTAAAACGATTTTACTAATTTTCCAAACGCTTTTATGTTTTTACGATTTTTTTACGTTTTTACTACGTTACGATTTTACGTTTTATGATTTTTTATCCCTCTTCCGCTTTTACGTAAAATCTCGATTTTAACTACCTTCTTCCTAACATCCTCATCTTTCCCAAAAAAAAATCATAGTGAATATATATGGGGTAAGAGTTGGAGCCATATTAATTTAATAGAAAATTGTAGAAAATCATTTGAAGTTGTTGAGATACACACAAAAAAGAACATTGGACCTGCCTCTAAAGATGGGAAAATTGAATCAAACAATATAAAGTCTTCTGAAAATTGGTAGAAGAAAAATCGAAGATAACACTTAAAATCATCATTGAACGGGCCCTCTTTTAACCATTTATCCAAAAAAAAAGTGTTGTTAAAATACAATGACATCGTGTGATTCAGGGTTCTTAAACCTGGACCAGCTGGTTCGACCCGGAAACTGGTGAACCGGTTGGTAAATCAATCCGATTCGGGAACCAACTCGGTCCATTTTTTTCAAAAAAACAAAAATTGATTTTTTTTCGTTTTCTTTAGAATTTTATATTAATAACTCTAAAATCTTCACTTTCTCACGAGTTTGGCTCCAAGTTAGCTCCGGTTCGAGTTTGATAACCTTGGTATGGTTAATGTAATCAATCATACCTAGTGAGATACTACCTCCGGTCCTAATTATAAGGCTAAGTTGACTTTTTTGGAGAGATTAAGGAAGCTAATTAAATTACTTTAGAGTTTTTTTATTTTTTATTTTTTCTCCAAACAAATTAATTTGACTAATAAAATAATATATAATATAAGAATACACAACATATGATATGATTAAGTAACTTAATTAGTTTTTAATCTCTAAAAATTAATCTGATATTATAATTAAGACCGGAGATAGTAAGATTTATCAACTATAGGGTAGAGAGAGAGAGTTCTGAAATCTTTGTCAATAACTTAGTTTTAGGAACTTTAGGAGGAAAGACTTAAAGAAATGAAGATTTGAAAGATTATAATTGGCATTAGTTAAGAAAATGAAGGGATGATAGTTGGTAAAAATTATCTCTCTAAAGAAATTAATTCTAAAAGATTATTAAAATATATTAAATATATAAGTCGAACTGTAAAAATTTGAAAACTTAAGTTTAAATTTCATTTATCAAAATGTGAATAGTCTAACGAACTTGAGCCAGAGGGTAGAAGTTTAGAGAGATAGAGAAAGTTCTTGTCTGGTTGAAATTGTTTGGATAAGTTCCCAATAAATTCCTTGAAAAACGGGAAACTTTTCTTTGGCAGCACTTAAAGACTGCGTTGACATTGCATTAGTTAGGCTGGGCATTGGTAAAATATCTTCAACATGTGGGGTGGGGTTTGCAATCTTATGGTGGAGTAATATATAGTATCCGAAATGCTTTAACACAAAAAATGGCTTTATTTCAATAATATTCTAAAGAATTTTAATTTAAATAATTTATAAATTGGGAATGATAATCTTGCCTAAGATACACTTGACAACTTGTTTTCTATAAGTATGCATCTAGAATCGAGAAATCGGTCGAGCTCATCGGGTGGTTTTTTTAAAAAAAATTAATTACCTAGAGTTCAATGTGTTTATTTGTAATTACTTAGATTTTTTTAGTTTAAACTATAACCCTTTTTTATGTTTATTATTATTTTGTATTAAAACACATAATTAGTTATTATAAATTTTAAAGAATGGATGTTTTCATATTAAATAAACACATACTTTGGTATTACAATATTATATAAGTAATAAATTATAAATATATTTTGTGTAAAATAAGTATAATTATTTTTACTTGTCAGTAAAATCATGCATGAACGGAAGGAATCTGCAAACACACACAAAATTACGAGAGGGAAAGGCATTTTGTTGTGGGCATACATAAAGCAATTCCTTTGTTTACTATTTTTTGAAAAAAAAAGGAAAAAACATATTCTTTGTGTTTATTTGTTTTTTATTACGAATTAATGAATGTGTTTATTTGTTGAATGATTTATATTGTTTAGATATTAATGTTGATAAATTTATTTTTGATAGATTAGAACTTTAATGGTTACAATTTACTAATTATATTTATTTGAAAAAATCGAAGGAAAAAATAGTTAAAATTTGTAATAGTAATTTTCAGGCCCGACCTGCAGTACTATCGGGTCGGACTTTGAAAAACAAATGTTTTCCTTACTCCGTGCCCCGATTCCCAACTCTAGCATCTATTGGGAAATTTACCAAAATAATTTCTTTTAAAAAATTTACCTAATTAAAGCACAGTCCAAACATTTTACCAAACTAATGTTTACGCCACTAGTGGCGTAAAAAAGGGTCACGCCACTAGTGGCGTGAAGAAGTTCACGCCACCGTGGCGTGAAGATGGTGTGAATTTTGTTCACGCCACTAAGTGGCGTGAATAGGGGAATCAGACCCACTCAATTAGTGGGTCTAATTCCCTGTATTAAAATAATAATAATAATAATAATATATTTAATTTTGTTATTATATATTATTATTATATTATATATTATTTGTTATTATAATATTTAATTTTTTCCTATTCACGCCACCTAGTGGCGTGACTTTTGTTCACGCCACCGGTGGCGTGAACTTTCCTCACACCATCGACACAATGTCGGTGGCGTGAACCTTTTTACGCCACTAGTGGTGTGACTTGTCCTTACGCCACCAACTACATTACTTTAGTAAAATGTTTCCAATATGATTTAATTAGGTAATTTTTTTTAAAAAAAAATTATTTTTGTAAATTTCCCTGCATCTACTATTTTATTTTCTCAAGTAAAATCGTTTATCATTTTCATTATCATACTACTATTAAGTCTAAAAGGAAAAGAGAAGAGATTCGATATCCGCTAGTCAAGGTAAGGGTCTTGTTGGTGGGCAATCTGTAAGTACATTTGTAAACGTTCTTTAAGCTTGGAGGAGTGCCTTGACTCGTAGATTACCGGTGTCTACCCCTACCCAAATTTTTCATCATAAAAAAAAAAAAACCAAAGTTAAGTATAATTAGGTTCAAACTAATGATCAAATCAAAGCTAATCCATTGTAGTACTTGATATTAGAGATACAGGTCCCAAGAAATAGCTAATAAAAAAGTTAAGTGCACTACTTTCTTAATTGTTTAGGAGCATCATATGTCATTCAAACAAATTTTAAATACATCAACGCACATATTTATTACTACCTCCAGTTTTAATTATAAGACCCAGTTGACTTTTTTTGGAGAGATTAAGGAAGCTAAATAAGTTACTTAATAACTTCATATGTTGTGTATCCTTAAATTATATATTAGTTTATCAGTCAAACTATTTAATTTAAAGAAAAAATAGAAATACTTTAAAGTAATTTAATTAGCTTTCTTAACCTTTTCAAAAAAGTCAATTAGGTTTTATAATTAGGATTGGAGGGAGTATAGAAATTCAAGGACGAGCAACAATTAATTAATGTTCGACTTTTATATTTATTATATGCCCAATTTTAGAGATGGGAAGAGAGTTTGCATCTAACTTAGCTTGGTCTTTAATTCGATCAAATTCGAACCACATATATAAATAAAATAACATATCAAAATATAAAATAAAATTATATACCTAAGTTTCATTTGAATGTTCTTTTGGTTAAAACTATGACTATATCTACCACCGACAAATTTGTTAGGCCTAAAAAGAAGAAGCTTAAATATGCTGGATTTTTTTATTCACATAACTTAAATTAAAGATTTGGCTTTGACACAATTACCAATAATAGTTAATTTAAACATTTTTTAATTACATGTTGTATAGTATGTATGTACATACCACTCTAGTCCTATATGTAAGTCCATTTTAACTAAATCACATATACTAAGGAGAGGTAGTTAACTCAATGATTATTAGGTAAATTTTCAATGTTACCCTTGTTTATGAATGATTATCTTTTAACTCTTTATTTTCTCTCTATTTTCATTGATACAATTAATATGGGCAAAATTGTCACAATTTCATTTATTATCAGAAAGAGGATTTATAAATAGGACCAAATTTTTTGGTCAAAATGAACTTATAAATAGAATCAAAGTAGTATATAGTATTTCGGATCTCACAAATTTAGAAATATGCAAGCTATGGAACCATGTTAGATATATTCTATCTGATCCTTATTATAAGGCACAAACTAACAATTCTTACAAACCAATAAAAACAGTTAAAGTCGTTAAATTTATGAAATTTCAATGTTATCCGTATTAATTACACTAAACTCTAATATCATACTCCCTCCGTTCCTAATTATAGGAACACTTTTATAGTGGAAATTGCATTACAAAAGTGTTCCTATAATTAGGACTAGAGATAGTATTACTTATCACTAGCACCCACTATCCGAGTTGGTTTCTTTTATAATCCTTTTCTTATCATCCCTCATAATCTTTAAATCAAGAGAAAGATCCAATCAATATAATACTACTTTTACTTTTCTTTCACTTTCCTAATCAAAGGCCCATATAAGGGCAATAAGAGAAAATGAGAAACAAGATAAGGAGAAGATCTCATTCCCCACTATCCTTATTAATTATGGGCATTCATGGAAAAAAAATCTAATGTTCTTTAGAAATAAATAAATATCTTATAAAAAGGATCAAATATATTTGTTAGTTGGTACCTTATATAATAAAGATTAGAGAAAATACATAGGAAACCAACGATGCCTTGATGTAAATGCACAATTTTAATTGGAAAAAAAAAGCTAATGGCTTAAATTTAAATATGGAAACCCATATCTTTAGGGATCGTCAATGTAATTAATGAACAATTAATACATCATCATGATGTGCCTCACGTACCCTTGAATGAAGGGCATTGGCCAAAATCTAATCCAATCAAACACATTTTGAACACACAAATGCATGTGAGAAATATCAGATCAAGACCACACACTGATTCCTATCAGATTTTGTGAGCAATCAAAGAATTATACAGCAAGAAATATTCAATGAGCAGTTATAGTTGGCACGTGTGCCTGCACTGATGCCTTCTATTTTACGTGCTTCTATCTGATTACTTCATCGGTTTTTTTAATAAGAATCATTTGAGAAAAATGAGTTTTTCTTATTATATGTAATTAATTAATTTTTTTAAGTTTTAAATTTTTTTTTAATTTTAAAAAGATTCTTTTAGTTAATCCTAATTTGGACGGATTAGATTTGACTTGTAGATTTTTGATAGATTTTTTTTTTTTGATTTCGTGCTGCACCGATGCCTTCTATTTTTATTTTTGTTGTTGCTCATTCGGTATCCAAAGCTTATTATAATTAATAATTAAAATTGGCACTTTAACTATGGTGGGTGAGTCTCCCAGGGGCTTTTCTACATTCATAAGGTTCAAACTGAGACTTGCTTAAGCGACACAAGCTTTACCACTTGTGCCAACCCCGTTGGTGATGCCTCCTATTTTACGTGCTTCTATCCGAGTTACTTCATCGGGTTTTTATTATAAGAAATATTTGAGAAGAATGAGTTATTCTTATTATATGTCACTTGGTCTTAATTATAAGTCTAAATTACTTAATTATCACATACTAAAAAAGTTAGTTAACTTAATAAATATGGACTTAATTGATAGATTTTTCCAATTTTGCCAACATCTATGAATGAGTATTTTCACTTATTTCTTCTTTCTCTACCTAAAATTTATTATAATTAATGGGGGTAAAATTATAACATTTTCACTTATTACTCTAAAAGTAACTTAAAATAAGGACTACTTTTTTTCAAATTGAACTTATAAATAAGATCAAAATGGTAGGCTATCAACAATGATATTAATCTCTCCATTCAATCTTTTTTATAAGAGCTTGATAATCGAGTTACATGGTTTTAACCCCTCGTCCTTGCGCTCAAATAGGTAAATTTGACATTCTCACAAAGGGAGGATTCGATCACTGGAGTTGGTCAAGGCATTGGGGGAGGCATCCTAGGTGATGTGAATTTGTGAAACGCAGTGGTGAGGCATGTGTACTCTCAAAAATGCCCCGTGAAGCAAAGTCATAGCGCCTTACCCTTGATTGTAGGTGAACTCAACCTCTCTCTTAAAATTTTTATATATATATAAAAAAAAGAGTTACATGGTTTAAGAAAACAATTAAAATTCGTTAAAAGTAATAAATATGTTAGAAAATAAACATTTTCTCAAGTTATTCTTATTATATGTTACTATGGTCCTAATTATAAGTCTAAATTACTAAATTCTCACATATGAAGAAAAGTTAGTTAACTCAATAAATATGGACTTAATTGATAGATTTTTCCAATTTTGCACACATTTATGAATGAGTATTTTCACTTCTTTCTTCTTTCTCTATCTAAAATTTATTATAATTTATAGGGGTAAAATGGTAACATTCTCACTTATTACTACGAAAGTGAACTTAAAATAAGGATTTTTTTCAAATTGAATTTATAAATAAGATCAAAATGGTAGGCTATCAACAATGATAATTACTCTATTCAGTCTTTTTATAAGAGCATGATAAGTGAGTTACATGGTTTAAGAAAATAATTAAAAATAATAAATATGTTAATGAATAAACATTTTCTCTAAGTATGCCTTTAGTTATAATTGGAAAAGTGAGAAAGAGAAATAGAATAGTAACGAGAGAAAATATGAAAGAGAATGTGGTATGAAAAAGATGAAGAAATGTAATAAAATTAATTAGGGGCAAAATGGTACAAACACATTAAATACTTAAACAACTTCCAATAAGATCTTATAAAAAGAATCAATGCAATTAAAATTACAAACTCTTGTAAATAGGACAAGTGGAAGTACATTTTTCAATATTGCTCCTATTTGAAATTTGATGCAACTTTTCTTTATTTACAATTCAAAATTTTAAAAAAAAAAAAATTAATTTTTTTTTGCTCGAAAAAATATAATGAGTTAAACACATCTCATTCATCTTGTTGAGGTTATTAGAAGTGTCTTATAATAAAGATGGGAGGGAATACGTAAAAAATTGTGATACATACCTATTGTCTTTCAGTGAAATAAAATGCATACCCAAGTTATTAAAAATTGGTTAAATGGTAAGAAGGATTCATGCCCCACAAAAGTGGTTGTTCCTGAAGCAATGTATCTCAGAACATATTACAAGATTTGATATTATAATATCAAATTAATATTATTATAATGATATTATTAATATTAGTATATAGATTGAGTTGGTTATGATATTTTCTAGGGTCAAAAAGCACTTTGACCAATGAACTATTACCTCGTAACGCCTAACATAAATAACTTTTAAGTGTTCTAAAATACCAAAAACTTTTAAAAATGTGCGAGTAATAAAAAAAACTTTTAATTAGGAGCGCCCAACGTAAAGAAGTTTTACTCTAGGAGTGCCCGGTCAACACAAATTTTTTTACTCCATTTTTGTGTTGATTGCATATTTTTAAAGGTTTTTTTAGTATTTTTGGTTTCTTAAAAGTTATTTGTCTTTGACGCTCCCGAGATAATAATTTTTTGGCTAAATTGTTCATTATCCCTATTTTCTATTAGGGTAGGGAGTGAAGGCAATATATCTTGGGGCATTTTACCTATTCAATATTATAATATCAATCTCATGATATGCTCTAAGGTATACTACCTTCGGTTCCTATTTTGACCACAATAAACATTAAATTTTACTAACTTAATTTTTGTTGTTATGTAGAGTGAAAAGAAAAATGGAAGCGACTAAAATTTTATTGATCCATTGATAATTTTCATTGTTTAATAATTGTATCCAATCATACATAATATTCTTTTACTCATTTTCTCTTAAATATCACTTGAATTGAAAGAGAATGCCATTTCCTGCATAATTAACCTTGAGAAAATCTCACTCAGGTTTTAAGAAACAGAAAAATATCAAAAACTTCCATTGTAGATTTTACTATAAAAAAAATCTTAACTATTTTATTGACATAGATAAAGCTTATCAATGATTACTCTATGACTTGTCAATATAATCATATACACTTGTTATGGCTACTTTAGTTAATATATATGAGCTTATTGATAGCCGCTCTTGGGCTTATCAACAAAGTAAGCTTACATTTAGAATGTATATCATTAAAGTCTCTAAAGATTTTTAGAGTAAATACACTTCTTAGTCAAAAAAACACGAACCCCATTTCTTGCCTGACAAAAAAGGTCATTTTAGTCCATAAAGAGGACGAATAAGGGTTGATTACCTGACATTTTGATCCCTCACAAATTTCCAAAAGGTCTTTTAGTCCTATAAAAAGACGAATAAGGATCGATTTTTTGTCATGAGGGTCCGTGTTTTTGTCGAGAGAAGGTTTTACTCATTTTTTAATAGATTCTAGATTTTTTTTTCTAATCTTTAATTCCTGAATGAGATTTTCCCACGAAGTTTCTGAGTTGGAGAGTCCCATAGCACACAGGGAACTTTTGCTCAAAAACAAAAAAGAGTGCCATAAGGAACTCCACTACTTATCGGTTTTATTTCCATTAGGGAACGAAATCATGTTCATGAAGCATAAAATACACTATCCTTTTATAAACATGGTGTAAGAAGGATTTTTTTAAAATTGTTTAAGGACCAAATTTATAAACCTTTTTACTCTCAAAGGTCTTTATTTTAATTTTCCCAAATTATTATAACTTTTTGCAGAAAAGAACCTTGAGCTTTCATAATACTTTAACATATTAAGGGTCCTGAAAATAAAAGATTTATATCCTTAGGTATAATTTTCCCCTTTTGATTTCGGCAGAAAATTTATTTTTTATTTCAAATAAATTATAGTCATTCAATTAATTTAAATGATATAAATTTTCATTAAAAAAAAATTATTTTTTAAGAAAAAGTTATATACCACCATAAATTTTGATATAGCATTTAGCCTAAATTTATAATTTAGTTGATTTAATGATTTGAATGGTTGGGTTTTTTTTTTTTTTTTTATAAATTATATATTTTTTATTATGAATTGAAATAATATTAGATTCCGGCGTACAAAAACTCTGAATCGTACAATAATATAGACCCTACCCGATAAAGATTCACAAATTAAATTAGTTAAAACGGATGAGTGGGTCCAATTATATCATAATTCTCCCCCACCACCATAAATCCATAATGTACAGACCACATGTTCCACATTAATTTCCCCATTAATAAATTAGTATAATTTAAATATTTAATCTCACTTCATTATAAGTAATTAATATAAAATATATAGTTTAATACTTTGAAAAGGTAAAAGACATAAAGTTTTTTCAGGGCAAATAGTACATTGACGACGTTACGTTTTAGGAGCAAAAAACCCACGGGCCGTTAGTTGACCGTTAGTTTTTTAACGGCCGTGGTATTTTTGTTCCCAAAACGTAACGTTGTGTATATATTTTTATTAATAAAAACTTTGTATTTTTTCATTTTATATTAAAATTTCATGTAAAATTGTACCTTAACCCTTAAATATTTAATCTCACTTAATTTTAAGCAATTAATATAAAATATATAGGGAAAATCCTATAAAAATAACTTTGAAATATGTAAAAGACATAAAGGTACTCCCAATATTCATAATGCCATAGAAACGTGAGGACCTGAAATGTCTTTTGCAAAATTAGGTTGAAGTGACAAAAATGACCTTCATTCTCTCCTCTCCTTTCTTTCATTGATTTCTCCCATGCTTGTTTGGAATAGCGATAGGAACATTCAAAAACAATTTTTAATTATGATTTACAAGATGTGAAGTATGTGAGAGGAGTTTTCTCTCAATTTACATAAATAAGCAATTTTCAAAGTCCTATCTCTTCCATTCAAAATCTGATTGGATATGATTTTACAAATACTTCACAAACTAAAAGTTTTAAAAAAGAATATTCCATAGTCAAGGAGCAGGGAGCAATATTATTAACTTTTGGAAAATAATTTTTACAATTTACGAGATAAATATATAAGATGAGTTTTATTTCGATTTATAAAAAATACTACTTTGAAACTATGGTTTAGGGGTTACCTAAAAGTTTCAGCATTAAACCAAAATAACAAAGAACGAATTACGGTAATAAGAAGTGATGAACAAGCTGTAATAAGTGAAGAAGAAGCACAAGGATAAAGAAGGGAAAAGTGAAGTAAAACAAATCAATATTACAATATTAGGAATCAACGAGTACACAGAAGAATATGAATGGAAAACACAATTAAATTGTAAAGACCCAGTGTCCTCCTCCACTCATCAACATTATAATTCAATGAAACTCACACACAAAGATCAAATTACATTACGTTCATAATTAACAACGAATCAAAATGCTCATCTTAGAAGAGAAGCCCGAACACGAGAGCAACTAGAGAAGCAACTGTACCACAATGAAGAAAAGCTTCATCCTCATTGCGTCCATATTTTGCAGGAAAGGTTTTAGGAAGCAAAGCAAGTCGCAGAGAGACGTAAACGGGAAATGGTAGTGGTGAGTTGTTGGAGGAAGAAATCAATCTAGTCAGATTTGAAATGGAACAGCTCACATTGGTGTGGTGCTGAAATCGATTTCTCAAAAGACATTTTAGGTTCTCACCTGTGATATTATAAATATTTGAAACACTTTTGTGTCATTTACCTATTTCAAAGTTCTTTTCATGTGATTTTTTCAAGTATATATTTGATTAATTTAGAATTTTAGATACTCCTTTAATGGGAAGGCATTTGTAGGAGAAAAAAAAATAATTTTACTTGATTAGGTTACATTGAATACAGTGCACAAAATTTAAGCATATCTTTAGATACAGAAATCTGTGTCAGATGAGCAATTAAATTATTGAAAAAATTAGCTGTTGTTCAGGGAGATCAACAACTGCACTTTCTTATACTTTCCCAATCTCTAGGCCTAATTTATATAGTATTTGCAGGTAAGATTAATTAGTAGCATTTTGTTTTGGTTTTTAGAAGTATTGTTTTATGACAATACTTAATAACTAACCCTAACTCTGATATTTCAGAGAGACTTTTCTCTCTAAAAAGAGACTCATCACAACATGAACTCATATTAATATGATATGGATCTCATTATCTTACACACTAAACACATTAACTATGACCTCTATTTATAAGGTCCTACCACTAATCATGATCTTAATTAATAAGATAAGATATTAACCATAGTTTAATATTCTAACATGGCACTTGTTAGGATCAAAACATTGACAAGGGAGAAGAGGCCAAGGCTGGAAGAGGAAAGGTATGAGAGAGAGAGAGAGAGAGAGAGAGAGAGAGAGAGAGAGAGAGAGAGAGAGAGAGAGAGAGAGAGAGAGAGAGAGAGAGAGAGAGAGAGAGAGAGAGAAAAACTTAATGAGCATTAAATACTCCATCAAGCCAATCATGGGTAGAAGCCAGAAAATATGGTTTATGACTTTAAACTGCTTTTTACCTAAAAGCCCGATTCATAAAACTCTCATCAAAACACAGCTAAAAATATAAAAACAAGCAATCTCAAATTTAGCTTGACAATTCCACATTTGGGACTCAAAAAACTATCCCAAACATATTTAAATATGTAAGAAGAGTTTTGTCTTGACTTTCGAAAAATGATTCTTGAAACTATAGTTTGATAGTTTCCCAAACAAGCACTAAATTAGCATCAAAACATTATAAAATTTAAAAATTAGAGACCTATAAATTTCAAATTATTCAGAAAGGTTCTAAGACTTGCAATTTGCCTAATTTATGAATGAACAGTTATCCAAAACTTTTATTTTAGAAATTTATCAAGAAGATATTTTTTGGGATACAAGAAGTTTAAATTACAAATAAATCCTTGTATGCGATGTTGTGTAAAAAATAGAAAAAAATAGGAAAAAAAGATAAAGAAATAGGAGACTTTTAGATTTATCATTATGAATTTATAGACTTTGTCTTGCACCATAACTTTCTAACTCACGAGAAACTGAATAAGTCTGATGCACAAGTTAGACTTTTTGAACTTTTTTGTATGATGCATGCGTGTATGTATGGTAAGGTTTTTGAACTTATATATTACCTAAATATCTTGGAGTTATATTTTTTTTTAAAATAAATATAAAATATCTTTCCTTAAATCATAAATATAGATTTCCTCAACTAATTCACATATATGGGTAAATTCATTTTTATTATAAAATTTTACAAATTATTTCTCCTATATGTAATTTTTCTTGTTCATCATATATAAATACTCATCTAGTGGTCTTATTTATAATATACTTCCAAGTAATTTTACATAGATTTTTTTAAAAAAATCATTTTTTTTTATAAAATTCAATAATTTGTCAACTTTACTCCTATTTAATATATACTACACACCTATGAGAACAACATCAATATAAGTGAATATAATAATAAATGAAGAGTAAATTATATAAAAAAATTTCTTGGACCAAATTTTTTCTCTTCCTCATAAATAGGATTATAATATATTTTTAGTATAAATAAATATACTAGATGATCAGAAATCATGCGTGTGGATTATGCTGTGCCCTCTCGTGTGCTCTGTGCCCTCTCATGTGCTCTGTGCTTGATCCGGTTTTCCTCCGATGATTAGATTGTCAGTTGCCCAAAAATAACTAAATTATTACCGTATGCGCGGTAGTGTTACCGCATGCGGTAAATTTTGAAAAAATCCCAACCATTAAATCTTCAAATCAACTAAAATATCTCTAAAAGTAGAGGGCAACAGATGATAAGTGCATCGGACGAAAGCCGGATCCCTCTGTGCTTCCCCTGTTTCTGGAACTCACAGAGCTCCTTCCTATTCTCTCTCTCTTCTTTGTCTTAAATAGGAACGAATTATAAAAAGAGAACAAACTTAAAAAGTTTCTTCAATTCAAAAGTTTCATCAATCTCTCTCTCTCTCTTCTGTGCCTCGCAGTCACAAGCCAAACATGCCTCCTCCTCCTCTTGGACTGTATCTTCCATAAACTTTCAATTCTTCAACCGAATCAAACGCTTTCTTCAATCCAAATCTTCTCGGAAGCGCAACCACGGGCCCGATCAATTTCACCTATCAAAATCCAAATCAGAAAGAATCGAGAAGAAGAACGAGAAGGCGGAGGTTGAAAAGCCTGAAACGATCAAAGTTGTGCAGAAACAGAGTAAGAGTATTGAGGAGAGGGAGAAGGAGGATGAGGAGTGTTGTGAGATATTGTTGCAGAGGTCTGTGAAGAAGCTTCACTTTGGTGATTGGGAGGAGAAGGAGATTGCAGCGAAAGAGATTGAAACTATGGCGAAACGCGATGTCAAGGCTCGCAAGTTGTTTATGGAGCTCGGCGTCGTGCCGGTGCTCGTCTCTATGGTGGCTTCCGATGTATCCAGCCACCGGAGTTCTGCTGTCACGGCGTTAATTCAGCTCGCAGACGGAAGCTTCACGTAAGTTTTACAATTCCTCAGCTTCTCACTTCTCTAACCAAAACAAATTGTTGCTTCGCATTACATAATTAAGCTTTCAACTTCTCTGTCAATTATACAAATCTAAATCCCTTATTCTGCGTTCCCGGTAAACCATAGGTTCAAATTTTCTTAAAAAACTTTTAGGAATCTGAGAATTTTTTCTCAAGATGATGAATAGTATATATTTGGCAGTACTAATTTTTTTGCTCAGATTTGGCAGTACTAATTCATAAATAGTACTCACTTGTTAAAATTTTGATCTTATACATAAATTGGAAATTTCGATTTGAATTCAAATGTGATGTTGTGGTTGATATTTTTCATTATTTAGGATTTCGATGGTGCTCTTCGATGTGATTCTTGGTTTTGAAATCATACCATGAAAAGATTTCTCAAAAGTGGGCGGGCGGTAAAATGAATAGTTAAATAGTTCCGTGCAACTCTATAATTCCCATAACTTATGAGCTAGTGTTTATAATTTTGATTTTAATTTTCTTTTAAATTAAACTATATATAGTTGAAGAATTTATATAGTTTTTAGAGAAAATAAAAAAAATACCATTTGAATTTTAAAATCTTGTTGACAACAACAATAATGAGATTAACAAAAATAATAAAGCAATTGAAATTAGTTTTGTTGGGAAATCACATAATTAAAATTTTGAAATTCAAATGATATTTTTTGGGATTTTTTCTAATTTTTTATGTATCATTTTATCTTTAAATAAAATTTTATTTTGTATTTATATAAAAATAAAAAATATTACATTTTCACTCATTTATGTCACTTTTTTTTGAATATATATTATAAGGAATATAATTTATTTATAACTTTTAATTAAAATTTCATGTGGAGAGAAGTGTACTTGTCTGAGTCAATCTCCACTATAAGGCGCATGAATGCGTGTTACATATTATCTTCTCATGCTTTTTATTGTCTTTTTCTTATCAACTTGTTTATGTAAATAGTATAACATCAACATTTATCAATAGTGTCAAACTATCAGGATTAGAGTTCATACATACAATCATGATGCTTAAGAATTACTAAGTAGTGGAGTAGTCTTTGGCTGCTATGGGTCAAGTGTCATCTCTCAAAATTTTGTGTTGAGATTAAAAACTAAATTATGTAAAACTTTCTTAGACTGTGTTTAGATAAGAAATCTTCTTCTTTTTATTTATTTATTTATTTTGCAAACAACTCCCTCATATCAATTATTTTGTTATTTCAATGTTGGAACAAAAATGTTTTATTGACCATATATCCCTTTAAACTTTATAGAAATTATCGAATTAGACTAAATTAAGCGTAAATAACCTCTTGATCTTTGAATTATATGAGTAGATAAAATCCTATCATAATATAATCTTTAAATTAAATAAATGGAAAATAAACATAAGAAAAATATTTGCATAAATATAAAAGTCCAAGAAGTTATCTATATGGGTTAAAGGGTAATTTTACTCCGAAATTTTCAAAAGGGAGAAATTTTGCTCTAACTTTTATTTTAATTAATTTTGACCATTAGTTAACTAAATATGCTAAATTGGCAGTACAAATGTTATTCACATCATTTTTGTTAAGATATAAATTTGCCCTAGAAGTCCATGTATCATCTACTTTTTTTTTTTTTTAAGTTAGATTTAAAACTTCTAGGGCAAATTTGTACCTTGACAAAAATGATGTGGATAACATATGGACTACTAGCTCAGTATATTTGGTAAACTAAAAGTCAAAATTAATTGACATAACGACGAAGGAAAAATTGCTCCATTTTTAAACTTCCAGAACAAAATTGCCTATAAAAAAACTTACAGGATAGAATTGTCTCCCCCAATAAAAACTTTTATGGCAAAATTCACCCTGAAGCCTATCTATATTGTATCACTCAAACTCAAAGTTCAAGGTTGGCTATTGGTTACTCATTTATGTTATCTTCTTTATTGTTTTTATTATTTTTTAAATCGATAAGAATTCGAGTGTCTGGTTAATATCTTTAATTTAGAGGTACGATGTTGATTGTTGAACCTAAACAAGATGTAATCCAAGATGGTCTTCTATAGGCTAAGTGAATTAGTGAAATGTTTAAGAAGGGATCAACATAATTAAAATTCCAAAGATGGCACTGAATCTGAGAATATAAATTTTGCCACTATTTTGGGATCCTCAAAATCCCACTGGCACCCCATTCTTCCATGTCCAATGTCAGTAGTATTAGTTGGAACAATAAACATAAATCATAATAAAATCCCCAAAATATATATATGCTACCTCAGCTGGCAGTGCCAGCTATGTTAATCACAAAAATATTTATCAAGGCAGTATTTTGTCTTTAGATTTCATGAACTTCACATTATAAAATATATGGCAGCTGAGAAAGATTCCTATATATAATAATCTTTAAATTTATACTGTCAAGTCTAATTTGTTGACCTGCTCTTTCCAACCCTGATCCTGATGTCAGATTCTGATTGACTTCCCTCACCCTTAAACTGTTTATTTAAAATGTCATCTGTGATAAAAAAAGGAGTTTTTGAGATTTAGTGGGAAGTTCACTGAATAGTTTATAAAACTCAAAATACAATATATTTGATATTTGAGTTGAACCTAACTTTGACTTTGTTTCTTTACCTAAAGAGTTTGTTCTTTGTGTATTTCTTTCTTTAGGAACAAGGCCATGATAGTGGAGGCAGGAACACTATCCAAGTTACCTAAGAGGATTGAACTTATGGACCAATCAACAAGAAGTCAAATGGCAGAGTTGCTTCTGTCACTATCATCTTTAGCAACCACACAATTCCCTTTTGCATCACTGGACTTTCTCCCATTTCTCGAAGACATTCTTCAGTCAAACTCAACCTTTGACACAAAACAGTCATGTCTAGGAGCCATATACAATCTCTCAACTGTCTTAGAGAATGCAGGGCCTTTGGTTTCTAGTGGGTTTGTCCCTATTCTTCTAGAACTTTCCTCAGAGAAACAAGTTTCAGAAAAGGCACTGGCGTCTCTCAGTAACTTAATTGTTACCTTGATGGGGAAGAAAGCAGTGGAAGAAAGCTCAATGGTACCAGAGAGCTTGATAGAGATTTTGTCATGGGAAGATAAGCCAAAATGTCAAGAGATTTCTGTTTATATTTTGATGATTCTTGCTCATCAGAGCTCATCACAGAGACAGAAAATGGCAAAAGCAGGGATTGTTCATGTGCTTCTTGAAGTCGTTTTATTGGGAAGCACTTTGGCTCAGAAGCGAGCTTCAAAACTGTTGCAGTGGTTTAAGGATGAGAGGCAAGTGAGAATGGGCCCACATTCGGGCCCGCAAACATCAAGGACAGTCATGTCCATGGGTTCACCTATGAATCAAATGGAAGCAAGAGAAGGGAAGAGAATGATGAAGAGTTTGGTCAAAGAGAGTTTATATAGGAACATGGAAACAATTACAGAGAGGGCAAATATTGCTGCCGATGCTGCAGAATCTTCTTCTAAGTTCAAGTCTTTAATAATCAGTACAAGTTCCAAGAGTTTGCCTTACTGATTGAACTTTCTCTTCCCTCCCTTTTTCTTTTTAGGAATTTTCAATCTAATTTGTTCTAGACCAGTATCAGTGAAAAGTTCTCAGACGCAAGAACTTGTGTACCTTTAGCTGTTCTTTTGTAGGATAATACACTGGTCTGAAACTCAACTTGAATAGTTTAGAGTTTAGACTTTCCCCTGAGTTGGGCCCAATCTCTAATTCTAGTCCTGAAGAGAGAGATCACAGTCCAAGACCAAAAAATATGTATAAGTTGTTTTCTTAATTTCTTTCTGGGCTGTCTTTTCAAAAAAGGAACTATCTTACTTTTTCTAAAATCCATTTGGGATACCAACTGGGGTTGGGTCTCACGGAAGGGGCTAGTCCCTCATACCGCCGGGAGAGATGTTCAGGCCCAACAGTGCCTCGAACAGATTGCTTCTAATGGGATGATAATTGTGCTTATAAAATAAAATCCATTTGCAATCCAATCTGCTTATAGACAGCCAAATTCTCTATTTATGACCTAAATACAGTTTTCTGACTCTAGGAGATAGAAAATAAGCAATAAAAATCCTCAATACTGACACCCAACATATGGAAGATAATATATGAGTCATGCATCTCAGATTGTAAAAGCAACAACCACAAAGTCTTCTTTAAGCATCTAGAATAATGGCTTTCACACTTTAAGAATAAACAATACTAACAATTTTTAATTGGGCATCACAGCCATCTTCCAACGTTATCTTAATATCTTATTGTCCAGTTCTGTACAAGATGTGTATCAATGGTCAGATCAGAAGAAACAGCTACATCTATTCAGGGAATCTGGTATTTGCAGAAAAGTTTAACCAAGGGAACTTCACTTACAAGCTAACATCAATCATTTTATTGACTTCATGATCAATATTCTACAATGCAGGATATGTATGAGGTGGCAATACAACTAAAGATCACCGCAACTGAATGATTCAGACACCAAAAATTTAATATCAGAAAAGGAAAAATTTCTTTTCTGATCAACAATGGAATAAACTCAATTCTAGCCCCATGACATGTTATCTACCGTAGACATCAAAAAATCAGTGAACACCAAAACAATCCAAGAAAGGACACCGCTCTAGATTCATATCGGTCATCATGGCTGTACAACATTGAACCAGATAAGAACAATCTGACAGTGAGCAAGTGAACTATATTTTGGTTTGGTCTCGACCACACCAAAATTCAGGCCAGTGGAAACTTAAAAAACAATTAGTCAGAAATTGGTAAAATTGAACAAAAAAACCAGTAAAAACTGGTCATTTTTTTTTATATAATACTGTTTGCACAAAATAAAAATATATTAATTCAACTATGGTTGATTTGACCATAGTTCAACTAAGGTTAGACAAATGAAGTTTGAACCAATGTCACCAATTCGACAACTGATTTGGTTTTCAAACTATTATCCACTGCCTCTGGCAATCCCCACTAGCACAGTAGATAGAAGTTACCACAACACAACTATGCCAAATCAGAAAACTTCCCCTTAGTGCCTTTTGATACGTCCTTAAAATTAAGTAAAAAGAAAAACTATACCACCTGCTGAGTGTAAACGGTCAAGATTGATCAGAATTCAATAAAATAGTGAATCTTGGGGCCTAGCTGTACCTCCAATCACTATAAATGAAGCAGACAAACATGAATGAAATATCAAATGATTTAACCACTAGCACCATTAAGATCACTCCACTAAAATAGGGGGAAGGAAGGAAATATCATTGCACAGTCTCAAACTTTTAGTCTGTAGTATACTCTAATGTAAAGGAATGTGCCGACACTTTTCATGAGTGATGCCTCAGTTTTAACATGGAACAGATCCTTTGCAATAGACAAGATGAGATTGAAACGAATTGAGAAAAGATGAATTTAAATGTATAAGAGAATGTACACAATCAGCTCATGTAGAATTGAGACACAAATTGTAAAGACCAATGATTACAAGGCCAATATAGCAAAAACGGGGAACATCATACATGCATGACTAATTGCCCAAAGTGACTGACTTCTTCATTTCAATAAGGGTGACCAGTGGCAATCATCTTTGGAACAACTAACATGGAATTAACAAGATCAGTCGATCATAAGAATAAAAATTTTCAAATATAGAGATTACAGAAACCAATAGTTCAAGGGGGAAACTAGGAATTTAAATAAGTTCATAGGAACTAATGCTTTTACCTAAAGAAATAGACAAAATTAAGAACGTTTGCCACTATTTGGATTAGACTTTGTGCAAAGGACCTTCCGTCCCTTGGCACGTCGGCGCTTAAGTATTGCTCTTCCACTTGTGGTTCTCATCCGTCTGCGAAAACCATGAGTCCGTGCCAGTGATTTTCGAGATTTATTCCTTTTGGTCATACAAAGAGCAGCTTTGCCTGCCCTTACAACTAGTCTGCCACCATTTCGCCTTGTAGTACCAACATTAGGTTGAAAATCCAGACCCAGTGGTAAACCTGAAAATTGAAAATCAGCTTAGAGAAAGTCAACCTAACTCTGAAGAAAGCTTTTTCTTACATATTTCCCGAAATGATTCACAATTAAGAATGTCAAAAGGCAGAAAATATGAAAATCAAACAAAGTTCTGCACAGCATTTTCTCACTATTGAGAATATATACTTCATTGATATCTACCTGAAAGAGATAGAACAGGATTTATTCAGTTAACATTCTAAATTTGTAATAACAGAGTAAACGTTCAGAGAAAGATTAAATCAACTCCGTTCTCTTCGTTTTGTCTAATTACTTCTATTATCACTGACAAAACATCTCAAAAATAGTTACAACGATAAATTAAAGTGAAAAAACCACCATTTTCCTAATGCCCCTCGCGTATTAACCTCTGTTCAGTTTAAATTTTAAATCTCCCCCAATCAACACAGCAAGCCCACTCCGAAATTGCTATAAAACTTCGAAATTTCAACTAAACCGAACTACGCAAACAAATTTCAGCACAAATCACAGTAAGATTCGGAAAAAAATTACAATCAGCGGAAAAAGAAAGGAGTTTAAGCATAATTACCAGAAAAAGAAGAAGAAGGGAAAGAGAGAGAGGAAGAAGAGCAGAGGAAGGAGGAGTGAAGCAGTGAAGAGCAAGAGGAGGCTGAGGAATTGTGGTAAACATTCAAGGAAAGCGACCTTGGTCTTGAAGAATCAGCAAGGAATGTGAGGGAAGCTGAAGGAGTTCGAGCTCTTATGCCTCCTCCACAGGTTACCGAAGGAGACAGCGTTAACGCCATTGCCGTCGAAGAAGCCATTATCTTTGTTTTGCCTCTGGTCTGTCTCGCGGTCCTCCCTTTGTTATCCCAACATCTTATCTTGAAACGGCTATTGGCTTATTTTATCTCAAAAACTATATACTAATAATAATTTTAAGGGTAAATGAGAAAAAATACCTTTATCTCAGGAGCGCCCAACACCATATGTTTTTTTTTATGAGCAAAAATATATACGTGGTTATATTTTAGGAGCAAAAGTCACACACTTTCTGTTAATAAGAAAACCTTGACCGTTAAAATGCAACATTTTGACTAACATTGATGATGTAGATGCTGATTTAGCAGATAAAGGAGTATCTGGAAGAAAAAAAAAAACACCCAGAAAATATCGTCGTCTTCGCAAACCCAGAATTCCGCCATGTAATTTCTCACTTCTTCCCTTATCATCTTCTTCATCACTGCCAGTAACTCTGGCCCAAATGTCGCGATTCCACTGTGCTTCTTCTTCGTTGGCCGCCCAAGAAGAAGAAGAAGAATTCAACTCCACTTACTCCTCTGCATCAAAATTCTCCAAACCCAGATCCTCATCCCAAATAAAGATGTAGTCATAGGGTGCCACAATGTTAGGATGTAGAAAGCGTTTGGCATACCACCTTGAATCAATTTAGAGTATGCATGAGTCGAGATATTATGAATTGAGAGCTTAATTTAACTAAAATTTGTTGTAATTACTGAAGACAAAATGTTATGAATCTAGCATACCACTTAGTTTGCTTCTGAACACTGAGATGGATAGCCCGCTTTGACCACTCAAACTGATCCCATTCATCGACTCGACCGTCGTAGTGAAACAAGACAGTGGTGAAATTCTCAGAGAACTATGGTTTTCAAGAGAGCAAATACATCAGAGGAAAAGGCAGACACAGACAACAAGAAGAAGACGAAACAGTTCAGAAACTGGAATCACCTTTTTGATTGCTGCATCAATATTGTTTCTCTGGTCGTAACCAATAATAAGAATTATCAGATACTTAGGTTTTATGGGCAGGTCCTGCAAATTCCATCAACAAAAGAAAAGGAGTCTAATTAGAGAAGCGGAAATATCTTTTTACTTAAAAACACCAGGAGTTACATTTTAAGTAAAAGCACTTGCCTCATGAACCTGACCCCATAATCGACGAGCATAGTAATCTGACTCGAATTGACTATACCGGGGTAGTCTTTCAAAGACCTTTAGGATTAGTTGGAACCCAAATCTGCATCGTAATGAAGTGTGATTGGTGAGTTTGTAAGACTAAAAAAAGTAGTTTAAGACGTGTCACTGAATTATGGACCAAAGATTCATATATAACGTCAACTATTGTTATTGTCCACGTTGCCAAAAGTTTATATTCAAGAGTGTTATGTGATGGTACGAATATGAACGCACCACTCAGTGACACAAGCAGAACTATATATATATATATGTCACTTCCATCTCAGCCAAGGAGAGACAAACAAGTGGACTGGTTAAATCTTAGATAGAAGTATAACATATCTGCAATACTTAGGTATTTTGTTATTTCTAAGGAGGAAGAAATAAGAAATGAGTTTCACTTATATGTGTAGTCCACAACTTATTTCTTCCTCTAAACTGCATATTGTGAGTTCTAAAACTGCAGAGAGAAAAATACATATTACTCAAATGTCACGATTCCAGTAACTCTAGCCCAAATGTCGCGATTCCACTGTCGATCTTGGGCGGCCAGCTTCTTCGCTGGTTGAAGCCATGGATCTTCGACGTCGCCGGCCAATGACGAGTACTTGCGCTTCAACGTTGAGTTCCAATGGTTTTTGATGGAGTTGTCCGTACGTCCGTTGAGGAGCTTGGCTATGGTGGCCCATTTTGACGATCATCTTGTCCTCCTCGACAGTGAAGGCACCACGCTCTACATCCGGTGAGAGTGGTTGCACCACCGGAGCCGCATGATTTTCCAGATCTTCCAGGGATTGCCTTGCATATTGCCGACTAATTCCGAGCGCCATGCCGTTGCACGTGCTGCCTCAACAACTCCTCCTCCTCAAGGCTCCATGGACCCATAACCCGATCCAAATCTCCCTGCAACGGCTCCATTGTCCTATATTCGTCGTCGCTACCGCAAGCCCTTCTACTTATCGTTACTACCTGCGAAAGCCATGGGCAAATTCCAGATTCAAATGTCAAAATCCTCATGGCCACGTGTTTTTTTTCCACATACTACTTTATCTGCTAAATCAGCACCCACATCATCAATGTTAGTCAAAATGTTGCATTTTAACGGTGTAATACCCTTAATCTGACTTAGGGTAAATATCAAAATTGGGAAATATACCTATTGAAAATAGGTGAATATGAGGTCTCAAACACCTTGTATTGAGTTTACCTTGTTGTTAGGGTAATTTCTCTTGAAATTAGATAATTTGCAAATAGGTCCCTAAAACAATTGAAAATTTGCAAATAGGTCCCTAAATACATTTTGGGTTATAAATACCCTGTGAAAGCTATAAAAGAGGCAAGTAAAAATATATTTGAAATAGGGAGGGATATTGTCCCTAATTTAGGTAATTTATTAAGTTACAAACTTGGAAAAATTGTAGAAGAATACTCAAAAAGTAAGGAAATGACCATAATACCCTTGTAATTTCTAAGATAAGGCAGAACACATGGAAACAAATGTGCCAGTGTAAAAGTTATGAGGTAATGAGGCATTCTCATTAAGAAAATTATCAACTAATGATAATAAAGTGATTAAGTAATTTCTGACTAATTACTTAAGCTTAAGCAAAGGAAATTAATAGATAATTGTGTAAAGCTAAAAAATTAGTGGTAATTGTTTTAAAATTAGTAAAAACATATTTACTAATTAATTGGAGATTTTTGAGAAAAATGGATGAGATTAGGTATTTTTTTGAGCCTAAATACAAGAATGACCAATTGGGTAATTTTGTGGAATTTTTGGAAAAAATTAAATAAATAAATAAATAATTAATTAATTAATTAATTAAAAAATAAATATTTATTTTTTTGGTCAGCCGAAATCTTACCAAGAATATAGGATAAGAATTTGAACAAATATCAAAGACTTAACTTAGTATACAAGTTTAGGTGTTATTATTTTAATATATAATTTATTATGATGAATAGTAATTTAATATTTAGGAAACGGATCCTATCTAGAGATCTAGGAATGGGAATTTCAAAGTCAAGGTAAAATATTGATCAGTGAGTTTTTACCTTCAAGTGACCTCTTCCGAAAGTTAATTCCGAGGCCGTTAGCACATTTTCCTAATAAAACAAAATAGGGAAAAATGCAGTTAGGCATATTTTTGGATATGAAGGAAATAAATTCTAACTCAATATCTAGATGGGAGTTTGAATTTATCTGAACATATTTGGAATCAGTGAATTTTTCTGAAGAGGTTGATAATTTCAGAAATGCGTTCTGAAACTGGACGCGATCGGACACGTTTTCGAGGAAACTTCAACTGGACTGTTGGAGCCCTATATGGGATCAAAATTTAGGTTAACTTGGACATTTCTAATAAGTGAGAACTTGTTTCCAAAGTTGTAAATCCAGAATTTTGAGATTTCTCCGAAATTACGCAAATCGGGTACCGATCGGGGAAATTCTATCGGTGCTGGCATAAAGCAACTTTGATTTATCACTTTGGACAAATCATTTGCTGCCACTTCAGCCCAATGATGTCGACCAAAGGGATCTAGGGTCAAGGTTTTGACATCTTGACTTGTTATGATCTAATGGTTTGAAACAACTTGGAAAATGCCAAATATGTCCCTCCAAAAGTCTATAAATAGGCATGCATGGTCTTGAGAATCCTCACACCATTCCTTTCTTACCTTGGCCGAATTCTAGGGAGAGAAAGAAGAGAGAGAAGCTCTGGAGAAATTCCGAAGTCTTCAACGGTAAGTCTTTCGGCCTTTAGCTTTTAGTTCGGTAGTTAGTAGAATTGTTAGATAGTTTTAGTAAGTAGGGAGTGAGATTCCTACTATTGTTTTAGGCCTCATTGCATTGAAAATGCCTAAAGAGGTAAAACTTGGTAGGGATTGAGTCCCGAAAGCTGAAAGTTAAAATGGTAAGCAAAAGCTTCCATAGTTCTTTCAATAGTTAGAATAGCCTTTATCTTTCAAGGTATGATTAGATATCATAAGATAGGGCTATTTTATTCTAGAATTTCGAAAATCATAATTGCGTCGAAGTTCTGGCAAAATTTCGGGAAGAAAATTTGTCAGAGTAACGAAGTGCTGGCGAAATTCCGCCAATTAGGGGTATAGGGGCAAAATGGTAATTTTTACCTAAAATGCCAGTTATTGTGTCAAATCACTAATGGAAGTGATATTACTCTTATAGGACGTCAGAAATCCTAGTTTGCTGCCGTTACGCTGTCCAACGTGCCGCTGTCGGACGAACCGCTGTTTTCCGTCAGAAATACTAATTTCTGTTAGACGTACTATTTACCGTCAACGAAGGTACGTCCGCGTACTGTAACACTAATCTGATGGATATAGTATGCTGTATATGGTATGTATGTGATGTGTGTATGGTGTGTATATGTGGGGTGTTGTTGGGATGCATATTATGTTAGAAGATAAGCGTATGCATCTTTGGGAGCGATATATCTGTAAGGCTGGGAGCGATACATTTATAATGCTGGGAGCGATACATCTGAAATGCTGGGAGCGATATATCTGTATGCTGGGAGCGATACATGTGCATTGGTTGGGTGTGGTTATATATTGTTGTTTGGTAACCCATATGTGTGTATGTATACATGAGGTTAACCGTTACTCCGAGATCCGCGGATCTCACTCTTGACATAGCGTCAGTTCCTGAGGACCGAGGACCGAGAAGAGAGGCAAGCGGCCCGAGTAGAAGTTCCGCTGAAGACTTCCTTCCGTTGTTCCGCGGAAGCTTTCTTTTGTTGTTTCATCTCGAAGCTTTCCTTTTGATGTTGTTATCTACTATTGAACCACACTACACAATGCCGCCGTTGTAATTGGCTAGACTTACGGCAATTTATAAATATATATCAGTTACTCAATCGCTCCGGTGCTCTACTCTGATGAAAAAAAAATTTACTGCTTTTGAAAAGTCGGGATGTTACAAACGGTCAATGTTTTCTTATTAACAGAAAGTGTGACTTTTGCTCCTAAAATGTAACCACATGTGTATTTTTGCTCTAAAAAAAACATATGGTGCTGGACGCTCCCGGAGGTAAAGCATATGTGTATTTTTACTCCTTTACCCTAATTTTAAAAAGCTGTAATTTTTTTGGGATAAGATATTATTACTACCAATGAGTGTTACTATCAACATTACTACCAATATGTTTACTATTAGATCAAAATCTCAATAGGAGAGAGAAATGATAGGAGTGGATGAGATTCTGATTTAACGATGAAAGAGACTGGTAGTAACATTGGTAGTAACACTAATTGGTACTTCCTCTGGTCATTATTATAAGGCGTCAACTAACAATTCTCACAAACCAATAAAAACAGTTAAAGTCAATAAAGTTGTCTTACAATTTAAGTAACTTTCAATATTACCCCCCACAATTTAAGGATAGGGTGAAACTTCCATTCCGACGAGGTGATACCAATGTTGGGCAGGACGATGTAACAACCCAATTTCCAAAAGCGGTATAATTTTTTTTTTAAAACATCCTTTCAAAATGATCAGAGTAGAGCATTGGAGCGATTGAGTAACTGATATGTACATATAAAATGCCGTAAGTCTGGCTGGATACAACAGCGGTACAAAAACCGTGTGGTTCAAAGGTATAATACAACAGAAAGAAATCTTCAACTGGATCTTCTACGTGGCCTGCTTGCTTCTCTTCTCGGCTCTCCGTCCTCCGGACCACTGAAATATAGCTGAGATCCAATTTACCCCATTGGATCTCAGGTAACGGTTAACCTCATGCTTATAAACAGTATATGTACAACAGGTATTTCTAATTTCACAGCATTGATCAAGCCAGTACAACAACATAAAACTGTAATAGTGATCTAAGTACGATTCCTTAATCACAGTGTGTCTAAGTACGGTTCCATAGGCACGGAGTATCTAAGTACGGTTCCATAGACACGGGTATCTAAGTACGGTTCCATAGACACGGGTATCTAAGTACGGTTCCATAGACACGGAGTATCTAAGTACGGTTCCATAGACACGGGGTATCTAAGTACGGTTCCATAGATACGGTGCATCTAGCACCGAACAGAATGGCCAGGTAAGTGTCTATCATGGGGGCCTCACCGACTTTACGGCGACTAAATGGCACACCCACATAGACTAGCCTTGCCTTCGGCACCAAACTATTCACATAACATATTATCACATATAATCATTCAATAATCATCACTTGGCGGAATTTCGCCAGCGCTTCCGCTACATAGGCTATTTTCTTCCCAAAATTTCGCCAGAACTTCGACGCATTTATGATTCTTGAAAATAAAGACTAAAATAGCCCTCCCATATGATACCCAAATCATAAAAATAAAGACTACCCTAGCCTTACTAACTAATAAACTAATAAAGACTAAAGACTAAAGACTAAAGCCCGAAAGACTTACCCGTTGAAGACTTCGGCGAGCTTCCGCCCGAACTTCTCTCTCTTCTTTCTCTCCCTAGGATTTTCGGCCAAAGGAGCTCAAAGAAGATGTGCAGAATTTTGAAGGAGCATGGCATCTATTTATAGAGATTTTGGAGGGACAAGGTTGGAATTTTCAAAGTTGTTTGCACTATTCATGTCCAATTTTTCCAAAGGATTTTTGCCCTTGCTTTTCCCCCTCTTGACCGACCTCCATGCTGATGTGGCAGCCCTTGGTTGGTCCAAAATGGTGACTAGGCTTGCTTTATGCCCTAGCTCGACCAGTTTTCCCGATCGGTACCCGATTCGCGTGATTTCTGAGAAATCTCAAAATTCTGGATTTACAACTTTGAAAACATGTTCTCACTTAGTAGAACTGTCCAAGTTAACCTAAATTTTGATTCCATATAGGTCTCCAACAGTCCAGTTGAAGTTTTCTCGAAAAACGTGTCCGAACGCGTCCGGTGTCGAATTCGTTTTCGGAGATATCAATCTCTTCGAAATAATTCACCGACTCCAAATATGTCTAAATAAATTCAAACCCATTCCTAAATGTTGAGTTAGAATTTATTTTCCTCTTTCCAAAATTATGCCTATATGCATTTTTCCTATTTTGTTTTATTAGGAAAATGCACAAACGGCCTCGGAATTAACTTCCTAAGAGTCTAATGGAAGATAAAATTCCACGATCAATAATCTACTTTGATATTGACAATCCCATTCCTAGATCTCTAGATAGGATCCGTTTCCTAAATATTAGTTTACTATTCATCCTTTTTCCACTTTAATTAATTATATTATATTATAATAGCAAGTTGCAAAATTCTTTTATACATATATATATATATATATTTTTTCTCTTTTTCCTTCTCATTTTTTTATTTATTTTTTTTCTGCCCTTTTTTATTTTATTTCGTTTTTTTATTTATTTATTTTATTAATTATTTAATTAATTAATTATTTAATTATTTTCACATAATTTTTACAAAATTTTCCTATTGGTCCATTCTTGCATTTAGGCTTTAAAAATGCCTAAACTCAACTATTTTTCTCCAAAATTTCCAATTAATTAGTAAATATATTTTTACTAATTTTAAGCCAATTACCACTAATTTTTGAGTTTTACATAATTATTTCATAATTTCTTTTGCACAGACTTAAGTAATTAGCTAGAAATTACTTAATCACTTTATTATCATTAGTTGATAATTTTCTTAATTAAAATGTCCCATTACCTCATAATTATAACACTGACATTTACATTTCCCGTGTTCTGCAAGTATTTTAGAATTTGTGAGGGCATTATAGTCATTACAATACTTTTGAATATATTTATTCAATTTCTCCAAGTTTGTAATTTGTCAAATTACCCTAATTAGAGATAACATACTCTCATTATTCAAATAATTATTTCACCGACTTTTAGGATTTTTCACATTTTTCCTAAATATTTATGTCCCTTAGGGGCATTTTGGTCATTTGGCACTTTGGCCCTTAATTTCTCTAATTTCCAAGAGATTTTTCCTTAGAAAATAAGATAATTATATCTTATTATTTGATATCCCATATTCACCTACTTTTTATAGGTATAATCTTACCAAATTATGATACGTATTTTTTGGGGTATTACGACGAGCTATCTATTACCTTCGAGCAAGTTTACAGGCACCCAGAAGCTAGGATGAAACTTCCCTTCCGACGAGGTGATACCAATGTTGGGCAGAACAAACTATCTATTACCCTCAGACAAGTTTACCTGGGCACCCAGAAGCTAAGATGCTTCCCCTAACGTTTTTACTAACTTCAGGATCGAATCCTTCTCTTTGATGAGAGTACCCGACCACTTTTTCAGTTGAATCCAATGATGAGGGGTATAAGCGATAATTTTAGCATATAGCAGTTGGGTTAGATGGTGAAGTTCCTGGGCTTCTAATTTTCTTGATCTAGAGGTGCGCATTTCGTATAATATCTATGAGGGTTTGTTTTTTTTCACATCGGCTTAATTGAAACTAAATTAGAATAAATCCCATATGAAGTTTATTATATTGGAAAAACATACATGATAAATTAGTAGAGTTTTATATTTTTCTATATTTTTCTCTGGCTCTCTGCAGGATTGGCTGAAATGGAACTCAAAAAACAATCCATCTGACAGGCTTACGGCTAGATGACCTTGGCACAGAACATTTGGTGTTGTGTGTTGGCTTCTCGAAAGAATAGATGTACGAAAGTATTTGAAGGCACAGGAGATCAGCCAAGAGCGATTACACAAAGATGCATTTTCCACTTAATGGAAGGAGTGGCGCATGGCCATTTCCGGCATCAAATTATGCGAGATACCGAGATAGAGCGAAGCTAGATGGCGTCCCCAGACCCCAGGTTATGTGCGTGTGGATGTGGATGGATCATACAGGAATAGTGGGCAGGCAACCTGTGGAGGCGTGATCAGGGATCACCAAGGAAACTGGGTATGTGGGTTCCAACAGAAGTTAAGTCATACTACGTCAACTGCTGCGAAAGTCCATGCTATCTACATGGGCCTTATACTTTGCAAACAATTGGGTTTCAAGAAGATTATGCTTCATACTTGATTCATTGGATGTCATTCATTTGTTATTACTTGATTGTGGGCAAGGTCATCCTATGAAAGATGAAATATAGGAGGTACGATCCCTTATCCTTTCACACAAGGATCTACAAATTATTTATTAAGATGTGCGATTATTTAGCCCGATCGGCTCAAGAGATGAATCAGGATTTTGTAATTATTCCATCACAACCTTTTGAATGTATTGACTTAGTAAATCTTGAGTGTGGCGGAATGCCATTGAGATCAGTGAATGTAGTCTAATATTAGACTTTTTGTAAACCTCAAGCCTTTGGCTTGCCAATGTATTACCAAAAAAAATTAGTAGAGTTTTGCATTCAAAATATAATAAACAGATATAAATAAATTATATATACAATCTCTCTGTATAGCTATATATGGGTCCTTGGTTTGATCGCATTGCACATGATGATAATCTTGGTTGCATTATCATACGTGATTTGTTTGATTGGGTTTATTAATGGTAATACGCAATGACATACCTTCATAGAAACAACGGGATGCCATGGCCCCTCTAAAAGGAAAAATATGTCCCAAATTTTTTTATATAAATTGGATATTTTTATATATTTGACTCAAAAATATATACATTTGTCTAAAAAATTTATACATTTGACCTCATAAATATTTTTCCCAAGGTCCACCACGGATAATACGAACCATGGTTCGAAAAATTGGACTATGAATGGCCAATAACAAACCTGTCACTAGTCTGGTTCGCACCATATACTGAAAAAGCTGTGCCTCTTCATGAACTAACTGAAACCGGGGTGGATTGAGTATAGCCAGGTTAGCCAGCTAGTCAAATGGTCTCTGGTCAACAGGTTGAAAAGAAAACAACCATATTAAAAAGAAATCTCAATGGAAGAGAAAGAATGACCAAGAAGAAGAAGAAATCTAGCATCCTTTATATAGTTTCCTCTTTAGAAACATCAAAACCCCCCCCCCCAAAAAAAAAACAGATGAACCGGGAGGATCTGAAGTTCCAAAACCATTTATTTAGAAACAGGGTAAGAAGTTTTGACCATGAGTCACAACGGCTTCAACCACGCACATCGCAAGCCCAACAATTTATAATCCTCAAATTAATGGCCCGTTTGGATGGGCTTTTAAAAAAAGTTTTTTTTTAGTGCTTTTTTTTAAGCTCCAAATTGGAGCTTTTAAAAAAACAGCATTTTGGCTTTTTTTTTGTGAATTTTGCTTTTTTTTTTTAAAAAATATCATCTAAACACATAAATTAATTAAAAAATATTTCTTTTGACATTAAAAAAATGTTTTTTATCAAGAATGGTAAAAGTGAAAAATATATATTATATTTTAGAATATATTAAATGACTTAACTGTTACTTTTTGTTTTTTGTGATATAGTTTAACCCATTTGGATGGACTTTTAAAAAAAGTGTTTTTTTTAAAAGTGCTTTTTTTTCAGCTCAAAATTGGAGCTTTTAAAAAAAGGGACCTTTTTTTTTTAAGGACTAAAAATGACATGTTTTTACTCGGGGACCAAAATGGGTAGCGCGTGTTATTTCGACTGAAAAGGGTATTTACTCAAAAGAAAAGAGGGTGTGATGTGAAGGGAGAAACTTGAAAAGGCATGGGAATTAAATGCATATACACAATGTACAATAAATTTTTGACTTCTCAAGAAAGAAAAGTCTTTTACAGTTCCCTTATTTCTTTGGAAAAAATGTATTAACTTGCAATTTTTTCTTCTTCAGTGCCCACATTACACATCTCGCAGAGGACAGGTTGAGCCACAGCAGTACCGTATTCAGTTTGATATGATGATTAACATAATATTTTTTTTTTCAAAAATTATTTTTTAAACTCCCTTGGTCCTAATTATATAGGACAACATTTGATAATTGATTTTGGTCCTAATTACATGACAAAGTTCTAATTTTTGTTAATTTCTTTTCAAAATACCCCTATTAATACTTTCTCAATAATAATTAAACACAATAATAATTTAATAATGAAGCTATATATTCTATAAAGTAAGTAATGCTTGCAACTCATTAATGCCACATACATCTCAATTTTGATGTTTTTTTTAAATTTTTTTTAATAAAATACTTTTGAGCAATTTTTGTCTTATTTAATAATGACCTCACTATTAAATTATACTTTCAACCTCTAAGAATAGACTGGAAGTTGTTGAGAGAAATTGAGGACGCCGGATTGTGTGAGAGTTCGGAGAAGTCGTGTGTGAGGTAGAGAGGTCCGACAAAGAACGGAGAATCAAAGTAACTGGATGCCATTTTAAATTTTAAATAAGGTCATTTTGGGAAAACACATATAATTAACTAATTTAAGTACTATCCTAAATCTCTAAAATTAGATAAATATGTCCTATAATTAGGACTAGAGGGAGTAGTAAATATAAATATTTTTACACATTTTAATTCCAGTGTGGTTTAACAGAATGGATTCAACTTCACTATTGATAGCCTCTTCCCAGAATGGTGCTTCAGGGAAGCCCATAGCCTCTCTATATATTCGAGGCTCATTTTCCAACAAAAAGGTCAGAAAATCAGACCAAAGGATGTTGCGGTCCTTTGTTTTGCATTATGTCTAGGTTCCTTTTCTACAGGATCATCACTGGTCATAGTATCCCACGGTATCACAATATTGTCATCATTATTACCACTTGCTTCACTTCCCTTGTTATACGGAAATACATTCTCAAAGAATGTAGCGTCCCTTGACTCAATAACCGTATTAATATGAATATATAACACATCAGACTTATAAACCAAAAACCGATGTGCACTACTGTTAAGTGCATAGCCAATAAACACACATTCCATTTTCTTAGGTCTGATTCTCAATCTTTTGAGTTTAGGAATCACAACCTTTGCTAAGCACCCCTACACTTTCAAATATTTCAAGGAAGGTTTATTTCCTATCCATATTTCGTATGGTTTTGTATCGTTTTGTGAGGCACTCTATTAATGATAAAATTAGCCGTTAAAACAGCTTCCACTCAAATTTTGTGGTAAACCGGATGTAATCAACATTGCATTTTTTTTCCAATGTCTAATTTTTCATTAATATGAAACATTCAACCATAATGATGCTATACAAATTTCACATAATTTGGTAGTGATGCATACCCCAACTATAAATCTTTACAACCTTTGGATTGATCCATAATCGCCCTATAATAAAATTCAAATCACCCATAACACAAACATAACGTCATAGCATCAACGTTATGGGTAATTGAAATATCACCATAATATTTGGAATTAAAATAATTCATAAAGATTTGGCTACTTTGGTGACTAACAAATCCACCATTCTTAATTCCAAAAATTAAATATTTAACATGCCATAATATTTAGAATTAAAACAATTAATAAAGAATTGACCACTTTGGCGACTAATAAATCCACCATACTTAATTACAAAACTTAAATATTTAACATTCATACAATTGCTATCATAATATTAAAAAATCATAAAATTAATCATAGCCACAAAATCATACATAATTATAAAATTAAGGCTATAATCGCATTTCTACGAATACATGAAACCAACTCTGTTAATCATATCAATTGGCCAGGTAAGTGCAAATCAACTCTGTACTATTGCAACGGTGACTAATTAAATAACCATTAAAGCAAGGTTTAGCCTTTGAACCATTTTCCTAGACACCAATTATACGAATTAACTTTATCGATTCCACCACCAAAAATCCACATTTTGACATATGACTTTTCATCCAACAAAAAAACACGTAATAAAAACATATGACTTTTCATCCAACAAGTCACTCTCATTATATTTTTGATCAACATATAGAGGCTTTAACAAAAAATAATTTGTTCCTTTTCTAAGCCAACAATAATAGGTAACTAAATGACCTAAAATTAAAGCCTAGGATGCCTTGTTTTTAATTAAATTTGGCCGAAAATTATAGCCCAAAAATGTGCAGCCCAAAAAAGCTGTACATTTTTTTTTCCGATAAGCCCAATGAAACACCATTTTAGGCTTAACTTTGCCCAAACTCCATTTGAGCACAACACAATTTTTTTGATAGCCCAAAACCATTGTACGCCCAATTCCTTTTTTTAAAAATAAAATAAAATAAAATATGAATTGCCTTAAGCTAAGCCCAGCCCAACATCAAATTCCATTTTTATTTAAAATGAAACTATGCGTCCCATGCTTCCTGATGAATCTTGAGAAAGAATTGGAGGAAGAATTGGTGAATGTGTTAAAACAGAAGAGCTACTTGTGGTTCCGTAAGTCAAGAGGGATATGAATTAGCCAAGGGGATAGAAATACGAGGTACTATCACAATAAGACAATGATTTGTAGAAGGAGGAATAAAGTAAAGAATCTTAAAAATAATAAGGGGGTTTGGGTGGAGGATGAGAATCTTATTTGTAACATGTTCTATAATTTTTATGATTCTCTGTTCTTGGAGGAAAATATGAATAAAGGATGGCATATGACCGGACAAAGTTGGGGAGTAGTGAGAAGGGAGGATATGAGAAGAATAGGAAGGAGGTTAGAGAATGATGAAATTAGGCGTGCATTCTTTGATATTGGAGGATTCAAGGCGCAAGGGGAAGATGACTTTCCGACTGTATTTTATCAAAGAAATGGGGATGTGGTAGGACAAGAAGTTTATGAGTTGATTAGAAAACTATGAAATAGACCAGAAAGGATTGTAGATCTGAACAAAACTTTCTTGGTCCTGGTACCAAAGGTGGAGAGCCTATAGTGGGTTACTCAATTTAGACCAATTGTGCTTTGTAATGTGCTATATAAAGGATTGACAAAGATACTAGTGTGCAGATTAAAAGATGTTATAGATAGTCTTATGTCACCTTTTCAGGCTAGCTTTGTGCCGAGACGTAATATCCAAGAGAACATTATCATCGCCAAGGAGATTGCCCATATGATGCAAAGGATGAGTGGCAAGAAATGTTATGTGGTAATTAAGATTGATCTTGAGAAAGCCTACAATAGACTAAGTTTGGGGTTCTTAATTAAAGTTTTGCACGAGATTGAATTACCGGATAATATAGTCAATATCATTAAATATTGCTTGTATTCTGTTAAAATGTATTTATTGTGGAATGAGAGCGAAAAAGAGGAGTTTAAGCCAACTAGAGGGATTAGACAAGGTGATGCCCTATCGCCTTATCTATTTGTTCTTGCTATGGAGAAGTTATCTCATATTATTGTGGATTCCGTTGAAGATAGAAGATGGAAACCGATCAGGGTAGGAAGAGCTATTGTATGTATATCACACCTCATATTTGCGAATGACCTATTGTTGTTCTGTGAAGCTAGTGAGGAACAGATGGGGAATGCGCTTGAATGTTTGGATCTGTTTGGGGAAGTTTGAGGGCAGAAAATCAACACAAGTAAGACTTCTATTTTTTCTCGAAGAGTGTTCCTAGAGGCAAACAAAGCATCATTTGTGGGATGAGAGGTTTCCAACGCAAGGAGGAGTTGGGAAGGTACTTAGGGGCACATATGACTTAAGGCCGTAATTCGAGCTAAATATCAATTTTTGTTTGAAAAAGTACAAAGTAAACTTAGTGGATGGAAAGCCAATCCTTGGCCCTAGCAGGAAGGACCACTTTAGTTCAATCAGTAACATCACAGGTTATAAACTTCCAAATGCAACATTAAATCATTCAATGTGGAGTTTGTAATGAGATTGAAAAACTCCAAAGAAATTTCATTTGGGGTTCGGATGGGGAGAAGAAGAAATTACATGCGATTAGGCTGGGTAGAAATGTGTAGGCCTAAGGAGGAAGGAGGGGTAGGTATAAGAGATTAAGGGCATGAATGATATTCTGATAGGGAAAATTGTATGGAATTTATTAGCCAAACCGAAATGATTGTGTTCTAAAATCCTAAAAGCTAAATATGGAAGGGGTGCTAATTGGCTAGCTAAGTGCATTGTGAGGCAACATGGTTCACCCTTATGGGAAAATGTTGCTAGATTATGGCCTGAAGTTACTAAGGGCATTGGATGGGAAGTAAGGGATGGTAGGAGTGTGAAATTTTGGGAGGATAGATGGTTGAATGGGGTTGACAAATTGGGGAACTATTATGTTGGGGAGTTGAGAATGCTAAATCTAGCTCTAGCGTGAGTCAAAACTTAAACAGAGAATGGAATTGGAACTGGGCATGGCTTGAGGGGGTTCTACCATATTAGGTTTCTCAATTATTAAAAGCCATTCCTCCACCGTGTGTTGAGGATGGTGATGACATAGTTGTGTGGAGAGGGGGACATGGAGACAGGTTTTCAGTATCTCAAATGTATCAGCAGTTGAGAGGAGATGTGAATATGGAGTTGGGGGCTATTTGGAAGGTGAAAACTACAAGAAGGATCCAGGTATTTTTGTGGTCGGCAGCAGATGTGAATATGTGTCTCAAATTTGTGTAATTTGTTGACTATAATTTTGGGCAATTTTCTCTTGAAATTAAATAAATCAAAGGCCAATTTTGAAATTTTATTTAGGGATCATAAAATACAATATAATTATCATAATTAAACCATGGTTCTTAAATAATCAAAAGAAGTAATAAAATGGTAAATAAACACTAAAACAAATTAAAGGAAATTAACAAAAATTAATGGGCAATTAAACTTACATTAATTAAATAATTTGTGTAAATCTTCCTAATTAATCAAGGGGAAAATTAAGAGGCAACAATTAGGGAATATCTTAATTTAAAAATCAAGGACTAATTAAAGACAAGATTAAGCCTTGAATGAGTTTCTATTGACCATAATCAATTAAGGAACCAATCACATAATGACAATTATACTTAATATCATAAAAACCACCACATTTGGGATGCTAATTTAGATTAGATATGCAGCCCCTAAAGTCATGAGAAGGACGAAATTTCACATGGAGGAAAGAGAATAAAGATTAAACAATGTTATAATTATAAGAGCACATGTGTTATAAGATAAAAATTTTCAAATAGTTGTAGGATTTTTCTACATAAATAGAAGGCCAAGATTAAGTATAATAAAGTGGAATCTAATGGCCTTGATTAATTACATTAATTAACCTAAATCCAAGTGATAATTAATGGACTAATGGGGAGTTTGAGCATTTATCTATTAGAGGTAAGAAAATCACAAAAATTCTCAAGAGCCAAGAGAGAAGGGGGATACGGTTTTGGCTTATGAAGAAGGAGGAAATATATTTGATTAAGTTATTGTGATAATTAAGAGCACATGGGAGAATTAATTGCATTGAATAAATGGAAGAGGATAATGGTACTTGGGATAGGGTTTTAAATGGAGTTGGAAGAGGATAAAGGAGAGAGGGATGAGGGGACGGTTTGTTTGCAGGGTGAAGAAGAGGTGTTTGACAAGAGGAATAGAGTGTTTGGTAGAAGAAGAAGGTTGTTTAGGAACCAAACATAAGCCTAGACATTTTGCTATAAATAGGAGGCTTGGGTTCACTTCATTCTTCACACCAACACAAGCAATAGCATCTGAATATAGAGAGGAGGAAGTGAGTGAGGAAAGCTTGAAGGAGTTGAAGCATAAGCAAAGTAAGTTCTTGAAGTTCTAGTTTTAGATTCATAGATAAGTAGTGTTTTGATCTTTAATCTTCCAATATATTTTTATTTCATGTTTGTATGGTTAAAAATGGCTTAATTTCGAAAATTTGATGGAAAATATGATGGAGCAAAATTTTTGGAAGTGGAAGATCAAAGTAGCGAAATTCTGGAAAAATTTACCGTTGGAAGTTTTCTGGAGGCAGCGTTATTAAAGCTATTATTTTATGTATTAAATGAAGTCCTAAAATCATGAAATTTTTCATGAACAAAGTAGACATCCAGGGATTTTTAAATATATAAAATATGTGGTGTTTTGAGTTCTGTGGAAGGAGAAGAAAATTCTTGAAGTTGGGTTTTGGGAAAATTCTGGACGAAGTTGGAGAATATTAAACTAGTAATGACTCGGTGATTTCGAGTTAAATCCATTATTTTTCCTAGAAACTATACTTATCAAGGGTCACTTTTTCTTTGGAAGCACCTCATTTCTATTTTTATAGAATTAATTATGATTTTCTAAAGTTACCGAAAAATCTGCCCAGAAATGCTGAAATGACGTTTTTAAGGAAATATAAGGGTATAATTGGAATATCAAATCCACCAGGGGTAAAAAGGTAAAAGTGGCTAAAATATCTCTTAAGATATTTTTTTCAAGGGAATAATGCGGTGATACTAATATAGGATATCCGGGAAAAGCAGGAGTTGTACCGAACAGACAAACGTACCGCTAAGCTCTACGAACTAAGGTACGGACGCGTACTATAAATCTAACTCTGATGCTTCTTGTATGTTTATATGTGATAGAGTATTTCATAGAGTCATGAACAAAACTTTGTCTTGGGTTATGCACCGTGGCTAAGACTCGGTCTTAGGTCACTTGTTTACATACATTCGACTTTATGCGGGTTATAGTATTGATAACACAATAGTGTTGTTTTCCTAGCGGCGAGGACACGAGAGGCCGTCGTGACCTTTGGTTAGTGAAAGCGTGGATAAATTTACATGTCTTTGTGTGCTAAATCTTGTTGTGTTGTTATAGCCTTACATTTCTTTGTGTGCTATGTATGGTATCTTTGTAATGTTATGAATATCTATCATCATATATTTTTATACTTGAGCATGAGGTTAATTGTTACTGAGGTCCGATGGGTATTGGATCTCGGCACTTACCATAGCCGAGGATCCGGAGGATCGGGAGCCGTGTGAGGGTGCGGCACGCGTGAGGACTCGGCTGGAGTTTTATTTTGGAGATGTATTTACATATCTAAGTAGTTAGAATTTTGAAATACTCGGATAAATGTACCGCTATAGTAAACAACCGGATATGCCATAGTTAGTATTTGGTCACATACTTATCAGTTACTCATACTCTTATCTGCTCTGATGCTCTACTCTGATAAAAATATATTATTCCGCTTTGAAAAATGGGGTGTTACACTTGGGTGGGTGAAGCGAAATTTTGATGGTGCTACTAGAGGATGTCCATGCTTGACGAGGTTGTGGAGGGTGTTGAGGAGGAGTGATGGTAATTGGATTAGTGGTTTTAGTAGGAAGTTAGGACATTGTCAGGCTTTGGCTATTGTGATTTAGGGGTTTGTACAGGGTCTTAGATTGGCATAGGGTTTAGGCTTCAACAAGATTATTGTAGAAGGAGACTCAACTATGGCTTTACACATGATTCGGGATGCTTGGATCCAAGGAAGGGCTAGAGACGGAACTCGGATACATGGCTACGAGACAATAACAATGAGCTATAGATTTGCTTTTCCCATATTTTGCGAGAAGGCAATCTTTGTGGCGGATTGATTACCCAAGTTTAACTTTATTTGTAATGAGGATTTTCTGTCTTTAATTCTCCTCCAAGCGGGGTGGTAGATTTTACAGACGGGATACTGTGGGTGTTGTTTACCCACGTCTAGAATCAAATTAATTTTAGTGAAATAATAGGCGATTAAGACCCAATTTTTACCAAAAATAATATAAAAAAGCATGCGGCCCATGTATATAAGCCCAATTCTGCAATATATATATTTTAAAAAAAAACAATGAAACACATCGTTTCATTTAAGGAAGGAGATGATGGGTCGCTCGGGTCAAAAGCTAATTTTATGAATTAAGGGCTATTTTCTTGAAAAGTTCAAGAAAAATAGTTAGAGGTTATCGTTTGTCCTACAAATTATAAGAAGGGAAAATTACGCACAGGTTCCAAGGAAGAGAGTTTATCACAATAAAGTCCCTTGAAATCATGAAATTACACAGAAGTCCCAAGGGACCTGGTTGTAATTATTTGTGAATGTACAATTACCAATTGGACATTCCTTCCAATTCCTCTCTCCCCGTTCTCCTCTCTCTCTCCTCTCTCCCTTTTTCTTCCTACCTCCAGAGTGAACATGGTGATTCGGGTCTCCCCATTTCATTTCTTGGTATAATCGCAGCTTTCTTTGACCATCCTAAGGTTTTTCTTTTTTGATATTATTTATTTCCCAAAAATAGAAAGAGTACGAGGAGTTTGGGAGGATGCGAATGTTAGATCTCGAATATTGAATATAACAGACTTTGCGTCGACATCTTACGAAGTTAGCTGGTGGATGAGCCTTCCTTTACCTTCCTACAAAAGGCTTGGATAAGATTTGGAATATGATATTTTTTTCGGATGATATTCGAACGTACTAACCAGCTGAGGCGCCATGGAGAAAGCATAAGCCTTTCTTTTGTTGGCTTATGCGCCGTGCAATTGTGACGAAGAAGGGCTTTTGAGCATACATAACATTCTAGAGAGTCAAAGAGTCAGCGACTTCTTTATTGCCATAGCATATTTTTCAATCCCCCTTGAACTCCTCTACTTCGTTAGTCGCTCCTCTCTCTCAAATTTTGTTGTAAATATATACTTTGTGCATTGTAAATCAATACTTTTCCTGTTGTAAATAGCCTCTGGAAGTCAGACATGAAAGATTGACATTTTGAAATTTTGTTGTAAATATATATTTTGTCTGTTGTAAATCAATACTTTTCCTGTTGTAAATAGCATCTGGAAGTTAGAAATGAAAAAAATCCTCGTTTTGAAATTTTGTTGTAAATATATACTTTGTGCATTGTAAATTTATACTTTTCTGTTGTAAATAGCCTCTGAAGTCGAAATGGAAAAACCACGGTTTTGAAACTTTGTTGTAAATATATACTTTGTTCATTGTAAATCAATACTTTTCTTCATTGTAAATAGCCTCTGGGCAATAAAGTCTTTTACTAATATGAATTAATTACACAGAAGTGCCTGGGGACTTCTGTAATTTCATGATTTCAAGGAACTTTATTGTAATAAAGTCTTTTCCTTGAGACCTATGCGTAATTTTCCCTTATAAGAAGCTAATTAAGGAAGAAAATCTTTATAAGGGATTAAGAAGTAATTTTCAGAAATTAAGTTATGCCTTAAAGGCTTAAAGGATGAAGCCGGAAATAAAGTTTAGTTGAAGGTAAATGGGTCATGAGACCGATATAATTCATCTGCCCCTTATTCTTCTCTTCTATCTCGACACAAACAACTAAGAAACAGAGAGATGTTGAGCTCGAGAGAGATCGAGAGACCCAGAGGAACAGACAAGGGTCGGAGGTGAAGAAGAGGAAGAAAAGGAGAAGATTTTCTACATGCAAGGCTAAATTTCAGCTATGTAAGTCTCCCAATCTTCCTTCTATCTTATATTTCTTCATTTGAGTGATGTTTTGAGAGTTTTAGGTTGATGAAATTCGAAGCTAAGTAAAGAGATACCACCGAATAGAGGTTGTAATAGTATCTTTGAGTAGATTAAAGATAATATTTGAGGTTGCATGAGTTATTTGGTTTTGATTTGTAATAGCGGAACCTGAAGCCCCTGTTTTGATGGGTTAGCGTCAGGTTTTTAAATGCAAAGGGCTAAAGGAAGTCTAAACAGAGTGGAGAGAACATGATGCTTTTATATGTATGCATTCATCAGACCGTATATGATGTTAGAGAATGTGGGGACTGAATTTTGGGATTGGAAACTGCTTTACGGCCTGTTATTTAATATTTCAAAGAGATGTGCCATGAATTCTATGGGTTTCTGCTGTTTAGGTTCATTCTAGGGAGCTGAAACCTGTAAATTAACCATGTCATTCCACTGTCTAATGCTATTTAGATTAATAAATAATAGTGTTAGCTTTCTAGGCTAAGTTTTAAATTGTTAAAATGATGGTTAAAATCAGATAAAGGAGTTGAAATTTTTTTTGGCAAACCATTTTTGTGTGGACAGATTAGTTAAGGAAATGAAAGGAGGGTTTATATGTGGATAAGGTGTACAAATGTTGATTTTATATGATATATGGTTGGTGACAGGCTATAAGATCATAATAATTGAAGCCTAAATAGTTGCTGTTTTGGGTCCATGTGTCTTAAAATGAATAGTTTAAATTATTGGGTTGTGGTTTAAGTGTTAAGGTGACGTTGGAATAATGGTTACATGATTCTATAAAGCTGGAAAATAAATTCAGAATAAAGGAGGATAATATAAGCTTGTAAAGTTGGAGTTGTGGAGTCTGTAAACTGACTTACAGATTACTGTTTAATGTCCCTAAATGCTACATAATTGGTTTAGATGTTTAAACCATGCCTATTGACCCTAAAATAAGGGTTTAAACATTGTTCTTGAAGCTAAAAATTTCAGGGTACCAACATGTAGTTGGCCAAATGAGTAAAGAGTATATGATGTTTAGAAGTCAATGATTATGCATTAAATGATGTCTTCCAAATGATAAAGGCTGAAAAGTATAAAGATTTAATGAGGAAGGACGTCTGGAATATTTCAAGAGTCTAGAGAGCTCAAATGAAGTTAAGTTCTTTTAGCTTGAGGATGATGGCTTTTATAAGCTGTGAATGTTTTTCCAGATCATATTATGCTGCTGTCTAGACTTTTTAATTGCTAATAGCTTAATCAGGATGAAAAAAATGAAGGTGCTGTCTTATTTACTGCAAATAGGATCTTAGAAATTGGAGCATTGATTTTATGTGAGGTAAACACAGGGAAAAAAATCTCTTTTGACCCTGAAATATCACTCCAGTGAGTGAGTCTTGCTCCCTTTAGGATTTTTTTTTTTCCAGAAAAGGGAAAATTAATCTTTTGATCCTTCAACTTTTGACTTACTGATAACTCACTCCTTAATTTTTGACTCGCTTATAATCCAATCTGTCAAATTTTTCATTTTTTTTATATTATTATCCTTATTGCTTACAACTCATACTGAATCATCTTATGGGTCAAGAATTGCTTACAACTCATACAGAATCATCTTATGGGTCAAGAATGAGTCATAAAGTTGACTCCAACTCAGCTCAACCTAATAAAAAAGGGTACTGGACGGAGAAGAGGGGAAAACACCCCAGTACAGGCAATGAAAAAGAATCTGTTGCTGGCCGGAGATGGGTTCGACACCCAAACACACAAGATTATTCTATTAATCTCAATCCAAAAATCTGATATATATGTGTATATAATTATTCTTCACCTTCGAGCCCAACAATGGTCTGTACAATTAGGAAAAGAAGGAGGGCCAAGCTCTGCACACACATACACCTCAACGATGTACAGAATAGAAGGAAGAAAAGATGGGCTCAATAATTACAGCACCCAAACGTTGACCCACAACAACGACAGATTTATTTGCGAACCAATATCGAGAAGGGAGCACAAATTAAAGGGAAGAGAGGAGTTGTGGCGGACTCTTCCCATTCCGCAGTGCTAATGGAATAAGCTTGTGTGTCTGGGTTGATTACTGTTCCACGACTTCATTTGCTTTAATCACCATGTTGAAGTGTTGAACCCACTCCTGCCAGCGACCGTGTTTTTTCCATCGTCTCTTCTGTTTTCCCTCTTCCCCGTCCAGTACCACAATTTTTATTTGGTGGAGCTGAGTTAGAGTCAACCTTATGACTCATTCTTGCCACATAGGATAAGTCTTATGAGTTGTAAACAACAAGGATAATAATATAAAAAAAAATGATTGAGAGACTGAGTTATCAATGAGTTAAAAGTTGAATGACTAAAAACTACTCTCTTTGTTTTTTTTAATATTATTATCCGATATCTGATTTGGGGTTCATGACTGCTCCTTCCAACACAAGTAGGAATGGAAATAGACGATCCAGCCTACATAAAACCTAGCCTAGCCCATCCGGTTTGGGGTTCGTGGCTACCCTTTCCAACAAAAGTAGAAATGGAAATAGACGGCCTAGCCTACATAAAACCTAGTCTAGCCTATTAGTAAATAGGTCACATTTAGACCCAGGCCTATTTAGATAAACAAGTCATAATGAAATATTATAATCTTAGTACAAGGAGTATGTCCCCATTTAAGTGAGAGAAGCAAAAGAAGATAAAATCCAGTTCTACTTGCAGTTTATCATGTTTGGTTGACTTTAGAAAGTTTATCTTGTTAGTTTTCTTATTTCTAACAACTATTGTCATTAGGCATTATTTTCTTTTCCTTAGTAAGCCCTTATACTACGACAAGAATGAATATTAGGCTTTTAAGATAAAGATATAATGTATGATTATAAATTGGCTTGAAGGGTTATATATAAATTTGAAAGTATGGCATCAAGACTCCATCAGATTTCATGGCAGAAATACTATGATTATCTTTATTTCTATTTTTTTTTTCTTCTGCCAAAAAGAACATTAATATAGCCACATATAATCCATATCAGCATTTTTAAGACAAAAAGTGCACGCTCTCTCTCTAACGGTCAACTTAACAAGGTTAACATATAAATGTTGTTCATAGGTAGTTTTGCACCTCCCAAAAAAACAAATGGTGTTAAATGTACTTTGGGCAAAAATTAATGGATCTTTTTGCGCCTTTTCCATTTCAATTTAAGCATCAGATTAGAAGTCTAAAAAAGAGAGGAAATAAATATAGATAAAAAATTGAGAAAAATCTCTAAAGTGTATCATATCAGACCATAGAGAAAACCAAAATAAAGTTCATACGAATAAATGGACAGATGCTCCAGATTCATCAAAAGGTGCTATAATCAAGTAAATTACCATCTTTGTTGATCTTCAGATATTTGATAGAATCTTGGTTGGAACCCTACACCTTTCAATTCCCTTCGTGGCTTATTAGATTTCTCTTCATCGTCACTACTCACCTCCTCAAGAAACTCATGTGAAGTCCCGTGATAGTTAGCATTACCTGTAGCCACACATATTGATATAGAACAAAGATCATGATTATCTATTCCAAGAATTAGTTGCTTCAGTTGCTGCATCTCAAAACTCTTGGAAGAGAAAATTTCTCCATTGGCCTCAGCCTGTACCCAATAAGCCAATGGCGGTATAGTGATAATATAGAAATTAACCCATGTCATCGTATCATATTGAAAGGTCACTACCCTTTCAAAATATTCATCCCAAAAGTGAAAAGCTCTTTCCTGAAGAGTAACACTTGATATCCTACCAGCAAATTGGTCTGATGCTATATGCTCATGGGAGGTCCATTCAGATTCACCACGATGAAGCATACAAAGCTTCATTTTAGCATCATTCTCACACTTGATGACGACGACCACAGTACAATCTGGGTCAGTTGGATAATATGAAAATGAGGCGTAGAGGTCGGATTCTGATCCCAATTGTGATTGCTCTAAGATTAATGGACATTGTGGGATTTCTATTTTTGCCCTAGAAAAAGGACAGAAGAAGAAGAGTGAATTACTATTCTTGCGGTATAAAAGGAGCCATCCCATAAAAGATGCGAGGCAAGTTGATTCAACCATCTCTGGAATCTCGATCCGATACATATGGGCATAGGTTAATAAACAACATTGAACAGTTTTACAATACAACAAAAACCAAGGCGAGGATTCGATTTCAGCTGAAGCTTGTGAAGAAGCTAATCTCCAGTAGTTACAGACAGCACGAAAACTGAGAAGATCGATTAACCCTAATCGATTTGAGATTATTGAGAGAAGGTCAAAGGGCAGATCGGCCCATGGTCTTTCCTCCATGTTCATCTCATGAGAAGAAATTTTAGAACTGTATTAGAAAGAATACATAACTGGTTATCAAGTATATAATATGAACTGTACCATCTAATTTATAAACCAAACCTAATTTTGGTTCTTAAAAGTTTTTGTTTCAAATAAAAACTCACATACATGACGTTCCTATGTAGCTCAAATTAATAACTCTACATATAAGAAATACTCAGAGAAGAACATATTAATTAGAAATTATCATCGTGATGTATAAAGCAGAAAACGCTGATATAAAGAAGAAATGTTAGGGTTTTTGCGTACCGTTTTGATTTTCGCGGAGGCATAATGAATTGGAACCGAAGGGAATAGGTGTTTCTCTATCAGGTAAATCAGATGACAATAGAGCTGTCAAAACGGGCCACCCCGGCCCGTTAGGCCCTAGCCCGCGCGGGCTAGGGCCAAAAAGCCCCCATTTTAAGAAGCCCGCACGGACCAAAAAATTATATAACCCTCAGGGTTAGGGCCGGCCCGCGGGCAAAAAATCATTTTAGAATAATAAACTTAGGCTTGAATAATCAACTTCAGGATACTGCCCGGCACTGAAAAAATACATCATGATCTTGAAAAGTTATTTTAGGATGTTGAAAAAATATTTCAGGGTACTGAAAAATATACTTCAAGATGCTGACTAAGGATACTGGTTGGTACTAAAAAAAATACTTAATGATCTTGAAAAATTATTTTAGATCTGAAATAATTTTTCAAGATCATTAAGTATTTTTTCAGTACCGGCCAGTATCCTCAGTCAGTACCTGAAGTATTTTTTAAGTACCAGTCAGTACCCTGAAATAATTTTTCAATATCATTAAGTATATTTTCAGTACCAGTTAGTATCCTGAAGTATTTTTTAAGTACCAATTAGTTCCCTGAAATATATTTTCAACATCTTAAAATAATTTTTCAAGATCATTTAGTATATTTTCAGTATCAGTCAGTATCCTGAAGTATTTTTTAAGTATCAGTAAGTATCCTCATCGGTATTCAAGTATTTTTAAGTACCAATCAATACCACTGAAATAATTTTCAAGATCATTAAGTATATTTTCGATCAGTCAAGTATCCTGAAGTATTTTTTAAGTACCAGCCAGTACCCTGAAATATTTTTTCAACATCCTAAAATAATTTTTCAAGATCATGATGTATTTTTTCAGTACCGGACAGTATCTTTAAATATCTACAGTATCCTGAAATATTTGTTAAAAAAAAAAGAGGGATCAGTGTTGTTTTTTGCGCAGTGGACCGGAAGTGAATGCTAGTGGCAGTGGACTGAATCCAATTCCTTGATTGAAGAAGGCGAGGAGGTGTAGTTTCAGATGGATTTGTACAATTTCTGAATGTTGGAAACGGGGTTGATTGGTGGCCCACGGGTTGGTCCCAACATAACCCCAAAGAGTGGGGCTTATTTTGGGTTAGGGCCAAAAATGACCCCATCATATGGGGGCCAAAAATATGACATGGGGCTTAATGGGCTGGTCTATAGGGTCCAACCCATTTTGACAACTCTAGATGACAACTTGCTTTCCGGTGTATAAAACAAATCAGGTGACAAGTTCATAGCAAAAAAAAAAAATCAGGTGACAAGTTAGTAAAGATTCGGGATGATACCATCCAATTTGTTAAGAATAATCATCAATATATATATCAAGCAATAAATACTAAATGTTACTAATATAATATTTATGTAGATATCCATATATCTCTCTTATTTAATATTATCTCTAGTATTTTACCGTTATCTTTATTATTATTAAATTGTAGATAAGAGATATAAATTCTATTGAAATTATGTACTAGACATCTTGAATAGTGAATAAGAATTATTCTCTCTTGCTCCCATACCCTCTCTTTCTCATTTTTTTCTCTTTATTTGTGATAATATATTGTGAGATATAGTACTTGCTAGATTCATATGAATCTGTTCGAGCACCCTCATACGAATTTTATAAAGCTAGTTATGATTTGAAAGCTATTTTCTCTTTCTTTTTTATTTATTTACAGAATATAAGAATTTTCTTATTATATTTTGGATAAATTAAAATATATTAATGGCGATCTACGTTCAAAAAATTATTAATGGCGGCCTTGTGATATTAAAACATTCTGATAATAAGAGGGTAAGGAATTCAATTCTACATGCCCGCTCGAACTTTAAACTCTTCGAATGTGAAAAAAAAAGAATCTTTCAAAGCAAGGAGAAACAACTAATTGATAATTCGTATCATTAAGTATGTACTCCCTCCGTCCCTAATTATATGAGCAAATTTTGGAGTTGGTTTTGGTCCTAATTATAAGAGCAAGTTTTAACTTTTGTCAATTTTTTCCTATAATACCCCTATTTATACTTATTATTAGGAGCATTATATATATGTGTGTTTACATATATATGTAGATTTGTGTTTATGTGTGTCAATATATATATATGTAGATATATATGTGTGACACACACACACACATATAAACATATATATATATATATATATATATATGTGTGTGTGTATGTGTGTGTAGATATATGAGTGTGTGTCTCTATGTATGTAGATAGATCTATATGTATACACATATATATACACACATATATGTATACACATGGCTAATTAAAAAACAACTAATATACATATATAAACTAATATGTCATGGATATCTAACGTAAGACAAATTAGAAACACTTATAATTAGGGCAACTTGTGTCATTTTAAATTTATATAAGGACATTTTAGGAAAATAAGTAAAATTAACTAATTTAACTCATCTCCTTAATTCTCTCAAAATCGGTTAAATTGCTCCTATAATTAGGGACGGATGGAGTAATACTTTTTTTATTGGAGGAAATATTGATTGTAAATTAAATTATTAATAAAAATAAGCTTTAACACATCGAATTGAAGTGAAATAAGTTTTTATGATTTTTCAAAGTTAGACAAAATATGAAATGAATAGTGACCCAAAGATAAATATGCAACCTTTAGTTTATGGATGTATGAGTCCTAAAGGAGTGGCTCTAATGTCACGCCGTGCAAATTTAGGGGTTACCGATATGAAATATGAGAGGGCATTAAACCACATATAGATAAATGTCTCACCTAATAATACATTACTTTTAGCTCAGATATAATATATTTCCTGTAATCAAATTATTAAGTAATTTGTAGAGATTTCTAAATAGTTTATTTTCGGTCCTTTGCGGCACTGAACGGAGAAGAAGAATAACGAAGCCTCCTGATTTTTTTTTTATTTTAAGAAAAAAAAAATTCAAGCATCATATATCCTCAATTTATCTTCAAATTCTATAGTTTTGGATTTATTCGGTTTTGCATATCTTTAGTTTCTATTGTTACGTGTTTAACCATTGGTTTACAATTTACATAATCTTGTATTTGTAACCACCGCTTTTGTAAACATCCCCCACGTTCAATTGAATTAAGCACTATTACTAATTGAAATTGAATTTTAAGGAAGTTGCATCATTGCGAGCATTATATGATTGTTTAATTACTTAGAAAATGATTGAATTCCCGGATTTTAAGCCAACAAAATAGAACTCTAATATGAAATTTTGAGTTTGCATTCTAGTAAATCTTAAACATACACTTGATCTAAGAATTTAGCATTTTTCTGGTTTTTTAAGACTTTTGAACCTTAGCCTAAGAAGGGGTTTGGAAATAGTTTTCAACTAGCAATAGACGCGCCTCGGTTAGAACCTCACTAGCTGTGTCATTTGCTGGTTGAAAACTGTTTCCAATCCCCCTCTTAGGCTTGGGCCAAAAATTTAAAGATGACCGGTATGAAATATGAGTAAATTCACATTTCTTAAACCTTAAAATTATAAATGAAAATTAAATAATACTCATATAATTAGAATATTAAATCTCTTGTAGAAATTTTGGTCAAAGTCTCCTCTATAAATTAGACTCCCCAAAAATTCTACAATGACTTGAATTTTCATAATAGCATTTGGAGCTCTGCTTCTCTTTTGTATATGTTAGTAAATCTTGTTTAGGTGCTCCATGTCATTTATAGGTAGGATCCATGTCTTCCCTTGTAATTTGGAATACACACACGTATGCTAAGGGAAGCGAGCTCGAATCTGTTATGAAAAGTTGGGAAGTCTGATTTATAGAGGAGACTTTGACCAAAATTTCTACAAGATATTTAATATTCTAATTATATGAGTGTTATTTAATTTTCATTTATAGGTTTAAGGCTAGGATTATTATTCTAGTTATGATTTTGTTAATAATATTGTGAGTATTATTTAATATCTGTATATCATTATTTGGCTGAAGTCATTGCCTTTTGAATTCCAAAATGCGTATTCTCTGAATTTATCTTGAAATTGTCTTGTTGTGATTCTACTTGGATATTGCATTGCTGAGCTAATTCTGTAGCTGGGAATTTTGCTGAAAAAGAAAAATCATTTTCTCCAAATGTACTATTGTACTTCACTTTTCCCCATTGTTGAAGCAACGACATTGCATTCTAACAAAAATCAGCTTTTCTATTATTACTCTGCTTTGTACATCCCTACCACATTTATTTCTGCAATGAATGCTTTGAGAATCAGCATTAAGGATTGATGTTTTTATTTATTATTGCTTATTTTTCAACAATTGCTTCATATTACAATTCATGATTATGCACTTAAATGGTAAGGAAACTTTTAAAATATCTATTATAAACTTTCATATTGAAATGATCTTGCATTTTAGAATATTCCTATTCCAGAATCTATTATTTCAAAAGGGCTTTGTTGGCATATTGAATTTGAAGGAAAGCTTGAGATATTGTTATTGAAACTTCATGCTGAGGTGTTCTATTATAAAGTATTTGATACGAGCTGTCATTATCTTGACAAAAAGGAAGTTTTGATTGCTTTTGATAAATTGACCCCATGCATGCTTGAAAAGGAATTGAGAGGGTTGAATACAAAACGCTAGTGACTAACAATAGTATAGTTTTTCGAGCAAAAAAAAAAAAAATTCGAGCAAAAAACAATAGTATAGTTAGTTCTTGGCACTTGTTTCATAGCCTTGTGGTGCGCTTCTTTCATGGCCTCGTGTTGCACTTGATTGGTTGCTTACCCATGTGGATTGTGTGTCCACGCTTGTTTTCGCGCCTCGAGCTACACTTGGTTAGTTACCCACGTGACTGTTGTAATGGATGAAGATATGACAAGTCTAGTAATAGAAGGCCAAATACCTGTTGGGTTAGATGAGGCAATAGGCCTGTCAGGAGGAGCAAAAGGCTTAAGAAGAAGTCGTGGAAGCTAGAGAAATAGAAGAATAAAGGCTATATAAGGACAAAAGAGGTTAAGGGAGGGGTGTGGAATTGTTATTGGGAATCTTTCTCTTTTTTTGTGATGTCTCCTATCTGTACCTTTTCTATCATTCCTTCTATTTTCTGTTGTTAGACAATTATCTTTGCTGCATTGTACAAAACGATATACTCAGATATTGCAGGATTTTGTGACTGCATTAATATAATATAAGTTCTGATATCTATCTAGTTATTTCTGATCTCACATATATAGATTAGTCATAACATTTGGTGCTTTCATTGAGAGAAATCCATGGCTGAAAAGACCCGTTTGAAGGAGTCGCAAACAGAGCAAAAAAGAACCACCGAGTTTGTAGAAGATGCTAAAACTCGATTCACTCGTTTGGAGAGCTTCATGGAAGCAATACTGTTAAAATTGGATAATCTAAACAAAAGGACCGAAGACTCGTCGTTAGCAAAGATGACATCTCCTTCGTCAATCCATGGTATGCAACAAGGAATGTTTACCACACAGTTGAATCGTCAGGTGAAAATCGATTTCCTACGCTTTGATGTGATTGACGCCTTGCAATGGATTTTTAAGGCAGGGCAATACTTCAAATACTCTGAGATCCCAGATGCTCAACGCATGGTTATCGCATCGATGCATTTTGACGGTGATACTCTACCCTGGTTTCAGATGCTAGATCGAGCACACCAAGTTCCTCATTGGAACACCTTAGTGCAGGAAATCGAAGAACAGTACAGGCCATCACAATTTGATTGCGCTAGATCACAACTTTTCAAATTGTTCCAACTGGGCAAACTGGAGGAGTATAATAGCCAGTTCATGACGCTAGCAAATAGAACGGTAGAGCTTCCTGAAGCCGCCATCCTGGATTGTTATTTGGGTGGATTAAAACCAGACTTACGTTACGGCGTTCTAGTGCTAAAACCAAGCTCTGTTTTTCAAGCAATGATAGTAGCCAACTTCACCAATTCTATGGCACCGGTACAACGAATAAGGGATACTCTTATTCACTACATAACTCCGGAGGATTATCCATTGCGATGAGTGGTGACGGAAAGACTAACCTCCCTCCGCTATTACCTACTCCAATACAACTTCCCTTAAAGTGCGGACGCCACCAAATGCAAATTCGGAGAGAGAAAGGATTGTGCTATACTTGTGATGAGACGTTTTCTCCCAATCACGATTGCGCTATGAAACAATTGATAATGATGGTGGGAGATGATGATCTAGAGGAGTGGGTCGAACCAGAGGCCGAAGACAATTCGATAGATGGGACTCTACATCATCTATTGTTACCAACTGCCAAGGGAACACATGGTGCTTCAACTATCAGATTCATTGGTTGTATACTGGGCACGAAAATCCAGATTCTTCTCGATGGTGGTAGCTCGGATAATTTTATCCATCCTCGCATCGTTCAACATTTGAATTTGCCAATGGAGTATATTTGTAACATCCCGTTTTTCACAAGCAGTATAAAATTTTTTCATCAGAGTAGAGCACCGGAGTGATTGAGTAACTGATATATATATATTCAAAATGCCCACTGGCTAATTACAGAGACGGTACGATAACCGAGAGTTTTTAAAATAACAACAGAAGTGTCTCTCTGGCAATTCCCATGCCGTGGCAACAAAAGATAGTCTGTAGCCGGATCTCTACGCTTGCTGCTTTCCCCTCTCCTCGGTCCTCCTGACCCTGACGCTATGTTAAGAGCTGAGGTCCGCACCGGACCCTAGGTAACGGTTAACCTCATATTTACATATACGGTATATAGACCACAATCATTCACCACATTAACAATATAACGAATGTATCACACGGAGTGCATGTAGATGTACCACACGGAGTGCATATAGATGTACCACACGGAGTGCATGTATCCAAAAGCACATAACAATACTCACAACATATCAACAGACCATCAACCACAAGTACGCATACAACACTCATACTACATACATGCATACAGTAAACATCAGAGTTAGTGTTACAGTACGCGAATGTACATACCCCAACTGTACATACAACAGATCTATCAGCTACCACATACAATACACATATCACATATACGCATACCATAAACATCAGTGTTAAGGTTACCAGTACGCGAACGTACCTTCGTTGGCGGAATTTCGGTACGCCGGTTGGTCAGAACGTAATCAGGGATATCCTATAAGGAAAATAACGCATTTATTAATGATCAAACATTATGACGGACCTTTTAGTCATAAATGACCATTTTACCCCTGACCCCCTAATTGGCGGAATTTCACCAGAGCTTCACTACTTTAACTCCCAACTTTCAGAAACTCAATCCCTACTATGTTTTTACCTCGTCAGGAATCTTTCAATGCAATGAGGCTTAAAAACAAAAATAGGAATTTCATTTCCTACTTCCTAGATCTAATTAACATTTCTACTAAAACTACCGAACAAAAGACTAGAACTTAAAAACTAAGGACCGAAGAACTTACCTGTGCATAACTTCGCTACAACTTCTCCAAAGCTCCTCCTTCTCTCTAGAATCTCTCTCTAATTAGAAATACTCAAGAGGAAATGGTGTGAAGAATTGCAAAGAACTTGAAGGCTATTTATAGGAAAAGTTGAGGACAAAATGGTCATTTTCCAATTTCATCTAAGCCATTGGATCAAAGCACTTTTGAATCTCAAATCCTCACCTCTCCTTCCTCTTGGCCGACCTCCTTGCCTCTTTTTTCAACAAAAATATGTCATCTTATGTCATCATCCATTGCTTTATGGATTTTACCCGATAAAATTCCCCGATCGGTGTTCGAATCGCGTAATCTTGAAGAATCTTAGAAATCCAAAAACATAGCCTCAAAGGTCTATTCATACTCTTTATAAATATCTAGATTAACTAAATTTTTGATTCCATTCAGGTATTCCGTTGCTCTAGAACATTTTCGGATAAACGTCTTCGGTTACGGAAATAGATTCGGGTAATGTCAACTTCTGGACAAAATTATACTGAATCATAATATGTCCAGTTGTTAGCAACCTAATTCAAGGATTTTGAGTTAGGATTTATTTTCTATTGGTTCTCATTTATCTCGTTCGCTTTTTCACAGAATATTCTATAGAATATTCCTTTTCCTCAAATATCCTTGAACCACTTTGTATGTTCACACTATACATATTTTTTCTTCTTTTTCTCTTTCAAATTTCAGCTCCCTCTTTGGTTTGATTTGTCAAACTTTGCTTTATTAATTAATCCATGCTTTAATTCATCTAATTAGATAATTATCCCATTGGCTAATCCTATGTTTAGCAACCTTTTAGGATTAGGGATTTTCATGTACTTAATCTCACTCATTTTACTTAATCTTTCTTGATTAATTAGTAAGTATATTTTATGCTAATTTAGCCACTAATCATTTGATTAAAGGGTTTTTACATAATTAACTTGAATATTCTCTTGATTCATGCTTAAATAATTAGCCAATAATTATTTATTTAATCCCTCACTAATTGTTGATAATTTTTTTATTTAAGAACAATCATTTTCTCACAACTATTGACATTGGTATTTTATGTCCCATGTAAAATATTAAAAATCATGGGGTCGTTTTGGTCCTCACAATACTTTTTGATTTTTCCCTCATTATTTTTCAAGGAAAATAATCTCAAAAATTCCTAAATTAGAGACAACATACTCTCTAATTTTTAACAAATATTTTTTTACCATTTAGAATTTATCATGATATTTTCCGGGCATTTTATGGCCCCCAAACTCACTTAGGGATTTTGACCCTTTATTTCCTCTAATTTCATTAGAAATTTCCTTAGAAAATAGAATAAGTATTCTACAAGGTTTTGACACCACATATTCACCTATTTCTAATAGGTATTATTTATTAAAATATAATATTCCAGATAAATAATTATCCGGGTATTACAATATTAATAAGGAGGTGCGAATTTTGGGCCCATGCTTCACCTCAACTACTATGTCTATTTTGTTTCCTATATAAAGTGTGTATCTGCGCTAATCTAAGGGTGGAAAGAGGAGAGGCGAAGAAAATGAGAAAATAATCGAAGAAAAAGAAGGTCAAAAGTTGGAAAATATGTTTGTAGCAAAATGACTATCTCAGTCACTCCAATAAGATATATTAGGTCATAAGGAATATGTGAGTTGTCGATATATTAGGTCATAAGGGATACGTGAGTTGTTGATGTATTAGGTCATAAGGATTTCCCTAATACCCGAAAATACGTATCATAGTTTGGTAAATTATACCTATAGAAAGTAGGTGAATATGAGATATCAAATATTAAGTTATAATTATTTTATTTTTCTAAAGGAAAATCTCTGAGAAATTAGAGAATCTAAGGGCCAAAGTGCCAAATGACCAAAATGCCCCTAAGGGACATAAATGACTTAGGAAAATTATGAAAAATCCTAAAATGTAGTAAAATGGTTAATTGAATTAAGAGAGTATATTATCTCTAATTCTGGTAATTTAATAAATTATGAACTTGGAGAGATTGAATAAGAATGCTCAAAAGCATTGAAATGACTAAAATACCCTTGTAAATTCTAATATAATAAAGGAGACATGAAAACACAAATTTCAATGCAAATGTTATGAGGTAATGAGTTGTTCTAATTAAGAAAATTAGCAACAAGTGATAATAAAGTAATTAGGTAATTATTGACTAATTACTTAAGCTTAAGCAAAGGAAATTATGAAATAATTATGTAAAACCCTAAAATTAGTGGTTATTGGCTTAAAATTAGTAAAAACGTGTTTACTAATTAATTGGAAATTTTGGAGAAAAATAGTTGAGTTTAGGTATTTTTAAGCCTAAATACAAGTTTGGACCAATAGGAAAATTATGTAAGAAATTATATAAAATAATTATTAAATAATTATTTTATATTAAATAAAATATAAAACTAAAATTAATTAAAAAGGACCAGATATGTTTGACCGAATTGGAGCAAGAAAAATGAAGATGGGATTGAAAGAATAATATCATGATATTTTTGAATATTATATATTATAATTAATTAAAGTAAAAGTGTGAATAGTAATTTAGAAATTAGGAAACGGATCTTATCTAGAGATCTAGGAAGGGGATTTCCAAAGTCAGGGAAAAATAATGATCATTGGAATTTTATCTTACGTTAAACTCTTCCTAAGAAAATTAAAGTCGTTTGTGCATTTCCTAATAAAACAAAATAGGGAAAAATGCATATAGGTATATTTTTGGATATAGAGAAAATAAATTCTAACTCAACATCTAGGCATGAGTTTGAATTTATTTTGACATATTTGGAATCGGTGAATTTTTCGAAGAAGATGATGTTTCCGTAAATACGTTCAAACCGGACGCGTTTGGACACGTTTTGAGAAAACTTCAACTCGACAGTTGGAGCCCTATATGGGATCAAAATTTAGGTTAACTTGGACATTTCGATGAGTGAGGAAATGGTTTCAAAGTTGTAAATCCAGAATTTTGAGATTTCTCCGAAATCACGCGAATGGGTACCGATCGGGGAAATTCTATCGGTGCGGGCATAAAGCAACTTTGATTCATCACTTTGGACAAATCATTTGCTGCCACCTCAGCCCATGCATGTCGACCAGCTGCTCCCATGGACAAGGATTAAACACCAATTTTGCATTGAATTTCCAAGGTTGAAACAACTTGGAAAATGCCATCCATGTCCTTTGAAATTTCTATAAATAGGTAGCATGCCCTCTTGAAATCTTCACACCAAAAGTTGAGATCCTAGAGAGAGGTTAGAGAGAGAAGCTGCGGGGGAGGAGTGCTGGGAAATTCGCAGCGAAGCTCTGGGTAAGTTTTTCGATGCACCGAGCTTTAAGCTTAGTAGTTCTTTCGATAGTTAGAGTAGTAATGTTAGATTAGTATTTAATCTTTCAAGTATGATTGGGTATCATATGGGAGGGCTATTTTAGTCTTTATTTTCGAAAATCAAAATGGCGTCGAAGTTCGCGAAATTTTGGGAAGAAAATTAGTCGAGTAGCAAGTCTTTGGCGAAATTCCGCCAATTAGGGGTAGAAGGGCAAAATGGTAATTTTTACCTAAAATGCCGATTATTGTGTCAAATCACTAATGAAAGTGATATTACCCTTATAGGATATCGAAACTCGATTTGCTGCCGCTCGCCGACGCGTCGTGCCATTTTTACGATTTGCCGTAAAAGTACGGTTTTAGTAAAACGTGCTACAAATACCGTAATCCGTCAACGAAGGTACGTTCGCGTCGGTAACCTTAACTCGATATTTATGGTATGCGTGTATGTGCTATGTGAATTATATGTTATGTATTGTTGTTATGATTGTTGGGTAATGGGATACGCATGTTAGAGGCCTAGGTGCCGCCAGGATACGGTTGTTGGGGGCCTATGTGCTTCGCTAGGGATCAAGAGGCCTAGGTGCTGCTAGGGTTACACAGCGGGGGCCTATGTGTCTGCCGGATCTGTTGTTTGGGAGATGCTTGTACTATGTGCTTTTATACTATTGATTATGATTGTCGTAGTCCATATGCCGTATATGTAAATATGAGGTTAACTGCTACACGAGGTCCGATTGCAATGGACCCCGGCTCTTAACATAGCATCCGGATCGGGAGGACCAAGGACCGAGGAGAGAGGCAAGCACCTAGTAGAAGACCCGGTGAAGACTCTATTTTGTTGTTCCTAGCTTTCCTTTTCTGTTGTGTATCACTTTTGAAATACTCGGTTACCATACATTGTTGTATTCCGCCGGACTTACGGTGTTTTATATATACATATCGATTACTCAATCGCTCTGTTGCTCTACTCGATGATTTGAAATGATGTTTTGAAAAAAAAATTTATCTTGCTTGTGAAAAGTCGGGTTGTTACATCCCCCTTCCATACCTCTATCAAGATATATTAGGTGTAATCCCACTTGTTGTCTAAAAATATATATAAAACATATTTACAATATATTATGTAATTTTTTTAATATTATCTTGAAATATAAATATATATAATATAATTTAGTCTATAATTTATTAATGAAATTATCCTTAAAAATTAAATAAAAATAATAAACGGAACGCATAAGTTTATAATTTATCAATAACCTCTGAAAAAATTATATGATTTGTTTAAATGAAACATAAATTTTAAATTAAGAAAAAAAATATTGTCTAATATAAGGTTGGCTTTCATTCTTTTCCTTTAATTTTATGATAATTTTTATTTATATCTATGAAGTCTGTGGTAACTCATTTATTAATATGTTAAATAATATTATACACCCAATATAAATAAAAAAATTATTTAATTAATAATATTATATTAATTATATCAAAATTTTAATTTAGAGTAAAGGAACACAATCACCCATAAACTTTTATCAAATCTGTATACAACTGTGTTTGGCAGGGGAAGAGGAGGGAGGGGAGAAATTTTAATGGAGGGGAAGGGACGGGAAGGGAAATTTTTTTATGATCCTTGGTTTGGATTGATTTTGAGGGGAGGGGAAGAATTTTGATGCTACCTGTTTAGCTAGAGAGGGGAGCTAATAATAAATCGACTATATATTTTACTCTTATAATATCAATTATTATTTTTTTCATTTTTTTATTAGTATATAAATATGTATAATGCAATTGATCAATTTTGATCTGTATAGTACAAATTATATTTGATCTCTTATTTGATATTAAGATTAATATTTATTAGATACTAGGATTGAATTTGAATTAGATATTTAAATGATATCACATAATGTATAGTATTATAATATCGAGTTAATATAATATATTAGATGTTATAAGATATTAGGATTTGATTTGAATTGGATATTTTTATTAGGATTTAGATTGGGAAAATCCTATTTAAATTTTAAACCAATTTGAAATATCTAAATCTACATTCAGCCCTACACTTTTATTAAATCCCTATTCAAGCCATGAGGCCTCATTACGAATTTTTGAATTTGTTGATTACATTTGACTATTATGTTACCCTGCTATTTTCTCTGTGTCTTCTCTTTCTATAAAATCTCGGGCTCAAATCTCAATCTTTGAGATTTCTCAGGTCTATTCACCATCTTATATCGCCGTATCTGTCATCAATTAATGAGAATAAAAAATGGAGAATTATAATAAAGGACCTAATAAAAATAATATTTATTAAGAAGGACCATAAAAATGGTAATTATTTTGAAGGACCAAAAATTAAAATATTAAAATAGAAAGACTAAATTGCCCTTCACAAAATTTCTTATATTCTCTCTACCGAATCGAACTGGAGGTGATTGATGGATAAAGACAAATAAAGACCAATTCAAATAACCTCATTCTTTTTCGATTGCATAAACTTGAAACTAACCTGACTTTTCATATTCTATATCAGATTAAGCTGCAGTTACCATTCTCATTTGTCGCTCCAATCAGCCTTGGATTTCAAGGACCTAAAACCCAAAATGCAAAAAAAAAAAAAAAAAAAACCAGCTTAATTGTTTTCAAAAATATATATTCATTCGAAACAACTAATTAGTTCACTCAAAATCCTTTACCTAATCTAACTTGGGCTTGAAGTAGACATCAAAAAGTGATGTTCTTCTTCATCACTAATATTTTTAGTTTAATCGATATGGAATATGAAAAGTAAAAAAAAAAATAGTTTATTTGAATTGATCTCTTTTTGTTATTATCTATCAATCACTCAAGATTCGATTTAGTTAGAGAGAATATAGAAAATATGGTAAAGGACAATTTAGTCTTTCTATTTTAATATTTTAATTTTTGATCCTTCAAAATAATTACAATTTTTATGGTCCTTCTCAATAAATATTATTTTTATTTGGTCCTTTAATATAATTCTCCCAATAAAAAATAAGGAAAAGAAAAGGAAAAAATTTGAGAAACCGTGATGGTGGATGGGGGTCCTTTTGTTCCTTTCTTATAACCATTATGGCTTTGCAATTACATTCCACAATCTCTCCTTTCTCTGAGTCCGCAAATGGTTTGTTTGTAGTTGGCTAAGGTAGGTAGATGTTTGGTTTTTCAAAAAAGAATTTTTAATTGGTTTTTTAATTATGCTCAAAATAAAGGCTCACAAGGGAATAAAATCAATTAGGTAAGTCTGAAAAATTCAATCACATTATATGAAGTGCCCAAATCATTTTTTTTTGAGTAAATATCCTTTTGGTCCCCTGGAAAAACACGGACGCCCTTTTTGGTCCCCGAGAAAAAAGTCATTTTTCGTCCTTTCTAGGGACTAAAAATGACCTTGGGAATTTGTGAGGGATTAAAATGTCCACAAAAAAGGGCCAAAAAGGACTAAAAGGGACCTTATTCGTCCTTTTTAGGGACTAAAAAGGACTTTTGTTTTTTCAGGGACCAAAAAGGGCGTCCGTGTTTTTTCCAGGGACCAAAAAGGGTATTTACTCTTTTTTTTTTTTTGATGGAGTAGAGAAACCTCAGCTAACCCTTACATGAGTAAAATCCCCAATATAATCCTTACTTAACAACTCCTTCAGTGCCTCCGATGGTTGGTATATCTCCTCGAAACCATGTCCTCGATCCAGGCCACACTTGGCTAAATAGTCCGCTGCGCTGTTGCAAGCTCTCGGCACGAATGTGATCTTCGTATCCCAATCCCTTCCCAACAATTCTTTTACTTCTGTAAGGAGCATAGCGTCTCTATGAGTCCGATTATGTGCATGAAGAATCAAGTGAAGACACTCTGTGGAATCCGTTTCCACCCAAATTTTCCTAACTCCCATAGCCCCCCCCTAATTGTCGTCCTCGCTAGACGATTCTTAGTGAGTGCCATGCTTTCTACCATCACTATTGAACTAGCAAGAAGGCTGTCATGTGGAATCCATTTTTCCTCAAAGACAAGGGAATTCCGCCGTCGCCAAATCCACCAACACAAAATAGCAAAGTGGGACACCCACCTCCTACTATCCTTCGTCTTACCCCGAATATTCCACCGCACCCAATCTGAGAAGTTCATATTGCAGAACAAACGCCATCGCGTCGAGGCTACCACTTTCCTCCACACAGCTTTTGATTGCAAACAGTCCCTAAACACATGGCTAGTATCCTCTAGAGTTGTCCCACATTGGGGACAGCTCGCATCCGCCGTAAGTCCCCTTCTCGTATGACTAGCATTCGTGAGCAAACACTGTCGAGCTACCATCCATAGTAAGGTCTTGCAGCGTTGGGGCACCCGTACTTTCCATAGTCCACTCCAGACTCGATAAGCAGATTTCACAGAACCGCCATGTCTCTCCCACTTCCATTTGACTAGATTGGGGTCACCATCTCTGTCACAATTCCTTCTCGTACTGTAGCCCAAGTTTTCTTGATTCCCTTCCACACATTAGAGCTAGGACGCTTCATCCCAATATGGGGAATAAGATCCTCCCCATATTTGTACTTATCCCGTACCACCTTAACCCAAAAATCATCCTTACGTGCCACAAGTCTCCATCCCCTTCCATCTAGACAACCTTTCTTTGACTTTGTCCACCACCTCCTGAAAATCATCCTTCCCGACCCTCTTGTGATGAAGATGAACCCCAAGATACTTTCCAAGGTCCGCTGTTTGGGTGAATTCTAGGGTAGTGCTGATCTCTGAACGCCTGATGTGATTGACATTTTTGGAAAAGTAAACCCGTGTCTTAGAAGAATTTACCTTGAGGCCTGACACCGCACAAAACAGTACTAACACACTGCTCAATGACCTGAACAAGGTTTAGAGGAATGTTAATTTCATGGAGGCACTGTATCAAGAATTTCCAATTCACCCTATCATAAGCCTTCTCGAGATCTATCTTGATAGCCATGTATCCTTTCTTCCACCCATAGTTCGCATAGAATGGATCACTTCTTGAGCCACAATAATGTTATCCGAACTCAATCGACCTGGCACAAAACTACACTGGTTTGGAGAAATAACGTGAGACATGAGACCTTTCATTCTATTGGCTACCACCTTGGTGACCAATTTATATATGACATTACACAAACCGATTGGCCGAAGGTCTTTGAAGGTCTCGGGATGGTCCTTCTTAGGAATAAGAACCACATGGGTCCCATTTACTTCCCGAATAAGCCCTGACTATTAAACACTTGCTTAACAAAATTAACCACATCTAACGCACCTTTTCCCACCGATGTTGGAAAACAAAGCATTAAACCCATCAGGCCCCGGGGATTTGAGGGCCCCCATGCTAAACAAGGCCTCTTTTATCTCGGCTTCATCAACATCCCTTTCGCACACCCGTTTATGAATTTCCGTGATATTTGGGTATGAGACACCACAAAGAAGCTTTGATCGTTCACCGACCTCCTCCTTGAACAACTTTGAAAAGAAGTCCGTCACATGGGTTTTAATCCTCCTGTTCTTCAAAACACCACCCCCATCATTAATGCAAATGGCATCAATTCTATTATTTTCCTTCTACTGTTTGCTTGAACATGAAACCACCTTGTATTACTTGGCCGCCTTCAACAGACCAGTTCACTCTAGCTTTCTGTGCCCATAGCAAAGCTTCCTGCGTCAGAGTCTCGTCTAGCTCAGTCCATAGTTTTTCTTGGAGTTCCTCTAGATGCAAGAGATTTCCCCCTTTGGTTAGTTCTCGGTTTTCTCCATCCAGCCGACAGAGAAGTTGTTTCTTACGCTTTTGGATATTCCCAAACACTTCCATATTCCACTATCGACATGCATACGCGAACCACTCAATATTTCCCCCCACCCTTTAGAGGAGCGCCACTCTTTCTCAACCAGTTCATTGAAGTTCTCATGCAAAACCCATGAAGCAATAAATCTAAATGGCCTCTGAACCCGTTCATGAGAAGCATAGCCTTCCATTCGCAGCAATAGGGGCCGGTGATCAGATTTATAACGAGGCAAATGAAGGATTTTAGCATCTGAAAACTTAGCACTCCAGTCTTCAGTAGCAAGAATACGATCCAAACGGGCTTCCGTACTCCCACGTTTCCACGTGAAATTCGGACCGTCAAACCCCATATCTATCAAATTCATGTCTTCAACCTACCTGAGAAATTCCTTGTCTCCAGAAAGTTGTGAAGAGGCATTGGATCTTCTTTCATTTGCAATCAGAGTGGCATTAAAATCGCCCCCAATACACCAAGGCCATGACACAGACTCACGTATTCGAAATAGCTCACCCATAACAAACGCCGATTAACTCGGTTAGGGCTAGCATACATCACCGTGAATAACCATTTTCCGGTTCTTCTAGAATTAATTTGTAGGTGCATAAATTGTTTATGTTGTTGCACAACCTCAACCGTAACGGACCCCTCCTCCCATAAACACCATATACCCCCACTATAGCCTTCCGCAGCAGTATAGGAATAGTTACTAAACCCCAAGTTACGGATATTGCGGTCCGTCTTAGAATCATTTGAGTGAGTTTCGAGGAGGGCCAAAAAATCCAGATCATGATGTTTCTTCAATTCTTGTACCAGGCTTGGAAATGACTTCGAGCTTGTACCTCGCGAATTCCATATCATGTAATTCATAAAGACTGAGTAGAGTGTGTGGGGGCCAAACCACTGCCCGTTTGAATTTCTGTCACCATCTCTGGTTCCCTAGCCAACTCTGGTGGCTCCATACCCATTGCGTCATCCTGCACCCAATCAGTTAAAGTCTCTCCATTTTGCTTCAACTCTAAAGCCCGGTCCTTCTCGGCCTCGAAAATCCTGGACGTACCTTCCATGACAACGGACTCATGCAATTTTCCCCGCTCAACGATAGCGTCCGTGGATGAAGTCGTTTGAAGAAGTGAATAATGGTTAGTGACATCCACAAAGTGGGCCCCTCCATCCACTATTTCCTTAGGTCTTGTTTTGGGCCTTCCTCTCATACGATTTTCTTTCCCCAAAGTCTTGGGAATTTCTTCCTTTTTCTTCCTCTTGGACCCCACCACTATCCACTCTGATTTAGCCTTCCCAACATCCTTGCTAATTTCATCCTTGCTAATTTCATTTGACTTTTTCAAATCAGGCCCTCTACTATCTCCTTTTTTTTCTCCAATAATAGAGGCTCATCACGTGTGCATCCTATATTGGTACTAACTCCCTTCAATTTCACTCCTATCTTAACTCCCACAATCCCATGCTTCACACCCCCTGATCCCTCCACTACATTGCTAGTTCGACGAGATTCCCGGCGTAACAACATATGAGGTCCCAGGAAATCAAGCCGGCTAGAACGCACATAGTCGACACCGGTGCTTTGATTCACCGCCTCCACTGTCATCCACCTTTTTCATAGCATCGGAACCAGATCCTCCCCGATTAAGCCTTCGATGAACGTCATCTACCTTACTCGGCAGTCCTTGTTTCGCCGCCCCTGAGTAGCCATGGTGCTCTGTTTTTCTTTTTTCTGTTCTACACCATTCTTCCCTTCTTGCACATGCTCCGCCTTACTCTGCTCACTCCCAACCCCAGTAGCATCCTTCTTCAGATTTGCCTCATTCACTCCATCATTCCCCACACTATTCAGACACCCTTTCTGTTCGTGGCCATATAACCCACACCCAAAGCACACTAGATGCAGCCCTCATATACCAACCGCTTTGTTCCCCAAAGACCATGAACGCTGGCAACAGGGGTCTTTGAAGGTCAATCTCTACACATATCCGCGCAAACGCTCCCTTATCATATATAGATGTTGATCGGTCTATTTTAATGACTTTCCCTATCATATTCCCTATCAAACCCAACGATTCCACCGTACAAAACTCCAAAGGTAAATATGGAATTCTTACCCAAACAATGATCCTTCGTTGGCGGTCTGCTCTCCACGGGTTAAAGTTCGGCCGCCAACGTTGCACCAACAAATAATGATCATCAAGCATCCAAGGGCCTTCATACAATGCATAATCCCTGTCTTCTTTACTAGAAAAAGACACAATATAATACTCATTGCTCAAAGGAACTACCTTTAACGGTTGTTTGGGCTTCCACATCCTCCGCACCCGATCAAAGAGCACATGCTTCGGAACCGACAGTCCCAACACTTTGATGATTAGGGAGTTCATCCAAGGCTTGCACCATGTTGTATATTGTTCCTCGCCATGCACACAGCACGGAACTAGCTTATTTCCTCACCGCCTCGTCTTCCTCCCTCTCCGTATTCGCCACTCCATCCATGTTTTCTAGTTCGCGTTCCTTTTCGTGAAGAAGCCTTTCCACCCACCGACTATGTCGTCGCTTCGGCGTTATTCACCAGAAACCTAAATCTCCTGGGACAACAGCTTCTCCTTGTAGGATACGAAAGTGGCCGACGTACACTCCTCTCGCTCTCGGCAATCACGGCAGACGACAGACACTCCTCCCGCCACAAAGCATTCACGGCAGGCTTACACCCCTCTCCTTCTTTTCCACTCGTAAAGGTGAAGGTCGCACCCTCAGGGTGGCCCTTTCTCTCCCCACTCCCGTCGCCGTCGCCGTCCCCATCCCCTCGTCCCCTCCCGTCACCGTCACTCACGCTCCCCCCTGTTTTTCTCTCGCTCCCCATTCTTTCGTTTTTCCCCAAATCATTTCTTTAAATCATATGAAATAAATCAAAAGCTTTGAGGAAGTCCAAAACTTATTTTGAAATTAACAGTTTGAAACAAAGGCATATATCTTAATTTACCACAAAGCTCTTCAAAAAAAACATCCAAAATAAAGTTAATTCCAAATAGTGTTTTCTTAGCTTAAAAGTTACGTTCGTGAGTAGCATGATTTATCACAACAATGTACTCATCAATTCATGATAAAATTTCCTATTCAATTGAAAAGCTTGTGCAATAATTTATATCATTGGATCATCTAAGCCATCTTTGACGGATAACCCAAAATTTCAGCTCATTTCATAAGAAATTTCAAATATTCTAATAATTTTCTTTAAATAATTTTTCAAAATTTTTCACTGTGCACTCATCAAAGTTTCAGAATTTTAAAATTTTGGAAAATTGCAGCAATCTCTCCACCCCCTTCAAATTCCCTCAATTTCTTTAACTCATGGGCAAGCACATTGCCATCAAGGTTCTTGACGAGGACTCCGCCAGATTTCATGGCAGAAATACTATGATTATCTTTATTTCTATTTTTTTCTTCATCTACCAAAAAGAACATTAATATAGCCACATATGCATCCATATGAGCATTTTTAAGACAAAAGCGTGCTCTCTCTCTCTCTCTCTCTAACGGGCAACTTAACAAGGTTAACATAAATGTTGGTAGTTTTGCACCTTCCAAAAACAAATGGTGTTAAATGCACTTTGGGCAAAAATTAATGGATATTGTTGCGCCTTTTCCATTTTAATTTAAGAATTAGATTAGAGTCTAACAAAAAAGAGGAAATAAATATTGATAAAAATATCTAAACTGTATCATATCAGACCATAGGGAAAACCAAAATAAAGTTCATACGAATAAGTGGTCAGATGATCCAGATTCATCAAAAGATGATATTATCAAGTAAATTACCATCTTTTTTGATCTTCAGATATTTGATAGAATCTTGGTTGGAACCATACACCTTTCAATTCCTTCGTGGCTTCTTAGATTCCTCTTCATCGTCACCATCCTCCTCCTCCTCAAGAAACTCATGTGAAGTCCCATAATGGTTAGCATCACCTGTAGCCCCACATATTGATATAGAACAAAGATCATGATGATCTATTCCAAGAAGTTGCTTCATCTCAACACGCTTGGAAGAGAAAATTTCTTCATTGGCCTCAGCCTTTACCCAATAGTCCAATGTTATTGCAGTAACGGTCTCTTGTTCTCTATGGATAATAAAGTAATTAACCCATGTCATTGTATCATATTTAAAGGCCACTACCCTTTCAGAATATTCATCCCAAAAGTGAAAAGCTCTTTCCTGAAGAGCAACACTTGATATCTTACCAACAAATAGGTCCGAGGCAATATGCTGATGGAAGGTCCATTCAGATTCACCACGATGAAGCATACAAAGCTTCATTCTAGCATCATTCTTACGCTTGATGACAACGACTAGAGTACAATCTGGGTCAGTAGGATAATATGAAAATGCGGCGTAAAGGTCGGATTCTGATTGCTCTAAGATTAATGGGCATTGTGGGATTTCTATTTTTGCCCTAGAAAAAGGGCAGAAGAAAAAGAGTGAATTACTATTCTTGCGGTATAAAAGGAGCCATCCCAGAAAAGATGCCAGGCAGGTTGATTCAACCATCTCTGGAATCTCGATCCGGTACCTACCGGCGTAGGTTAATAAACAACATTGAACAGTTTCACCATACAACAAGAACCACAGTTGGGCTTGTGAGGATTCGAGTTCAGCTGAAGCTTGTGAAGAAGCTGATCTCCAGTAGTTGCAGACAGCACGAAAACTGAGAAGATCGATTAACCCTAATCGATTTGAGATTATTGAGAGAAGGTCAATCTGCAGATCAGCCCATGGTCTTTCCTCCATGTTCATCTCATTAGAAGAAAGTTTAGAACTGTATTAGAAAGAATACATAACTGGTTATCAAGTATATAATATGAACTGTACCATCTAATTTCTAAAGCAAACCCTAATTTTGGTTCTTAAAAGTTTATGCTTCAATTAAAAACTCACATACATGACGTTCCTATATAGCTTAAATTAATAACTCTAAGAACTACTCGGCGAACAACAAATTAATTAGAAATTATCACGATCGTGATGTATAAAGCAGAAAACACTTGGGTTTTTGCGTACCGTTCTGATTTTCGCGGAGGCATAATGAATTGGAACTGAAGGGGATAGGTATTTCTCGATCAGGTAAATCGGGTGACAACTTGCTTTCCGGTGTATATAAAAATCAGGTGAGTAAAGATTCGGGATGATATCATCCAATTTGTTAAGAATAATCATCAATATATATATCAAGCAATAAATACTATAATGTTATGAATATAATATTTGTGTACATATCCATATCTCTCTCTTATCTAATATTATCTCTAGTATTTTACAGTTATATCTTTATTTTCGTTAAATCTGTTGATAAGAGATATAGATTCTATTGAAATTGTAAACTAGTAAACCTGCGCGGCTATGCAGGTAAGTATTATGTACTAGACATTGAATATTGAATAAGAATTATTCACTATTGCTCCCATACTCTCTCTTTCTCATATCTTTCTCTTTGTTTGTGATAATATATTGTGAGATATTGTACTTACTAGATTCATATGAATATGTTCGAGCATATTTTAGAGCACCCTCATACGAATTTTATAAAATTAGTTATGATTTGGAAGCTATTTTCTCTTTTTTTTTTCAGAATATAAGAATTATATTATTATATTTTGTACAAATTAAAATATATTAATGGCCTCTATGTTAAAAAAAATTATTAATGGCGGCCTTGTGATATTTTAAAACATTTGATAATAAGAGGTAAGGAATTCAATTCTATGCCCGCTCAAACTTTAAATTCTTCGCATGTGATAAAAAAAAAATAATAATAATCTTTCAAAGCAAGGAGAAACAACTAATTGATAATTCGTATTATTAAGTATGTAATAATTTTTTTTGTTCGAGGAAATATTGATTGTAAATTAACTTATTAATAAAAATAAGATTTAAAACATCGAAATGAAGTGAAATAAGTGTTTATGATTTTTCAAAGTTGGACCACTAATAGGAAAATATGAAATGAATATTGACCCAAAGATACATATGCAACCCTTAGTTTATGGACGTATGTGTCCTAAAGGTGTGGCTCTAATGTCACGTCCCGAAAATTTAGGGAATGATCGACACAAAATATGAGAGGGCTCATATTCATAAAGCCTTAAACCACATATAGATAAATGTACACCTAATTATTACTACAATATCAAATATGAATACATTACTTTTAGCTCATATATAACATATATCCCGCAATCAATATATTAAGTGATTTGTAGAGATTTCGCAAGAGTCTCTTTTGTCCTTTTCGACTTTTCCACAAGTCATTTTGCCCACCGGTATCCCAAATAAGCCCATCTTGTGGTGGATTAAGTTTTCATATGTTTTGCTAATTTAAAAGTCTGGTAGTATATAAAATTTTGATATGCGTTTTGAGAACATGATTATAACCTGTGACTCACTATATTGTGAATTATATGTGAATTCTAAAAGGATTTAAAATGCTAGGTGTATGCATATCTAGAAAATTGTTATACTTATAAGATCCCTAAAAGATCATGTACAGGTATGGATTTAGATCAAAACATATGATACTCCATGAAGGATTTAAGTTGCCAGAAGCATATGGCCAAAGTAAATGAAACTCCTTAATGGATTCAAGTTGGCAGAAGCACACAATTCAATCAAGATCTTTATATGGTTTGAAGCAATCAAGGTGTATGTAATATTACCGACTCAAGAAATGTAACATCCCAAATTCCATACTACAAATTGTGTCGGATGACGCTTGGTTTTAAAAATTCGGCGTAATTTGAGGTGCTATCGTAGTATCATGGAAATGGAGAGCAATGTACTAACAAATGGACAATGACGAGTAGTCGGTACAAAAATACCCCGACATATGTGATGCCAGCGTATCTTGGTATATTAAAAATTTCCGAAGGAATATTCATGTGATACAATATACGTGAGCTTTGTACAATTACATTTCTAAAAAGTAACTATACAACCTAGACCAAGCCTTGACTAGACTTGGGGCAATGAACTCCAACTCCGCTCACCGAATGTAATGGCTGTGTGTAAGTGTCTACCATGGGGCCTCACCGAGTTCACGAGGACTGATTGGCTGACCCACATAGACTAGCCTTGGCTTCGGCACCAAACTATTCGAAATAACTTTTATTAGATCCATGCCCGACAATAAACTCGATAACTTCTTCTGTCTTCTTGTCTCACCTCTTGGTGCATTATTACGACTTTGCCCCTTGGCTCCTTTTTAAGACTCCGCTCTACCGGTGCCTTCTCCCGATCCTTACCTGTACTATCATTTAAGACCGAGGTCCAATGCCCATTGGACCTCAGGTAACGGTTATCCTCATGCTTATGTAACAATATATGCATAACTGTAATACCCTGAAAATCTCACTTATGATAAGTATCATATTGAGTAAATAATACCTATTGGAAATAGGTGAATATGGGATCTTAAAGATCTTGTGAAGAATTTATCTTATTTTTGGGGTAGTTTCTCTTGAAAAGAATAATTTGCAATTAGGTCCCTAAAACGCTTAGAAGTTTGCAAATAGGTCCCTAAAATATTTACGGGTTATAAAATATTCTCGTGAAAATTAAGTAGAGGCAAGAAAATATTTATTTGAAATAAGGAGAGTATATTGTCTCTAATTTTGGTAATTTAATAAATTATAAACTTGGAAAAGTTATAAGAAGGGGATCAAAAAGTATTATAATGACCAAAATGCCCTCGTAAATGTTATTAAAATGCATGGGACATAGAATACTAATGTCAATGCAAAAGTTATAAGGTAATGAGTAATTTTAATTGAGAAAGTTATCAAAGATTATTAAGGAATTAATTAAGTAATTATTGGCTAATTACTTAAGCATGAAAAAGGAAAGTTCAAGAATAATTATGTAAAACCCTAAAATTTGTGGTAATGGCTAAAAAGTTAGCATAAATATATTTCCTAATTAATTGGAAAATATGAAGAAAATTGGTGTGATTAGGTAATTTTAAGCCTAAATACAAGAATGGACCAATAGGAAAAGTTATGTAAAAATAATTTAAATAATAATTAAATAATTAATTAAAAAATAAATTAAAAATATATACATATAATTGTTGTGAGGGTTTACATCTTTTGTGGAAAAAGGGAAAAATAATAAATAGGAAGAGTGTTTTGTTAAAACTCTTATATAAATAATAATTTAATTAAATAGTAAAAGTAAATAAATACCTTTAGGAATCGGATCCTATCTAGAGAACCACGAACAGGATTTCTAAAGTCGGGTATAATATTGATCAGTGGATTTTTATCTTGAAGTGGTCTTTTCCTAAGTTAATTCCCGAGATCTGAAAGAAGAAGTTAGTAATAAGACGAAATAGGGAAAATCTGAGAAAAAGACGGATAGGCATAAAATTAGGATTTGAAGAAAATAAATCATAACTCAACATCTGGGAATGAGTTGAGAATTTTCTGGACATATTTGGAATCAGTGAATTTTTGTCCAGAGGTTGACGATTTAAGTTGATTCCGTAACCTAAGACGCTTTTTCGAGAAACTTCTACTTAGTCTGCTGGAACCCCTGAATGGAATCAAAAATTGTTAACCTAGATACTTTTGAAGAGAAAGAGAAGGTCTTCAAAGTTGTGATTCCGATTTCTAAGATTTTACAAGATTACATGAATCTAACACCGATCTGGGAACTTTTTCTGCTTGAGGCAAAAAGCAAAGGTGTTTTGGTGACTCACCTTTGGCTTGGGAAGGGGCAGGTTTGGCATGCATGTTTTGTGGCCAAGAAATGAGTTCAAAATTCCATGGTTCAAATTAAAAGAAGGAGGTTGGAAAATGACCAATTGCTCCTCACAACTTTGCCTATAAATAGCTTGCCTTCTCTTTAAGTTTTTCACACCATTTGCCTTAGAAAATTCGAACATAGAGAGAGGTTTTAGAGAGAGGAGATCTCGGGAAAAGTTGTAGCGAAGCTCCGAGTAAGTTCTTCTGTACTTAAGCTTTCGTAGTTCTTTCTTAGTTAGAGTAGAAATGCTATATTAGTCTTTAATCTTCCAAGTATGATTAGATATCATATGATAGGGGTATTTTAGTCATTATTTTGAAAATCATGATGGGGTCTGGAGTTATGGCAAAATTTTGGAAGATTAGAGTTAAAATAGCTGGCTCCGCAAAATTCCGCTCAATTAGGGGCATTAGGGGGCAAAATGGTAATTTTTACCTAAAATGCTCATATGATGTAAATCATTAATTAATATGATTTATATTTTGAAATTATGTTGGAGTAGGAGTTATGTTGAAATTTTGGAAGATTAGGTCTAAGTAACGAAGGCTGTTTAAAATTCGCCAATTGTGGGGTTAGGGGTAAAATGGTCATTTTGACTAAAAATGTCCGTAAGTAATGATAAATCCTTAACAAGTACATTGTTATATTGATAGGATATCCTGATTACGTTTTGACTTAATGCCGTGAAGATTGTATACCGGCTTTGCTAGCATCGATTTCCAACGAAGGTGTCCGCGCATCGTAACACTAATCGATGTTTATGGTATGCATGTATGTGCTAGGTGTATTGTATGTGGTAGTTGATAGCTCTGCGATATGTTTATGTACTGCTGATATATTTACGTTGCTATGGGCGATATATTCGCATGCTATTGGCGATATATTTATACATGCTATTGGGCGATATATGTATGCATGCTTCTGGGCGATAAGTGCACATATACTATTGTTGAAATGATTGTCCGTAGTTCATATGTTGTGTATGTAAATATGAGGTTAACTGCTACTTGAGATCCGGTGCGGATCTCACTTCTTAACATAGCTCAAGTTTGGTGAGGACCGAGGATCGAGGATCGAGGAGAGAGGCAAGCATTTCGAGTAAGACCCTACCGAAGACTTCTTTGTTATGTGCACCCATTAAGCCTTCCTTTTGCTATTGTATATCACTTTTGAAATACTTATGGACTGTGATGTTGTAACCAAATTGCACTTACGGCTTTAATATATACATACCAGCTTACTCAATCGCTCTCGGTTCTCTACTCGATGCTGCTTTTGAAAAGTTGGGATGTTACATTTTGGTATCAGAGCAGTAGTTCTGGCATGAATTTAACTATGCTATTACTTTACGCTTGGTGCCGAAGGCAAGGCTAGTCTATGTGGGTGTGCCAATCACCACCATGAACTCCCATGAGGCCCCTATGGTAGACACTTTAGGCCATTCTGTTCTAAGTTAATCTGAAAGTTAGGTTCAAAGCCTTTTCAAAAATTTGGAGCATATTTTGAAAATGAGTATTGATATAGTCCTTTGAGTCGGTATACCACCTCATCTCAGTATACCATTTTGAACCTAAGATACTATCCTCGAACCTGTACCACCCTTTGTCGGTGCATCACTCTAACCCAGAGATTGTGAATTCATCACCTGTGCTTATATCGGCATTTCGCCTCCGATAACTCGATAACCAACAATTTTTACCGGATGGTCATTCTATCCTAGCCTTTGAGCTCATATACTCTGAGCTGGGCCACGCCGGATGAAACTCCGAGACCAATAAAGATAGTGCATGCGTATTTGACTCATGTAGAGAAACTGCTTGCTGCATCCGCACTCCGTTGTTGAGTAGAAAGAACCAACGATAATCCGACGAAGGAAACGTTGTGAGTGTCTATTTGTGTATGGTGTGAAAACTGCGTATAGCAAAGCCTATGTGTAGAAAATACTAGGTGCACAAAGTCTATGTGCCAGTAAGTTCTAGGTGCGATAAAGTCTATAAGTACGATAGAGCCTAGGTGCGGTATAGATACTAGTGCGATAAAATCTACGATATGCGAAATGTCTCCCCTCGTATCTAACGTTTTCTTAATAAAGGAAAAAGGAACAAGGCATGGCAAATCTAAGAGGAGCCGGAGCTCCTGTGAGGCCAAGGAAGGGGCCGAGGCAGAGTGCTTGTGATCATTCACCTCGACAAATCTAGTAGTAGATCCTAACAACCAATTCAAGAACCAACGCACTGCATCGCTTTTACAAGAGGCACCGGCTGTAATACATGACAAGGAGAGATGCTAGATGAACAAAGAGCGATGATAGAGGAACTTCGCGTAAAGGCAAGTAAAAAGCGTTTGCAAGACATGATGAAGAGGAACAAAAGGCTGAAAATGAAGAAGATGATAGACGAACCGAGGAAGCAAGGGATCGAAAGATCCCGCTACCACCACCTCGACCACCCGGAGAGATGCCAACACGTCACAATATTGGGTTACCTACCACGTAAGCCTTTTTCAAAACCCCGGCTTTCCACCGGTAAGCGGGAAGTGGTCGAGATTGGTTGATGAGGTTAGAGAAGATCTTCTGAGTAATGGAGTGTTCTGAGAATCGCAAGCCTCACCACGATATACAAACTTGAAGGAGATGTCTGATCATGGTGGACAAGCTATGGCGGAAACACTTCGAACGCGCTATTGTCCTGTTACCCGGGAGAAATTTATGGAGAAGTGCAACGAGCAAGACTTCTCCTCCCTTGATACAAGTGACCAAGGAGAATGCAGAATTCCTTCGCATTCGTCAGGATCACGAGGAGACTTTTGATGATTACTTTGCCCGTTTACCAATTTATCGCGTATTCATCACACCCGAGGCGTAATGGTGATGAGAGCAAGATGGCAAACATACTAATATACAAATTTGAAGTATGAGATACGGAAAAGCTGATATCTCAACGGTTTACTGAGTTGATTAAAGCCGTAGAATCATGCCGGCTAATTGAACGAAATCAAGGAGTATGCGTAGATCCCGAAAACCCGATAGTAGCAAAAGATAGATCGTGACATGGTCGATCGTGGAAATCCCTCGCTAAGAGAGAAGCTTCATGGAGTGACTCTCAAAGGGACAAAGAAGAGGCCATTCCAGATGGGCAGCAGAAACAACCCGAGAATGCCAGTAACCCAACCGTGTCCTAATTAAGTGGGAAGTACCATCCTGGTGAATGTATTAGGAAACGAGTTTGCTGCGCATGCCCAAGCCGAGCCATATTATCCGAGATTGTCCTAAAAACCTAAGGAGTTCAGCCACGTAACCCAAATGCCGAATGTGACGCTGACCAACGCAATGGACAGAAGAACTTCCGAGAGAGGGTCCAAGGTACTATCTCTTAGTAAGGAATTTTATTTAGGCATTGCATGAACTAGGTATTAGTTATTCGACTAAATCGTGTGATACATAGATTACTTACGAGACGTAATCTATGTTTCTTCATTGTTATAATTCGACCGTGATCGTGTCATAGAGTATGAGTTATTTTGTGTTATCATGGTGTATGGGGGCCATGGAAACATTTAAAGTATCTCGCTTTTGATATCTCATGTTATTGACCGCGGTGTATGCCCCTAAAACATCATATATCAAAGTACGAAATGGCAAGATCTTTAGTGGTCAAACCAACAAATTCTCGATCACTGTGGAGGAGCAACCGACAGATAAAGTGAAGATCCGACGCGTATAGTCCAAAGTCCGAGTAGGACGGGGTTTAGATTAGTACAAAGTTAGTTGGTTGAGTACAAATTTCGAGGACGAAATTTTGTTTAACGGGGGGAGAAATGTAATACCCTGAAAATCTCACTTATGATAAGTATCATATTGAGTAAATAATACCTATTGGAAATAGGTGAATATGGGATCTTAAAGATCTTGTGAAGAATTTATCTTATTTTTGGGGTAGTTTCTCTTGAAAAAGAATAATTTGCAATTAGGTCCCTAAAACGTTTAGAAGTTTGCAAATAGGTCCCTAAAATATTTACGTGTTATAAAAGACCCCGTGAAAATTAAGTAGAGGCAAGAAAATATTTATTTGAAATAAGGAGAGTATATTGTCTCTAATTTTGGTAATTTAATAAATTATAAACTTGGAAAAGTTATAAGAAGGGGATCAAAAAGTATTATAATGACCAAAATGCCCCGTAAATGTTATTAAAATGCATGGGACATAGAATACTAATGTCAATGCAAAAGTTATAAGGTAATGAGTAATTATAATTGAGAAAGTTATCAAAGATTATTAAGGAATTAATTAAGTAATTATTGGCTAATTACTTAAGCATGAACAAAGGAAAGTTCAAGAATAATTATGTAAAACCCTAAAATTTGTGGTAATGGCTAAAAATTAGCATAAATATATTTCCTAATTAATTGGAAAATATGAAGAAAAATTGGTGTGATTAGGTAATTTTAAGCCTAAATACAAGAATGGACCAATAGGAAAAAGTTATGAAAAATTATGTAAAAATAATTAAAATAATAATTAATTAATTAATTAAAAAATAAATTAAAAATATATACATATAATTGTTGTGAGGGCTGACATCTTTTTGTGGAAAAAGGAAAAATAATAAATAGGAAGAGTGTTTTGTTAAAACTCTTATATAAATAATAATTTAATTAAATATTAAAAAGTAAATAAATACCTTTAGGAATCGGATCCTATCTAGAGAACCACGAACAGGATTTCTAAAGTCGTGGTATAATATTGATCAGTGGATTTTTATCTTGAAGTGGTCTTTTCCGGAAGTTAATTCCGAGATCGGTAGAAGAAGTTAGTAATAAGACGAAATAGGGAAAATCTGAGAAAAAGACAGATAGGCATAAAATTAGGATTTGAAGAAAATAAATCATAACTCAACATCTGGGAATGAGTTGAGAATTTTCTGGACATATTTGGAATCAGTGAATTTTTGTCCAGAGGTTGACGATTCCGGAAGTTGATTCCGTAACCGGCACGTTTTTCGAGAAACTTCGGCTGAACTGTTGGAACCCTGAATGGAATCAAAAATTAAGTTAACCTAGATACTTTTGAATAGAAAGAGAAGGTCTTCAAAGTTGTGATTCCAGATTTCTAAGATTTTACAAGATTACGCGAATCGGACATCGATCGGGGAACTTTTTTGGGCCGGAGGCAAAAAGCAAAAGGTGTTTTGGTGACTCACATTTGGCTTGGGAAGGGGAAGGTCGGCATGCATGTTTTGTGGCCAAGAAATGAGTTCAAAATTCCATGGTTCAAATTAAAAGAAGGAGGTTGGAAAATGACTGAATTGCCCTCACAACTTTGCCTATAAATAGCTTGCCTTCTCTTTGAGTTTTTCACACCATTTGCCTTAGAAAATTCGAAACATAGAGAGAGGTTTTAGAGAGAGGAGATCTGGGAAAAGTTGTAGCGAAGCTCTGAGTAAGTTCTTCGGTACTTAAGCTTTCGTAGTTCTTTCGGTAGTTAGAGTAGAAATGCTATATTAGTCTTTAATCTTCCAAGTATGATTAGATATCATATGATAGGGGTATTTTAGTCATTATTTCGAAAATCATGATGGGGTCGGAGTTATGGCAAAATTTTGGAAGATTAGAGTTAAAATAGCGAAGCTCTAGCGAAATTCCGCCGATTAGGGCGTCAGGGGTAAAATGGTAATTTTTACCTAAAATTCCTGTTATGGTGTAAATCATTAATTAATATGATTTATATTTCAAAATTATGTTGGAGTAGGAGTTATGTTCAAATTTTGGAAGATTAGGGTCAAAGTAACGAAGTGCTGGCGAAATTCTGCCAATTAGGGGGTTAGGGGTAAAATGGTCATTTTGACTAAAAATGTCCGTCGTAATAATAGATCCTTAACAAGTACGTTGTTATATTGATAGGATATCCCTGATTACGTTTTGACCTCTTGTCGTGTACCGTATCTACCGGCGGTATAGCATCAATTTCCGTCAACGAAGGTACGTCCGCGTACTGTAGCACTAATCTGATGTTTATGGTATGTATGTATGTGCTAGGTGTATTGATTGTGGTAGTTGATAGCTCGTGATATGTTTATGTACTTGTTGATATGTTTACGTTTGCTATGGGCGATATATCTTCATGCTATTGGGCGATATATGTATACATGCTATTGGGCGATATATGTATGCATGCTTTTGGGCGATAAGTGCACATATACTGTTGTTGAAATGATTGTCGTAGTTCATATGTTGTGTATGTAAATATGAGGTTAACTGCTTACTCGAGATCCGGTTCGGATCTCAGCCCTTAACATAGCGTCGTTCCGAGGACCGAGGATCGAGGAGAGAGGCAAGCAGCCCGAGTAGAAGACCCGGCTGAAGACTTCCTTTTGTTGTTCCGGCGGAAGCCTTCCTTTTGCTATTGTATATCACTTTTGAAACACTCGGTGACTGTACCGCTGTTGTAACCAGCCTGACTTACGGCGTTTAATATATACATACCAGTTACTCAATTGCTCTGTTGCTCTACTCTGATGATTTTGAAATGATATTTTGAAAAAAAAATTTATACTGCTTTTGAAAAGTTGGGATGTTACAATAACATATATTTCTAACATTACAGCAATGATCAAGCCAGTACGTCGTATGATCATTTCATAACAACTACACTAACATGTAAAGTTATCCCTGTCTGCAACATCCGTGCCACGATGTACGGTCGTGTCCTCAGCGCTAGGAAAACATAACGGCATTATTATGACTATAACCCGTGTAAAGCTGTATTTAGTGATCTAGATACGGTTCCCTAGTCACAATGCATGTCCAAGACAGTCCCGTTCATGGCTTTATGAAAGTATCCACAACATATACAAGCAAAACATAAGCATTAGAATCAGTGTTACAGTACGCGAACGTACCTTCCACCGTGAATTGGTCAAACGTCCGGCCCTTTAAACCCGACTCCGGACCTCCCGGATATCCTAAAGGGTAATACCATATCCATTAACTCATAAACAATATCCTAACGGATATTTTAGTCACAAATGACTATTTTACCCCTGACTTCGCTAACTGACGAAATTTCACGAGCTTCGCTACATTGACTCTAATCTTCCAAAATTTTTCCATATCTCTTTCTCCATCATATTTTCGAAATAAATACCATATTTAATCATAAAAAATGATATAAAAAATATATTGGAAGATTAAAGATCAAATCATCATCTACCCTAGAACTTCAAGAACTACCGGACTAAAACTATAACTTAAAGCTAGGGACCGAAGAACTTACCCAGAGCTTTGCTACTTTTCCTCAAGAGCTCTTCCTTCTCTCTACCATCTCTCTAGATTTCGAATTGCCCAAGGCAATTGGTGTGAGAATTCTCAACTGAAAGGGAGGCTGTTTATAGGAAACAATTCACTATTCATCACTTTATCATCTTGAATTCTAGCCATTGGATCTAGATTTTGTTTCAAGCTTCATCCTCCACCCTTGGATTGCCTTGGTCGACCTCCCCTCCACCATTTTCAACAAAATGAGGTCATCAACATGATGTCATCCCCTTGCTTTATGCACTTACCCGATAAAATCCCCTGTTCGGTGTTCTAATCGCGTAATCTTAAATAATCTCAAATTTTCCTTAGCATATCCTTGAAGGTCTAAACTTCCTCTTTAGAAATATTTAGGTTAGCAAAATTTTTGGTCCCATTAAGGTTATTTCCTAGCCTGCTGATCATTTTAGGACAAACCCCGTAGGTTACGGAAATGACAACGGGTAACACCAACTTCGGGAAAAAAATTCACTAATTCATAATATGTCCAGTTGTTTACTACTTAGTTCAAGGATTTCAAGATAGGATTTAATTTCTATCGGTTCTCATTTATCCTGTTGGCCTTTTTTACAAAATATCTCTTCTTCTTCCAACTTGTTTTTGCATTCACACTTGACACATCTTTTTCCTTCTTTTTCTTCTCAAAATTTCGGCACCCTCCCCCCATTATCCTCTTTTTATTTTGTTATCTTGATTTCCAACATGCTCTAATATATCTTATAGTTTAATTAAGGTAATTATCCCGTTGGTCAATTAGTATTCACATGGATTAAACTTCATGGTTAATTCATGGCCTTAGGACTAACTTTGTTAACTTCAATCCAAACCCTTGATTCATTTTTGACTTGTCCAAGCTTAATTAACAAGTTTAATTAGAGCCCTAATCCTACGATTTGTATTCTTTTAGGCTTTAGGGATTTCATACATTTAATCTCATCCATTTCTCTTAATCATTTCTAATTAATTAGCAATTACATTTTTGCTAATCTTGACCCTTCATTGGTCACTAATCTTTAATTAGGGTTTGTATATAATTAACTTTGGATATCACCTTTGTTCATGTTTAAACAATTAGCAATTAATTACCTATTTAATCACTTACTAATTGTTGACAATTTTCTTAATTAAGATTAATTATTTTCTCACAACTATTGCAGTGACATTGATAATCTATGCTCCATCCATAATATTAAAAATCATGGGGCAACTTATGTTCCCCAAAATAATATTAAATTTTGCCTCATTATTTTCCAAGGAAAATAATCCCATAAATTACCTAAATTAGAGGCAACATACTTTCTAATTTTTAATAAATATTTAATTCCTCTTAGGATTTATCATAATATTCTCAGGGTATTTTATGACCCATAAGTTCACTTTGGGTTTTTTTGGCACTTTATTCTTCCTAATTCCAAGAGATTTTACCCTAGAAAAATAAGATAAATACACTCAAGGTTTGAGACCACATATTCACCTATTTCCAATATGTATTATTTACTAAATTATGATACTTATCTTAAGTGAGATTTTCAGGGTATTACAGTAAATGTTTATTGAAATAATGATACAAAATATCTATTATGCTCATATATTTTTACGAAAAGATCTAAAAAATAAGTATACTATAATCACATTTTATCTAGAAAAGTTTAAATATATTTGTATCTCTTGAAGAGGTTTGGTACAAAAAAAAAAAAAAGGATTTAGCGACGAACGAAATGTCGCTAAACAGAGAAAATCCATCCTAAACGAGTTTTGCGATGGAAAAAAATTCGTTGCAAATATCCTCATCGTAAATGATATTTGCGATGGAGGTGACATAATTTTTATCTATCGCAATTGTGATGGATTTAAATTCCGCAAATTGTGATGCATTTAAATTCATCGCAAATTGCGATGGAATTTAAAATCCATCACAAATTGAGGAATTAGAAAAAAATTATTAATAATTATTAGGGCTCTTCCACATCAACCACTCAAATAAATACAAAAATATTATAATTATTAGGGCTTTTCCACAACAACAATTCAAATAAATACAAAAATATTATGAAATAAACAATATTGAATAATGTATTAAAAAAATGTATATGAAGAAATATATACAGTAGTAATCCTAAAAAATTATATTTAAAATATAAATAACAATGTTACCAATAAAATAAACTAAAAAGCACAAAAATCATAAATAAATCTGATTCTTTGGTGTTTCATTATTATCTTCAAGTTCCATTGCACAAGAGCCTTTGTCATTCTTATAAAAAAAAAAAGAGCCTTTGTCATTCTCCATTGAAATATGATTAGAGTCTGGAACAGAGGGTGTGTTATCCTCCATGGACTCTACAAGCAATACTTCCTTCAGTAATTCTACCTTCTGCATATAGTGGTCAAAACCTTCATTTTCCACTTCAATGTTTCTCTCCTTGTACTTCCTTAACTTGGAAAGTCTCCATTCATTGATCACTGCAGCATCCTGTGACAATTCCCAAAATTATACAGCTACACAGAACAAATTAATCTAAAACAAGCAATAGTTTATCTGAGCACCTTTCTAGTCAGTGGCTTCCTTGATCGAAGTAAGACATGCAAATTATTGAACTGGGCAAAACTATTGGAAAGTTGTCGAAGTGATGCAGCTCTACTTACATTCCTAAATTACATTAAGAGAAGAAAGATAACAGCCAATTCAAAAAGAATAAAAAGAGCTTGAAAGATGCTTAATGTAAATTATACAACCCATGATTCAGTGAATGAATCAATGAAATCACTAGAAAGTAGGTGAGAAAAACATGCTTAAATTTCAAGAGGAGAAAAAAAAAACAGCATTAAGAAAGCCTGACGTTAAAATAAGAAGAGAGAAGTCCATTTTTTCTCTGGACAAATTAAATTTTCTCAACTCTCTCTCTCTCTTGATGGAAGACAAAATGATATTAAAATATGAAGTTTACATGTTGCGAACAGTAAGAGCACTAATATTTGAACTAGCAAGCCTAAAGAAAGAAGGAAAAGAAATAGTAATAATACTAACAAGAAATAATAAAGATGTTGTAGAAATCTAGAGGAATTGGGGAAAGAAGATAGAAATCGAGGGTTTAAGAAGAGAAAAGGGGAAGAGAAGAGACACGAGAATCACATCACTGCACTTTCAAGGATGCTCTTATTCATTCATCTTAACAAAAGCTTAGCATACAATGAAGAGTCATATGCCTTATATAGGCAATACCTCTAGACCTACTAATTCCAACTAATTACCATTAGTTATTAACAACTAACCAACTAACTAATCCCTTCCTAACTAACTAACCTAATTAGTTATTCACAGTTTACATATCAATACCCCATTCCCAAAGACATCCTTGAGGGCAAGGCTGTAAAACAACAAAAACACAAACCTAAACGAACAAAAAATACAAAATACAAAAATACAAATCTGAATCAATCAAAAACATCCCCTTCGAGAGCCCACTTCTCGATGACTTCACCCACGATACTTTATGTGGTGTTTCACTTAACCTTGTGCCGGTCAGCCCCTCGGTCGAACCCTTCGTAGGTAGCCCTCTCCAGGTTAGCCGTTTCTCAAAGAAAACACCATTGATGGAGTCTTTCTTGGTTTCCCTTCACCTTTGTCCCATACCAACAAGAAGAGAATTTTTGTTTTTCTCGGTTTCCTCATTGTTGTCCCATACCAACAAAAAGAGAATTTCTTTTAAACAATATATTTTTTACCTTTTTTTTTTGGCAATCAGATCGCAAATCTCATTGATGCGATATTGACAACCCGATGAGACGAAGCCGCGTTCTTACCCAAAATCTGATGAGCGAACCTTACCCATACTCCCTCAACGAGGCAGAGTAATGAACCATGTTAGAATATAAGGGAATAATTGATTAGTTAGTGAATTAGTTAGGGCCTTAGCCTATATAAGGGGTCTTAACTAATGAGATTTGTAAGTGCTGGGTGTGGAGCCCTCACATTATGTTGAGAGGGAGTTAACATGGTCTCCTTCTAAGTTTAGAGTTTACCCTAGAGGAGGGTTACTCATTGTTAAGAGTTTACCCAAGAGGAGGGTTACTCGTTGTTTAGAGTTTATCCAAGAGGAAGGTTACTCATTCCAAGTTCTGCCAATTTTCTATTGCTCCATGTATCTGAGGGACTTCCAAAGCCATTCGTGAATCCTTCGATCGCTTATGCCTTCTGGTTCCCACCAAGGTGAGAGATAGAAGTTTATCTTGAGGACATCCTTATCTCTTGGCTCTTCAAAGCAAGCCTCTGTCGTATATCTGAACAAAGTGATAGGATCAGATTCTATTCTTCTTCAATACGGGAAAAGTTTTTCTCTCAAAAGTAAAGTTGCAAGGTTCATTTGTTTGTATTAGTTGGAATACAAAATAAGCTTGGAAAGACAATTGATTCAGTTACTTTTCAGTGAAGGATGGAAGGTTGTGCATCTATTGAAGCTTGGCTTCATGGGAAAGAAACCCATTGTTTTGCAATCTAGTCTATCCTCAATGTAGAAGGACATGATCTAGGGGATGATTTAATGAAGATAAAGATGTGGTGGATTGAGCTCGCTTGGCAACATCAATGAAGACGAGAGAGGATGAGTACATTAATGGAGAAGCAAGTCTAGTGAAACCAAGTTCTTGAGATTCAGTAAAGTTGGATGGAAGGAGAGGTTCCTGATTTGATAAGTTGTTCTTCATTATGAAAGAGAGTGTCATGAAGATATCATTTTTGTGCAAATTGAAGAAAAGAAGAATGGAAGAAGATTGTTATGAAGAAATCCTTGTATTAATTTTGTTAATTGAAAACTAGCCAATTTAATTCACCTTACCTCCTTATTTTGTGATATTCAAGTTGAGCACATTTGAGATAAATAGTGTTTAACTTGAGGGGCGTGTTAGAATATAAGGGAATAATTGATTAGTTAGTGAATTAGTTAGGGCATTAGTCTATATAAGGGGTCTTAACTAATGAGATTTGTGTGTATTGGATGTGGAGCCCTCACCATGTATGTGGGATGTGGAGTCTCACAAGAGAGGAGTTAACATGGTCTCCTTCTAAGTTTTAGAGTTAACCCAAGAGGGTTACTCATTGTAAGGGGATGTTTCTCTTTTGATAATAATACAAGAATCTTCATCTTCTCTATATTGTATCTCTAATTGCTTCTCTAATCACATATGTTAACAAACCAAAATCTGACGAGACAAAATGGTGACACATTCGACGAAAAGACAATGGTAGAACCTGTCGAACATAAATGAACGCCCTGAATGCATCGCGAGACCGGTCGGCAAAGCAGACGAAGAACCAGAGCAGACAATACCCAGAACCACGAAACAAAAGATCGATCACCAAGAATATGACGAAGCGGAGCACTACCCAGAATCTGTCGGTGAAGTTGCAACTGACGAACCAGACAGACAATGTGTGACTTACCCAGAACCACGAGCAGAATCAACAAATTGAACCCAGAAATATTCCCGACGCCTTAGCAGAATCCAGAATCGATCGCATCCTGTTGTCAATCTCAGGCACTCATGCATTCTCTGATAAATCACAGAGTCAATACTCTATGCATTCGCTGTCATATTTGGCGCCCTTCCACGTCAAACACCAGCAAGACTGAATCTTTTACTAATGGGCTCTGTGCAAAGACTGTTTTGTCCGGTAGAATCAAAGAATTCCATTTTCGTCCCTACAACCATTACTCGACTAGGCAAGGCTCCTGCCGAGGATGACTCGCTCTGATACCACTAATAAAGATGCTGTAGAAATCTAGAGGAATTGGGAAAAGAAGATAGAAATCATAGGGTTTAAGAAGAGAAAAGGGGAAGAGAAGAGACACATAATCATATCACTGTGCACTTTCAAGGATGCTCTTATTCATTCATCTTAACAAAAGCTTAGCATACAATAAAGAGTCATATACCTTATATAGGCAATACCTCTAGACCTACTAATTCCAACTAATTACCATTAGTTACTAACAACTAACCAACTAACTAATCCTACTAACCTAACTAACCTACCTAATTAGTTATTCATAGTTTACATATTAGGAAATAGCTAGCAAAGGTAAAATATACTCTTGCATAAAATAATGCCACAAGATATGTGTGTGTAACGATAATGCAAAGCTCAAGGAAAAATAGTAGAATTAAGGTAAGCAACTATGCCCAACATTCCCGTACAAACATTTGCGATCTATCTTTAAGGAAGCATTTTCAGGCTAATTTATATACCATCAGTATTTTAGCAAAAAACCAACAGAAAGAAAGAATAATTGTTTTGGATAAGAACTTAGAGGAATTGTGGACTGAGTATATTGGACTTCATCTTCACTTTTCAACAAGAAGCATACCCAATCAAACTCAACTCTTAAAGTATACTAAAGGGAACAACTAATCATCAAGAAGTAGCACATACATCATCCTTAAAATCCGATAGGAATTAAGTACAAGAGTTAGAATTTACCTTTCAATCTCAACATGTTGAATTACACCACAGAAAGCAAAAAAAAATTTAGACATCTTTCTCAGTGGCTTTTGGGGATAGACTTGAAACTTCAACAACATAACCATCAGAGTCTATCTTGCCAATGTTTTCAAGCAGGTTTCCCTTCAAAGTGATACAAAGAAAGGAAAAATAATTCAATCATGCCAGAAAAGAAGAAATGAACGATCCAGGACGGACAAGTAGAAAGAACATTTCAAAAGCAATAAATAATTTCAACATTTATGGATAAGCTAATTATCCATTATGATAAAATCCATGTTACTCTATTGCCAACATCACCAGCCGCTTGCATTGTCTATTCACCTTGACTCTTTTACTTCATTTTCCCCACTAGAACTCTAACACCACCACCATTACAACTGCCAAACAAAGCCATTCCATCTCTTCTCAAGGCAACCAACACCCTGTTGGAAATTATGCCCTAGGGTCAAGTCATTGTACTTTAAGCGTTTATAATATTTAAAGTATTCTTCATTTAGTTATCATTTTCATTTGCATGTTTATAGTGATAACTATATCCATGGATATATCTTATTGATTATCCTAAATGTTCCACAACGTCACAATGCCCTTTGACTGAGAGATCATCATGGATTCCTACATGATGAGTTGTTGATCTTTGACCTAGTCAAAAGTCACCTTTGACCGGGTGATGATAAAAGCTTGGATCGGGATCAGTGGTTTTCATGCAGAGGAATGTGAATGGTCAAGATGGAATTTGTCCTCACATTTGTAGAGAAATAATACTGGGCCCCTCGATGAGTGAGTCTGAGAAATGTATTGTTATATATACTACGATGGAACGGAGTTTCCATTTCAATTGTTAGACTACTCAAGAATCGAGAAAGTAATGGTCAAGAACAGGAAGTTGACATTATCCATGCCTTATCCTTGACCAAGTTATCGCGTGACAAAAGGGACGTGACATGGTTGTATGATAGGTTGTATCGTATCATCGATCCCCATATGAATTGGGTAGTCACAAAGTCTTGCTAGAGGCCGCTTGCGACTTGTGGGCTGATACAGTATTTGCCTGTTGCTAATCTCATGTGGGCCTGCAGTGTCGCACACAAGAATAACCCAACACGAGTAAAAGTGACTAGATTCATTGAATCTTATATATGTCTAAGATTTAATGAATACTGTATTTAATCTATGATATATATATATATATATATATATATATATATATATATATATATATATATATATATATATATATATATATATATAATCTAAATTAATAATGATATTATTTATAGATAATATTATTATTATATAGTATTTAATTTATTTGAAAAATTAAATAACTATAATAAATTGAGATATTGTATCTCAGATTTAATTAAATTGAGATATAGTATCTCAGATTTAATTAAATATAAAGATATCATATCTTAGATTTAATTTATAGAAATAAATTAAATCAACAGGCTTTTAATTCAGATTAAATAAATAGATTAGAATAGATCTGTTGGACAGATTTAATTAATGTTATTTATATCTAAAATTTGATTTCAATATTAGTTGAGATTAATATTGAATATTTTAATACAGCCCAATTAGAGTTTTAGAAACTCTATAAAAAGATAATGATCTAGTCGTATTAAAATAAGGAAAAGCTGAGAGAGCGCAAAGTAAGAAGGCCCTAGCACGCTGCATACGTGTTGGAGAGCATTCGGTGTGGTTAGTGGTAGAGAGTGGATTCGTAGAGTCGGCTCCTAGAGATTGATCGAGCAAAGTGTTATCCCATGTGTTCGAGAAAGGACGCATACAAGCTCGTATAGGTACGGTTTCTCTAAGGAACCTTGATTTAAACGCTTGTTGATAGATCCTCTCTATGGGATTCGTAAAATTTTAATGGATGAGAATCCTTTCCGCTGCGTGTACGGATCCCAACAGTGGTATCAGAGCTAGGTCAACCGTGTGTTTAAATTGGGTTTTAAACATGAGATTATATTGTGATATATATGTTTAAACCAAATCTATATGTGACATATATACTAAAACCAAATTTTCTAAACGATAGTTCTACGTTAGGGTTTGTATATGGACATGTAGTCGGTTCTCGGCCATTTCATGTAGTTACGAAGCGTTGGATCGGACATTCAAAACGACCAACGGTGATGTTCAAATCTGTTGAGTTTTGAAGCGTTGGATCGACATTGATCACCGCGTGATCTAATTATGCGGAAACGACGAGTCACGCTAGGTCAATCACACTCAATCATGGTCAAAACAATCTCTCGAAGGATTATATCCTTTCGAATAGCTCAGGGGCGTTATTTGCGATAACACTTTGCTCGATCAATCTTGAGAGGCTTGGATTCCCCATGTCCGGAGTTAACTACAGATGTGATCTTGAACTCACTCCCAAGAAGTTATGATCACTTTGTCATGAACAACATGGAGGAATCAATATTTGAATTGCATGGGATGCTCAAAACTGCTGAGCAGAGCCTTAAGAAGAGGCCCAATATTGTTTTGTCCGTTCAGAAAGGAAGGGGTATGAAACCGAAAGCCAAGAAGGCAAAACCTCCGAAGGATGGGGTCTGCTTCTTCTACAATGAACTTGATCATTGGAAGAGGAATTGCAAACTCTACCTCGAAGATCTAGAAAAGAACAAGAAGGATAGCGGGGCTATCGCTTCAGGTATCTATGATATAGATATTCACTTTTCTACTTCCTATACATGGGTATTAGATATCGCATGTGGTTCTAACATTTGTATAAATGTGTAGGGTCTCAAGGACATTAGAAAATTGAATGGATATATCTATGACATAACTACTAAAAGGATCAAGTCAAATGATTTGAATCTGACCTATCTATGGCATTTTCGTCTAGGCCATATAAATGAGAAACGCATTTCGAAACTCCATCAAGATGGATTTCTTAACTCATTTGATTTTGAATCATTTGGTACATGTGAGTCTTGTTTATTGGGAAAGATGACAAAAACACTTTTACTGGGCATAGTGAGAGATCTACTGATTTATTGGGCCTCATACATGCTGATGTGTGTGGACCAATGAATACATCTGCCAGAAGAGGTCATTTATACTTCACTACATTCATAGACGATTTAGTAGATATGGGTATATCTATCTAATGAAACATAAGTCTAAATCTTTTGAAATGTTCAAAATATCCCAAAATGAAGTGCAAAACCAACTTAGAAAAAAAAGTAAGGCACTTCGATCTGATCGGGGTGGCGAATATTCTGAGCCAAGAGTTCATTGACCATCTTAGGAGTTGTGGGATCATCTCACAACTAACTCCTCCAGGAACACCACAATGGAATTGTGTTTTTGAGCGGAGGAATCGAACTCTATTAGATATGGTTCGATCTATGATGAGTCAAACAGGTCTTTCACCATCCTTTTGGGGCCATGCCCTAGAAACAGCTGCATTCACACTAAATCGTGTTCTGTCAAAGGAAGTTGAAAAGACACCATATAAGATATGGACTGGGAAGAAACCCAGTTTGTCATTTCTCAAAATTTGGGGATGTGAGGTTTACGTTAAATAGCAAGCCTCTGATAAATTATCATATAGATCCTCAAAATGCATTTTGTGGGGTATCCTAAGGAAACTAAAGGATACTTTGTCTACAACCCTACTGATAACAAAGTGTTTGTTATCCAAAATGGTATCTTTCTGGAGAAAGAGTTTATCTCTAAAAGAACCAATGGGAGTAAGGTGTACCTCAAAGAAGTTCGAGAGCCACAAGACAACGTAGAACCACAGATGGAAACCGGAGAAGACTCACAACAAGTTGTTGAGCCTACTCAAGTAACACAAGGTCCACGAAGGACCGATAGAACATGACAACAGCCTTAGAGACATGGATTTCTGATTACTGGAAGTTGTGATGTTTTGTTCATTGAGCCGAATGAGCCGACTGCCTATCGGGAAGCCGTAGTGGGACCAAACTCCGAAAGATGGCTAAATGCCATGAAGTCTGAAATGCAATCCATGTACGACAATGAGGTATGGACCTTAGTCGATCCACCTGAAGGTGTAAAAACTATTGGGTGCAAGTGGGTTTTTGGTTGCAAAAGGATTCACTCAAACTCATGGTGTGGACTATGATGAAACCTTTTCCCCAGTTGCAATGGCCAAATCAATTAGAATCCTTGTTGACATTGCAGCATATTATGACTATGAAATATGGCAGATGGACGTCAAAATAGCCTTCCTTAATGGAAAGCTCCTTGAGGATGTGTACATGACTCAACCTGAGGGCTTTATGCGTCCACAAAGCCACTTACATCCTAGGGATCAGGATTTATAGAGATAGATCCAAGAGGCTAATAGGCCTAAGTCAGAGCACATATATAGACAAGATAGTGCATAGATTCAGTATGCAGGATTCTAAAAGGGGTTACATGCCCATATCTCATGGCATCCATCTCAGTAAGCATCCGTGTTCTAGTACACAAGATCAAAGAGACCACATGAGTAAGATTCCATATGCCTCCGCCATTGGATCTATCATGTATGCCATGTTATGTACTCGATCGGATGTATCATGTGCCTTAAGTATAACCGAAGATATCAACAAGATCCTAGTAAGGGTCACTAGACTGCTGTCAAGAATATTTTGAAGTACTTAAGAAGGACTAAGGACTTATTCTTGGTATATGGTGGATTGGAAGATGAGCTCTGTGTGACTGGTTACATAGATGCGAGTTTCCAAACTGACCAAGATGATCTAAGATCACAATCTGGATATGTATTCCTTTTGAATGGTGGTGCGGTAAGCTGGAAGAGCTCTAAGTATAGCATGTGGCGATCTGCAATAGAAGCTGAGAATATAGTAGCATTGAATGCAGCTAAGTAGGCCGTTTGGATCAGAAAGTTCATTACTGAACTAGGGATGGTTCCTACAATCTCAAATCCAATAGACTTGCTCTGTGACAATAACGACGCTATTGCGCAGACCAAGGAGCCTAGGTCACATCAAAGGACCAAGTACATACTCAGGCGATTTCACAAAGTGCCAGGAGAAGACAATGTTGCTGATCCTCTTACTAAGCCGCTTGCACAAGCAAAACATGAGCGTCATGTTAGGACAAAGGGAATTAGAGTAATTAATGATTGCACCTAGTGCAAGTGGGAGTCTGTTGGAAATTATGCCCTAGGGGCAAGTCATTGTACTTTAAGCGTTTATGTTATTTAAAGTATTCTTCATTTAGTTATCATTTTCATTTTCATGTTTATAGTGATAACTGTATCATTGGATATATCTTATTGATTATCCTAAATGTCCTGATCGGTCATCTATGCGGGAGCGAAGATGAAATAAGACTAGCATGACTTTGATGAGGTATGGAGATATGAATCAAAGTCATAGGCACTATAAGAGTACAAGCTTGAGATATATATTATTAAAATTCGAAATTAATAATGATATTATTTATAGATAATGATATTATTATATAATATTTAATTTATTTGATAAATTAAATAACTATAATAAATTGAGATATTGTATCTTAGATTTAATTAAATAGAAAGATATCATATCTCAGATTTAATTTATAAAGATAAATTAAATCAGCAAGCTTTTAATTCGTGTTAAATAAATAGATTAAATTAGGTGCATAGGCAGATTTAATTAATGCTATTTATATCTAAATTCGAATTCAAGATTAATTGAGATTAATCTTGAATATTTTAATACGACCCAATTAGGGTTTTAGAAACTCTATAAATAGATAATGATCTAGTCGTATTAAAATAAGGAACTGCCACGAAAAGCCCTAGAGAAAAAAGACGCGAGACGCAAAGTAAGAAGGCGCTAGCATCTTTGCCTACGTGTTGGAGAGGCTGTTCGGTGTGGATACCGGTAGAGGAGTGGATTCGTAGAGTCGGCTCCTAGAGATTGATCGAGCAAAAAGGTGTTAGCCCACGTGTTCGAGAAAGGACGCATACAAGCTCGTATAGGTACAGTTTCTCTAACGAACCTTGATTTAAACACCGTTGATATATCTGTTAGTTCTCTGTATGTTTTGATGATAAATGACAATTGGAAATCAAAAGGATTGATTAACTTAAGAAAAATGTGTTGTAAAATTTGAAAAACAAATTCACATTATTTTGACTCCAGTCATATGGTTTATGACTCCAGTCATTTGTCTCTTGGTCTTAAGAAAAACACAGTCTGATATAAAATGACTCCAGTCAAGAATTCATGACTCCAGTCATAATGTTTGAAAACCAAGTTGCAAAAGTCCCATGACTCGAGTCAGTCATTAAGTAACTTGAGTCATGCTATGTGTTTCAGTTTTCCAAAATGAGTATTTCGATATCAGTTTCTGATAACTGATATGACTCGAGTCATCCAGTATTTGACTCGAGTCATGAGGTTACAAAGAGTCTTTGCTGATAAACTATATTGATATGACTCGAGTCAGGAAGGATTAACTTGAGTCATCAAATGTCTATTTCGCCTCTGTTTGAGAAAAACGACATTCTCGTAATCTGCAATTCACTGATTTAAGGCATGGATACTTCATATTATTATTGATTATTGATCCTAACCAAGTTTAATCAGTTTGCTTATGAGTTTCAGATGAATCTAACATGGTTTAAGCTTCAAATCACTCAAAAGCACTTTATGTCAGAAGTGCATTAAATGCAAAGCAGAAACCAAGCACCAATTGAGCAAATCAGAATCTGAGCATACAAAAAGCATTACAACCATTTCTAAGGCAAACTCGAGTTTCAGTTTGGAAACTCGAGTTTTGGCTTGACAGAGAAAAGCTCAAGTTTTTACAAAGAAAGGTAAACTCGAGTTAAGTTTTGAAAATTCGAGTTTTGGCCTTACAGAGCTTCTAAGTTTTCACGAGACAAAGCAAACTTGAGTTTGATTTAGAAAACTCGAGTTTTGACAAGGCAGAGAGCAACCAAGTTTTCAAAGAAACCAAAACTCCGGTTTCCATTTGGAAACTCGAGTTTAGGCTATCTTTTCGGCCTTACAGAGAAGTTTCCAAAGTTTTCAAAGAATGAGAAAACTCGAGTTAAGTTTTGGAAACTCGAGTTTTGGCCAGGCAAAGAAGCTCTGCTAAATTTGAACATTTGAAAACTCGAGTTATGATTTGGAAACTCCAGTTTTGAGATTTTGGACTAAAACATAATTTCTCATTAAAAGTCCAAAACTCGAGTTAGTCACTTAATGACTCGAGTTTTGCACTATTCACAAAATATGTCCAAATGCAAAATCGCGATGTTTCTCTCTGGAAAGAAAACTCGAGTTTTGATTTAAAACTCGAGTTTCGGTCTTTTACTGAAAGTTCAGTGAAACATGAAAACTCGAGTTTCGAAGAACTAACTCGAGTTTCCATCGCAATTTGAATTTAGAATGAATGAATTTGTGAAATGTTTGTGATAAATCTCTATACTCTATATCATCACTCATTACTATTCCTAACTATGTTTAATTAGTTTGTTAGTGAGTTTCGAGATGATTTAGATAGGATTAATTGGAGATTAAGCAAAAAGCATAAAGCATGTCAGCACATAAATGAAGAGTGCAGAAACCTTGCATGCTTTTGGACAAACATTGTCCACACGTTTTGTAGAAGTTAATGTTTGCCTTCCACATCCAGAAACTGTCCTTCCAACAGATCAAAAATCAGGAAGTCAACTCTGATCTTTTGCAAAGCTGGATCAACCAAAGAGTAGAGAGAGAAGAAGACTAAAACCTTCACTAATTATCCTCTAATGTCTCCAACGGTTATATTAGGATTTATAACGGTCATTGAATGATCTCTACCAATAAATAGAGTTGCATTCAAGCCTTCTCAACAAACAATCTATGCAAGAACGAAAATCATTAAAGTTTCAACTACTCTTTGAGCGGTTTTACATTTGTAAAGTATCTTTGATACATTCATTCTTCAGTGTTTATTATATCTACTCTTAGAGAGAGTTTTCTTGATTGTAAATCATTATTGTAACAGTATCTCAAGTCAAGGGGACTTGGAGATTGGGTTATTGATTACAACTTGTAAGGGGGAGTAAGTTCTAGAGAGAATTACTCTTGAGTGCGAGTGTGTAATCAATCTTGATAGTGAAAATCCCGAGAGTCTGGGACTGGACGTAGGTCAGTTTGTTGGACCGAACCAGTATAAATCCTTGTGTCTTGCTTCTCTTCTCTACACTCTATTTTTACCTCTATTTCATATCCAAAAACAGAGTATCCGAAAAGAATTTTTGAGAATCCCCAATTCACCCCCCTCTTGGTGATTCAAGCTCCACTTTCATACTGATTTTATGTGAGGTAAACACAGGGAAAAAATCTCTTTTGACCATGGAATATCACTCGAGTGAGTGAGTCTTGCCCCACTTTAGGATTTTTTTTTAAAAGGGAAAATTAATCTTTTGATCCTTCAACTTTTAACTTACTGATAACTCAGTGCCTTAATTTTTGACTCGCTTATAACCCAATCCTTCAAATTTTCATTATATATATATATATATATATATATATATATATATATATATATATATATATATATATATATATATATATATTATTATCCTTATTGCTTACAACTCATACTGAATCATCTTATGTGTCAAGAATGAGTCATAAAGTTGACTCCAACTCATCTCAACCTTAAAAAAAGGGGTAATGGATGGAGAAGAGGGGAAAACACCCCACACTACCCGAAAAGAAGACTTCTAACAACCACATTCGGTGGCAACTTTTAATGTCGCATTTGAAAGTATTGACTTTCAGCGTCACTGAAAGTGGTACAATTTGTGGCGACATTATGTTGTCGCCGCTGAATGTATGACTTTAAATGGCGACAATTGCTTGTCGCCGCTGAAAGTTATAGTTTTCAGCGACAACTTTAGTGTGTTGCCATCGAAATGGTGTTTCAGCGGCGACCATAAGTCTTATTTATAATTTTTCAACGCTTTAGTACCGCACTCTCACATAGTCTCACTTTGCCTTCTCACTTTACAGGGCCTTCTCTCGCACTTTCTAAGCGCCTTTCTCACGATCGCGTGACTCTCCTCCATTGCCGAGACTCTTCACTTTCCGGATCCTGTCTCGGCGTCGTCTCTCACTCTACAATACCCACTTCCCATTTCTTGGAAATTCGAATAGGGCGATTTTACTTGTTTAGTGCTTACAATTTCTCACCAGAAACTTGAAACCCTAGGTTTTCATTCTGGGGGATATGACCAAGGACACATCAAAACCGAGAAGAAGTGGTAGCAGGTTCCACTCGGTTCACGCAGAGCGAGACCTCGAATCTAATTAGGAAGTCAACCTCGCCAAGAAACTTGAGGAGTATTTACTTAAAATTGGTTCTGGTGAGATCACTGGGGCTGAAGAGGAAGGTCACATTTGTTGGAAATTATACCCTAGGGGCAAGTCATTGTACTTTAAGCGTTTATGTTATTTAAAGTATTCTCTATTTAATTATCATTTCATTTGCATGTTTATAGTGATAACTGTATCCTTGGATATATCTTATAGATTTTCCTAAATGTCCAGTCGATCACTACGCGGAGCGAAGATGAAATAAGACCGTATGACTTTGAAAAGTATGAAGATACGAATCAAAGTCATAGGCACTAGAAAGTATGGACTAAAAATGACCTTTTTTTTTGTCAGGACAAAAATGGGGTCCGTGTTTTTGTCGGGACTAGAAAGGGTATTTACTCTATTATATAACAGAATCTTTTGGAATTTCATGATATCTTCTCATTTTGTAATTGATATGACATTCATACTAGAGAAAGGTATGTTATCTTATACATTATAATTGTTAAAATACTTTTATTATAACTCTGAATATTTTGAACATGTTATATTTTTTAAATTTTTTAATTAGTTAATGAGTATACATTTGGCCCCCAAATATTTATCCCAAGATTTACCACTGCATGCGACGTATTTACTGTGGCGGCCAGCCACTGTTCTACTCCGCACCACCGCAATAGCGCCGCTACTGCGCGCTATTGACTACTCTCAATAATTACAGCACCCAAACGTTGACCCACAACAACGACAGATTAATTTGCGAACCAATATCGAGAATGGAGCACAAATTAAAGGGAAGAGAGGAGTTGTGGCAGACTCTTCCCAAAGATTCCGTAGTGCTAATCGAATAAGCTTGCGTGTCTGGGTTGATTACTGTTCCGCGACTTCATTTGCTTTAATCACCATGTTGAAGTGTTGAACCCTCTCCTGCCAGCGACCGTGTTTTTTCCGTCGTCTCTTCTGTTTTCCCCTCTTCCCCGTCCAGTACCACAAGTTTTGTTCGGTGGAGCTGAGTTGGAGTCAACTTTATGACTCATTCTTGCCACATAGGATGAGTCTTATGAGTTGTAAACAATAAAGATAATAATATAAAAAAAAATGATTGAGAGACTGAGTTATCAATGAGTTAAAAGTTGAATGACTAAAAGCTACTCTCCTTCTTGTTTTTTTTAATATTATTATCTGATAACCGGTTTGGAGTTTATGACTGCTCCTTCTAATACAAGTAGAAATCAAAATAGATGACCTAGCCTATATAAAACCTAGCCTAGCCTATCCGATTTGGGGTTCGTAGCTGCCTTTTCCAACAAAAGTAGAAATGGAAATAGACAACCTAGCCTACATAAAACCTAGTCTAGCTTATTAGTATATAGGTCACATTTAGATCCAGGCCTATTTAGATAAACAAGCCATAATGAAATATTATAATCTTAGTATGAGGAGTATGTCCCCATTTAAGTGAGAGAAGCAAAAGAAGATAAAATCCAATTATGCTTGCAGTTTGTTATGTTTGGCTGACTTTAGAAAATATATCTTATTACTTTTCTTATTTCTACTTGCTCGAATAACTATTGTCACTAAACATTATTTTCTTTTCCTTAATAAGCCCTTATATTATGACAAGAATGGATGTTAGGCTTTTAAAATATAAAGTATGATTATAAAAACTCCACCAGATTTCATAGCAGAAATACTATGATTATCGATCTTCATTTCTATTTTTTTTCTTCATCTGCTAAAAAGAACATTAATATAGCCACATATCATCCATATCAGCATTTTTAAGACAAAAGCGCTCTCTCTGTCTCTCTCTAACGGCCAACTTAACAAGGTTAATATAAATGTTGTTTATATGTAGTTTTGCACCTTTCAAAAACAAATGATGTTAAATGCACTTTGGGCAAAAATTAATGGATATTTTTGCGCCTTTTCCATTTTAATTTAGGCATTAGATTAGATGTCTAAAAAAAGAGAGGAAATAAATATAGATCAAAAATTGAGAAAAATCTCTAAAGTGTATCATATCAGAACATAGAGAAAACCAAAATAAAGTTCATATGAATAAATGGACTGACGCTCCAGATTCATCAAAAGGTGCTATAATCAAGTACATTACCATCTTTCTTGATCTTCAGATATTTGATAGAATCTTGGATGGAACCATACACCTTTCAATTCCCTTCGTGGCTTCTTAGATTCCTCTTCATCGTCACCAGCATCCTCCTCCTCAAGAATCTCATGTGAATTCCCATGATGGTTAGCATCACCTGTAGCCCCACATATTGATATAGAACAAAGATCATGATGATCTATTCCAAGAAGGTGCTTCATCTCAACACGCCTGGAAGAGAAAATTTCTTCATTGGCCTCAGCCTGTTGCTATATGCTCATGGAAGGTCCATTCTGATTCACCACGATGAAGCATACACAGCTTCATTTTCGCATCATTCTTACGCTTGATGACCACAACCAGAGTACAATCTGGGTCAGTAGGATAATATGAAAATGCGGCGTAAAGGTCGGAATCTGATCCTGACTGTGATTGCTCTACGATTAATGGACATTGTGGGATTTCTATTTTTGCCCTAGAAAAAGGGCAGAAGAAGAAGAGTGAATTACTATTCTTACGGTATAAAAGGAGCCATCCCACTAAAGATGCAAGGCAGGTTGATTCAACCATCTCTGGAATCTGGATCCGGTACCTACCAGGGTAGGTTAATAAACAACATTCAACAGTTTCACCATACAACAAGAACCACAGTTGGGCTTTTGAGGATTCGATTTCAGCTGAAGCTTGTGAAGAAGCTGATCTCCAGTAGTTGCAGACAGCACGAAAACTGAGAAGATCGATTAACCCTAATCGATTTGAGATTATTGAGAGAAGGTCAAACTGCAGATCGGCCCATGGTCTTTCCTCCATGTTCATCTCATTAGAAGAAAGTTTAAAACTGTATTAGAAAGAATACATAACTGGTTATCAAGTATATAATATGAACTGTACCATCTAATTTCTAAACCAAACCCTAATTTTGGTTCTTAAAAGTTTATGCTTCAATTCAAAACTCACATACATGACGTTCCTATATAGCTTAAATTAATAACTCTACATATAAGAACTACTCAGCAAACAACAAATTAATTAGAAATTATCACGATCGTGATATATAAGGCAGAAAACGCTGATATAAAGAAGAAATATTTGGGTTTTTGCGTACCGTTTTGATTTTCGCGGAGACATAATGAATTGGAACTGAAGGGAATAGTTGCATCTCTATCAGGTAAATCAGGTGACAACTTGCTTTCCGGTGTATAAACAAAATCAGGTGACAAGTTTGTAAAGATTCGGGATGATATCATCCAATTTGTTAAGAATAATCATCAACATATATATCAAGCAATAAATAGTAAATGTTATGAATTTAATATTTGTGTAGATATCGATATATCTCTCTTATCTGATATTATCTATAGTATTTTGCAGTTATCTTTATTTTCATTAAATCTGTAGAAAAAGAGATTAGATTCTACTGAAATTGTAAACTAGTAAACCTATGCGTGCCGCTATGCAGGTAGGTATTATGTGCTAGACATTTTGAACAGTGAATAAGAATTGTACTCTCTTAGGTATGTTTGGTTTGAGGGGAGGGGAGGGGAGGAAAAAATATTTTGGGAGGACATTGAACATTTTTCCATTAATGAAGGGAATGCTTTTTTTTTTTTGAGAGTATATTTTAGGAATATTGAAAATTATCTATAGGTAATTTTGTAAAGATGATGAAAAAAATTTCTCTCTTAACTTTCCTTCTCACTCCCTCTCCTCAAACCAAACATACCCTTTTACTCTCCCGTACTCTCTCTTTCTCATATCTTTCTCTTTATTTGTCATGATATATTGTGAGATATTGTACTTGCTAGATTCATATGAATCTGTTCGATCATATTTTAGAGCACCCTCATACGAATTTTATAAAATTAGTTATGATTTGAAAGCTATTTTCTGATCTTTCATTTTTTTCCAGAATATAAGAATTTTATTATTATATTTGGTATAAATTTAAATACATTAATGGCCTCTACGTTAAAAAAATTATTAATGGCGGCCTTGTGATATTAAAACATTCTGATAATAAGAGGTAAGTAATTCAATTCTACATGCCCGCTCAAACTTTAAACTCTTCGAGAAAAAAAAAAAAAATTCAAAGCAAGGAGAAACAACTAATTGATAATTCGTATTATTAAGTATTAATAATTTTTTTGTTGGAGGAAATATTGATTGTAAATTAAATTATTAATAAAAATAAGATTCTAGTGTCACGCCCTGAAAATTTAGGGGTGACCGGTACGAAATATAAGAGGGCTCATATCCTAAAACCTTAAACTACATTAGATAAATGTCTCACCTAATTATTAATACGATATCAAATATGAATACATTACTTTTAGCTCATATATAACATATTTCCTGTAATCAAAATATTAAGTAATTTGTAGAGATTTCCAAATAGTCTTTTTTTGTTCCTTTGCGGCACTGAACGGAGAAGAAGAATACTGAAGCCTCTGGAGTGTTTTGTTTTTTTTTTAATAAATAAATAAATCAAGCATCATATTTCCTGAATTTATCTTCAAATTGTCTAGTTTTGGATTTATCAGGTTTTGCATATCTTTAGTTTCTATTGTTACATGTTTAACCATTGGGTTACATAATCTTGTATTTGTAACCACTGCTTTTGTAAACATCCCCACATTCAATTGAGTTAAGCACTATCACTATAGTTGAAATTGGATTTAGATAATGGCAATATGCATGCATAAACCCCTGTTGGGCCGTTATTAATGGGCTTCCTCCGAGGGTCCAAATCGTTTTTCAATTCTCCTTGATTTGGGCTAACTCCTTAGTCCAATACAAAACCCGATTGCCTTTTTATTCACTTGATATGTATAAAATAAACCAGTCATATACCAACAACTATTGGAAGCAAATGGTAAGAGATTTGCTTTCCCACCACCATGTCCTCGAGTTTGAGTGTGAAATGGTGAAAATGTTAGGAGCTCTCCCCCACGACCGTAGGGCCCGATGTGGGGCGAAATCCGGATTTGTCAGAATCGAGGGTTCCGATGAATCGGGTGGGATATCAAAACAAAAAACCAGTCATATCTCAATAAATATTCAACCATGAAATTTTATTGAACATTTCATAATGTACAGGATTTTTTAGTAATGCAAAACTCAGGTAAAAGATATAAGTCATATAACTATATAAAACATTAAAAAAAAAAACTTATGTTAAAAAAACTTACATTTATAACTATGGAAATATGCTAAAAACAATATATAACTATCCTGTTTCCACTCTCCAGTAATCTCGAATCTAAGATGCACGATGAAAATAAAGTTTTCAACTTTTCATCCTTTTTCGGAGAAAAAAACTTTTCATCCTTTTTTTGTTAAAGTAAAACCGTAAAACGTAAGTTTTTACCGTTTTTAAGTGTTTGAGCGAGTTTCTACCGTTTCTACTCATGACAGTTTTTACTTGCGTTTTAGCACGTATGAACCTAATAAAGACGTAAAACGTAAGTTTTTAAGTTTTACACTAGTTTTTGACAACACGCTCACGAGTTTACACACCGAATTTACCGTTTTTACGTTGTGTTAAGTTTTTCAATTTTATCATCCCCAACAATTTTATATATGAATTTTATAGAAATTTCTTTATTAAATATAATCAATTATGAATGTTGATACATTTTATTTCAATTATTAGGATTTAAAATATATTTAAATTAAATTATTGTCATTTTTATATTTAAATTATTTAATTATACACTGTTAATACATATTTAATGATAAAAGTAAACTCGTTACCGATTCGAGTTTACAATACGAGTTAATGTCACTGTCACGAGTTTGCTTAGACTCGTAAATTTGACAATCTTGAACCTACCGACCTCGTCGTCCTGGGTGACCAGAAAATGCAGCGACTGGGTTTGGCTTAGCTAAGCTTGGAGTTCAGCATAATGGCAGTTGGGAAGGCTGGGGATCTCGTTTCATCACATTGAATTCGGAGGATATGGAGGTTACAAATCACGAATTACAGATTTCTCGCGCTACAATGCCACTATCTGATATTTCCAACCGTGTTATGGAAGGCAAGGAGAGTGCGCAGAGAAAGAACCGGTTGGGGTTAAAATTTTGGGCCGAGAGAATGAGCCTGTGATTATGAAGACAACTAATGGGCCAAACAAGGAGTATAATAGTTCAAAGGCTGAGAGTTCAAAAAAGATGCAATGGGGAACAAGTCGAATAAGGATGGGATGGAGGCTTTGCTGAGTGTAAAAAAGAAGTTGGGTTTGGACTCCTCCTCTGAGGTGGGCCATAGTAATGAGAAACCCAAAGAGCCTGACAATGATGCTAAAAAATTCATGGAAGCTAAGGTTGACGAAGGTAGGATTATTCCAACAACTGTACCTATTGTAGTAAATGAACAGGATGTTAAATTGGGGGGCGAAAGTGAGCAGGAGGAAGTGGATGTTAGTGCCGTTGTACATGATAATCTGCGGGACCCAGGTGCTGAAAGTAATTTGAGCCTGTTTGGTTCGAATGAACTCACTATCGCTTGAAATGAACGACGAAGTGATGGGTGATGTTGATTCTCCCAGTATGGAGGGGCAGTAGAATTTGAGCTTACATTATATACTACATCTTGTTTATGGATTCAAACATAATGATTTGGAACTCTCGAGGTACTGGGGGCAAGTCCTTTGTAGGCTTATTAATTGATTTACGATGTCGTTATCACTTTTCCTAGCTCTTCTAGAACCAAGGCAGAAAAGTGATAAAGCCGTATGAATTAGTAGGCGTTTGGGGTTCAGAAATATGGAGGTGGTAGAATGTACTGGCTTCAGTGGGGGTATCTGGTGTTTTTGGGATGATAGTATTGATTTTAAGGTGACTTAAAAGGCTTCTCAGGTTCTACATGGTGTTTTTAATCAAGGTGAAAATACAAGTTGGGAGCCCTCAGTAGTTTATGGGCACCCACTTATGCCAAACGTCAACCTTTGTGGCAGCAACTTTTAATGCTATCAGAGATGGAGGTGTGAAAAGGTGGTGTGTTGGTGGCGATTTTAATGCGATCGCTGGGGCTAGTGAAAGACGTTCAACATCTAGATTGCAAGTCCATCCTGACCGTGGCTTTGTAGATTGGCTAACAGGTAGTGGAATGGAAGAAATACACTTTCAGGGACCGGAATTTACTTGGACGAGAAAGGGTTCAGTTAGTAGAATAGACCGTGCGGTGGCAAATCATGGTTGGGTGGAAAAGCTTAATGGGGTTTCTTTGATCTATTCTCCTAGATACAAATTTGACCATTGCCCGTTGCTTCTAAGGAACGCTCAAGGACAGCAGAGAGGTGATTATTTTAGATTCTTCGCGCCTTGTGTAATAGCAGTGAGGAGGAATTGAAAAATGAAGGTACTAGGTTCTTCCAGAAATTATACACCGAAGAAGAAAATCAGCAGGTTATAATGTGAACTTCGGAATCTTATGCAGATGATGGGTGCGATGATAACCGAGCAAGAGGTGAAGCAAGCAATATTCAGTATGGGTCCTCTCAAAGCTCCTCGCCCTGATTGCCTGAATCCTTTGTTCTATCAGAATCAATAGGAGGTGGTGGGTAAAATGATGGTTAATCTGGCTCAGATATCATCAGGCAACTTAGTGAGATCAAACGGTACTTAAACATTACTAATATTATGTTGATTTCTAAGCTTGAGGTACCTCAGACAATTCGTGATTTAGCCTTTGTAATGTGATGTATAAGGTTGCCACTAAAGTAGTAGCCACGAGACTAAAGGATGTGATGACGCCAGTAATTGATCCTAATCAGTTTTGTTCCGGGAAGACAAAGTTCTGATAATCTTAACACAAGAATAATCCATTCTATGCGAAATATGAAGAAGAAGAAGGGTTTTATAGCCCTAAAAATAATCAAGAAAAGGCTTATGACAGCTTAAGTGGGACTTTTGTTGTTGCTTGCCTAAAGGAACTAGGGCTTCCATTGACAATTATTGAATTAATTACTTGTTGAATAGCAGAGATGCAGGGGTGTTATGGAATGGTGACCCAGGATAGAGATTTACCCCTTCTCATGGTGAGACAAGGCGACCCTATTTCACCTTATTTGTTCGTCTTTGTGATGGAAAAGCTTGCTCGATCATCATATGATCCAAAGCGAAGTTCTTTCTGGAAATTGGATTTCTTTCCATCTAAAAGGCATGGCACTGTGGTCTCTCATCATTTTTTCGCAGATGACCTGCTTTTATTTGCTGAGGCCTCCCCTGAACAAGCGGCAATTCTCATAGCAAGTTTGGATGATTTTTGTGCAAGCTTTGGGTGAAAAGGTAAATGGTGCTAAGTCAAGATTTTTCTTCTCTAGTAATGTTTGTCATAATAGGAGGGAAGAAATTAGGTCGTTTCTGGGTTTTACTCCTACGGCGGATCTTGGGAAGTATTTAGGCGTTCCTGTACACCATGAAAGGGTTTCCGAGCACACATACAAGTATGTCCTGCAGAAAATGGATGATCGGCTTAAGGGCAAGGTAAACTCTTTGTCTTTGGCTGCAAGACATACATTAGTCTCTTCAATAGTTGCCGCGATTCCAAGTTATGCTATGCAATATCGTGGTTACCACAAGCTACTTGTGATGAAATAGACAACAAATGCCGGGGCTTCATTTGGGGTAATGTTGGTATGGGTAATAAACCGCATTTGGTGGCATGGGATGAGGTCTGCAAACCGAAGGATGCTGGTGGGTTGGGACTACGGCATGCTCGTAAACTGAATGAAGCCTTTATGATGAAACTAAGTTGGGGACTCGTGAAGAGGCGAGATGCATTATGGGTCAAGTTTATGCGGGAGAAATATAAGTGTGGGGAAGATATTTTTCCTTATATTAGGGGTACTAGAGGTGGCTCTCAAGCCTGGAAAGGGATTCGGGATGTTTGGGAAATGGTCAACTGATACAGTTTTGGAACGAACCATGGGTACCGAACAGTGTTAGTGAGAATCCTGAGAGCATGAAGGAAGATAGAGTGTTTGATTATGTCACTTCGTCAGGGGGATGGGATTGGGTTATATTTGACTCTTTTCAACCATCCTCAGTCTTAGAAGCTATAAAACGAATCTCCCCAGACACGCGAAGGCAAACAGATTACTCTCCTATTTGGCGTCTAGCACATAGTGGGGAATTTTCCGTTAAAAGTGCCTATGGAATGGTGTATGACCATTCAGCATCCAAATCGTGGTTTGTGGAGGAAGATTTGGAAGATGCCTACACCACAAAGGTGTAAATCTTTCATTTGGTTTGCTGCTAGAGGTCGTTTGATGACCAATGTTGTGCGCTCGGCTAGAGGTATGCAAGGTAATGTTGACTGCTATTCTTGCGTTAGGAGACGTGAAGGCACCATGCATGTACTACGTACCTGTAAGATAGCAAAAAGTTGTTGGGATAAAATAGTGTCTACCTAACAACGGGCACGTTTCTATGGTATAAATTATGTTTGCACATGGATAAGCTGGAATCTGAGCTACAAGTATGAGTACCTGGGCGTGAAATGGTCTGTGTGGTTTGCACTTTCGTGTAGACAACTTTGGATAAATCGTAATTCAGGAATTTTTCATGGAAAGGCTTTAATTCAGGAACAAACCAGATAATAGCTCAGGTTCGTGCACAGACAAGGTGGTCTGATCCACAACTGTATAAAACCCTGTTAGAGTCAGAGAGGCGTATTGTATGGAACCTTCCCTATGTAGGATGGATAAAAATCAATGTAGATGGAGCGTCTTAACGCTGATTTACTCTCAGAAATTCAACAGTACCTGGTAAGGAGCTGGGGTGTTTCGGTGGAATGGTGCAGTGAGTAGCAAGTCTAATATATAGCGTGAGTAGCAAGGGGCATGTACTAATTGTCTAATATTACAAGCATGATATATAGAACGAACCCACGAACTCACACCAGGAGGCTATAACGATAACATCATTGGCTCACTAGATCCCTTTGATGAGTTTAAAAATATTAGAGTCTGCCAGGTTGTTAGAGAGGGAGGGTTGTGAACTTAGGATTTTTCTCATGTGCACCTATATGGTGGAACTGCAATGAGATTGAGGATGTACAAAACAGTGTATAGGCGATATCAAGTAGGAGGATAAGTGTTTACCGAAAAAAAAAAGCATGGGTTTTGTCAAGGGTTAGTAGCCAAACGATCATTTGAAAGATGAGATATGCAAACTTGGAAATCGTCAATGCTGAGTATGCTGGTTCAATTGTATGAATTTTTGTTTTCTTACCGAAATTGTTTGATTTTTTATTTGCTCATATGTTTATACACAATCAGTGAGTCATTTATGATTATATGTTTTAGAAAAGCAATTAGATGCTTTGACAAATTTGCTTACCATGTAGGGGCACAAGCAATTCATGATTGTAAAACTCTTATGCAATACAACTAATAAATCATAGGGTTGTTTGATTGAACGAATACAAATCCTATATATGTTTGAGCCAGCCATTTATGATGTACATGTTTAAAAAAGCTAATAAATATTTTTGACAAATTTGCTCAGGATTTTGGTGCGCGTGGAAACCTATCTCAAATTTCTAAAAATCTCATCCAATACAACTACCTGAACTGCGTCACAATCAATTACAATTGATCTCGTCACATATGGTCTCCTATTCATAAGACAACAATTACTATTGATCTCGTCACAGATGGTCTCCTACGTCATTCCCAAATGTTTTTTTTCTCTCTTTTGATCATTAAATTCTACCTTAGTGACATTCTGATATCTTACCAAAAACGGAGCTATTTACAGTTTTTATGATTCTTTCAAGATTTAAGACTCCAAAATTGTGGAGCCTTTAAAAAAAAAAGTCTTACATATTTGAAAAATCATAAAAAATTAAATAGCTCTCATTTTTGCTAATAAGATATCACAAAGTTACTCATTTCATGTAGAATGATCAAAAGAAAAAAAAAAAAAAAAACAACACATTTGGATAGAGCCCAAAATTGAGGGCAAGAAGAGGGTGTAGCTGGCACAACTAACCTTAGCAGACACCCTCAATCCTTTTTTTTTGTTAGACACATGTATCTTCCTATTAGAGGCATTTGGTTCGCCACATTATGAGAGACTAGACTCTTTTGTTAGACCAAACTTCCATTAGTAATTCAGAAAACTTTGTTGATTTACTTTTCTTTTCTCAAATCATGAATATTTTGGGCCGCTGTAATTATGGAGCATCCAAAGAAAGCAGAGAGAATAGGAAGTAAATTAGCCAGATGAACAATTGCGTGGGGTATTGAAAAGTCAGACAAGATCAGAACTTTGACAGAGTATCAGAGGTGATTTAGCCAGAGGAATAGTAGGATTATCTTTACTTTTATTTTTTCCTTCATCTGCCAACTAGGAAGTTATTATCGCCACATATGCATCCATTTCAGCCTATTTCAGTCAAAAAACCCCCAACTGTCAATGTTATTTTTGCACCTCTAACCTTTTAAGTAGGTTAGATCAGAAGTCTCTAAAAAAACAGAAACAGATATAGATTAAAAATTGAGAAAATTCTCCACAGATCTAAGCAACGAGGAAACCTAAATTAAGCAAGTTCAAATGAATAAATAAATGTGGATGAGACGATCCGGATTTATTAAAAAGTGCTATCAATAATAAAGTAAATCACCATCTTTGTTGATCTTCTGATATTTGATGGAATCTTGGTTGCAACCATACACCTTTCAGTTCCCTACATGGCTTATTAGATTCCCCTTCATCTTCCTCAACAAACTCATGTGAACGCAAATGATGATTAGCATTACCTTGAAGAACCATAGCCCCACATATTGATATAGAACAACGATCTATTCCAAGAAGTTGCTTCATCTCATTACGCTTGGAAGAGAAAGAATCGCTATTAATCCAATCCAGTGCCAAATAGTTCAATTCTTTAGCACTAGTACTAGAACCGCTTGGAACAATATTATAATCAATCCATATCATCGTATCATAATTAAATTCCTCTAACGCAGTAGAATCTTCATCCAAAAAATGAAAAGCTCTTTCATAAATAGCAACACTTTTTATCTTACCAGCAAATCTGGTTCCATTTATATTATGCTCATGAAAGGTCCATTCAGATTCACCGCGACGAAGCATACAAAGTTTCATTTTTTTCACATCTTTATCATGCTTGAGTACGACGACAGTACAATCTAAATCTGTAGGATAAGATGAAAATGCAGCATAAAGGTCTGATTCTGATTGTTCTGAGATTAATGGACATTGTGGGATTTCTATTTTTGCCCTAGAAAACGGGCAGAAGAAGGCGAGTGATTTGTTATTCTTGCAGTACAGAAGAAGCCATCCCACAAAAGATTGGAGACATGTTGATTCAGCCATCTCTGGAATCTCAATCCGGTACATTCTATGGTCGCCAGTTAATATAGAACATTGTGTAGTTTCACCGTACAACAAGAACCAGGGTTGGGGCACTAAGGATTCGATTTCAGCTGAAGCTTTTGAAGAAGAAGCAGCTGATCTCCAATAGTTGCAGACACCACGAAAACTGAGAAGATCAATCAACCCTAATTGATTTGTGATTGTTGAGATAAAATCAAAATGCAGATCGGACCATTGACTTTTCTCCATTTTTATTTCTGAAGACAAAAATTTTGGAACTCTATAAAATAGATAACTGGTTACCATGTATAAACTAGGTTCTACTATTAGAACCGGATGAGTAATATGAACTGTGCCATCTAATCTCTAACCAAACCCTACTTTGGTTCTTAAGAATTTGCGCTTGGATTCAAAATTCACACACATGACATTCATATATAGCTTAAATTAATAACTACATATAAGAACTACTCAGCGAACAGCAAATTAATTAGAAATTGTCACGATATGCTGAGTAAAGCAGAAAAGACTGATAAAGAAGAAATAGTTAGGGTTTTGCGTACCGTTTTTATTCTCGCAGAGGCATAAAGAATTGGAACCGAGAGGAGGATCGGTGTTTCCATATATAGTAAATCAGGTGATAAATAACTTTAGTTGATATCGTCAAATTTGTTAAGAATAATCATCAATATATATGAAGCAATAAATACGTTAATAAATTACAATATTTGTCCGTGGAAGGCTTGATATTAATTACTCCCTCCGTCCCTAATTATAGGAGCAAATTTTGGAATTGGTTTTGGTCCAAATTATAAGAGCAAGTTTTAACTTTTGTCAATTTTTTCCTATAATACCCCTATTTATACTTATTATTAGAAGCATTATATATATGTGTGTTTACATATATATGTATATTTGTGTTTATGTGTGTCAATATATATATGTGTGAACACACATACACATATATATATATATATATATATGTGTGTGTAAATATATGGGTATGTGTCTCTATGTATGTAGATAGATCTATATGTATACATATATATATACACACATATATGTATACACATGACTATATAAAAGCAACTAATATACATATATAAACTAATATGTCATGGATATCTAACGTAAGGCAAATTAGAAACACTTATAATTAGGGCAACTTGTGTCATTTTAAATTTATATAAGGATATTTTAGGAAAATGAGTAAAATTAACTAATTTAATTCATCTCCTTAATTCTCCCAAAATCGGTTAAATTGCTCCTATAATTAGGGACGGTAGTAACACTTAAACAGTATCGATGATAATACCTGAACTTCGATCGTTTTTCTTATTAAATTTCATTTCAATTTGTTAATTTTTATTTTTATTCATAATTTTATTTATAAGCAGTTTTTTTTTTCAATAAAATAATTTAATATATGTACTCAATAATACTCCCTTTGGTCCTAATTATAAGACATATTTAACCGATTTTGGGAAGATTAAGGAAAGAAGTTAAATTAGTTAATTTTACTCATTTTCCTAAAATGCCCTTACATAAATTTAAAATGACATAAGTAAAAGTAAATCAATAGTTTCTGCCACATATCTCGCCAACCTAGAATTTTTCTTTCTATCTAATTGAAATAATGGTCTTACCATAGATACATATATGTATGTGTGTATATATGTATACATACATATGTGTGTGTGTATGTACATATATCTATACACATATATATATGCGCACACACACACAAAGATATACATGTATATGTGTGTGTGTGTGTATTTATATATGTACACACACACATATATATATTGGCACACACACATATATACAAACATACACATATGTATACACATACACAAACATATATGTGCTTGTGTGTGCGTTTATATATTTTTGTGTGTAGACACACACATATATACATATATGTATACATACACACAAACATATATATATGTGCTTGTGTGTGTGTTTATATATATTTGTGTGTAGACACACACATATACATATATAGATACACACACACACAGATATATATATATATATCTAAAAGTTTCACTAATTGTAAGAGTTTACACACCTATATACATATACTTACTAAAAATCAAACACACTTCAGAGAATAAAATAGGGTTATTTTAGGAAGAAATTGACAAAAATTAGAATGTTGTCTTATAATTAGGACCAAAACCAACTCTCAAATGTTGTCTTATAATTAGGACCGGAGGAGTACGAAATATCAATTAATTGCTTCTCCAATGCTTTGCGCTTTTTTGGGGTCATCACAAGAGTTTAAAGTGCCAAAAAAGCCAGGAACAATTGGTAGATATGGGTCCTTTAAACAAGACCGGATTGCCAATGAGGATTGGCGCAGTTGGTTAAGGCGTCGACCTTCACCCCAAAAGGGACGAGGTTCGATACCCGTTGGTCGATGTGAGGGTTTCGTTGGTGGGCGATCTGTAAGTACCTCTGTAAGCGCTCTTTGAGCCTGGAGGCATGCGGTGGGTGGCTACCGATGTGTACCCCCACCTAAACTTTATGTACCAAAAAAAAAAGGTCCGGATTCTACCCCCAAAAAAAAAGAGTTAAAAGTTCGAACCCTTGATTTTACCTATATCTCATCATTCTTTGAATATAAGCTAATCCTAATTGGCTAGGTGGCCGTCGTATTATTATTTTTTCATTTATGAGAATTGTCACACCCGTCCAAGGTGCCAACATTCTTAACCATAATCTTAAGAAGTTGTGTGAGAAAATAAGAAATAGTTCAATATACTAATACAAACTTAAATATATTAATTACATAATAGGGATATTCACGAGATTTATACCCCTCTACATACATTTATATTCATTACAAACAGTGCAAATTAAAACACATTAGTCACTGTCATCCCTCGGCTCTTCAAGCTATCCCTCCGATGGGCCCTCTTCAAGCAATGCTCTCTCCTTGAGCCTTGTACAACATTTTTCTTCTGTACTCACCTGCCTATTGGTTGGTAGTGGAGGGTGAGATTCTGATAAATCCCAATAGCAAACAATACCAAACAGTCAAGATAAATGCTAATGTATGATATACTTGTCTTGCACAAGCTCATGATAACATAATGACATTTCTACATGCTCAATGCTTCATGCATTATACTCATGACCATAGCATAATCATCAATAGAGCTTCAATCATTCAAGTATGTTAAACTTAACAAGCAAGCGCATAGCAATCATACATATACACATAAGCAATAATATCAAATACATACAAGTAAGGTAAGCCCACTACCTTTAAGGGCTAGTGTCGACCTTACTCGGGTTCCTCTTTCATCAACCTTCGGAGTTGCTTGAAGTTCTTTCATTCTCCTTATGGCCCTAAGCACACGTCCATAACTTTAGAACCAAGAAAATGAATGTTTAATCAAGTTGTCTCAACCTTATAACTTTTACCAAAACAATTATCCCTTTATGGTTATTCTCAGACTTATCAAAAATTAATTTCTCCAGGAACTTGGAAAAATCATAACTTGGTCTATACAATTCCAAATGAAGTGATTCAAGTTCCTGCTTAAAGCTTGATAAGTCTATTTTCATATATTAAAACCCACAGAGATAATTTATGGCTGGGACATTCCCAATTTTTAAAAACGTCCTTCTTGTCTAATTGAAACTTCTAGAACTTTAACTTTAAAAATCAATATCTCATTGCACAAAGCTTCAAAAATTGCAAACCACCTATCAAATTAAATCTTATGTGTCCTCTTTGTATATGAAAAGTTTCATAATTTTCTAACTTCATTTACTTGGTCAAATGCTTCGCACAACATGACTGCCCATACTTCACTTTCTAGAAACATATCCTAGCTTGTAAAAATCATAACTCCTTATACAAAACTCAAAAATTTACAAACTACTATCAAATTAAAGCTTAGCATGTTAACTACATGATTCAAAGATATTAAGGTCGAAGAGGTTGTTTACTTAGCTTTTTCCTTACACGAAACCTAACAAGTCACAAGCAAATTAAAGTCCATATTTTTCCAAATTCATGACTGACTTTCACAAATCATATCTTGAGTTCTAAACCTCTGTTTAAGATGATCTACCATTCCTTTTAAAGCTTAAGGAAAGTACTATCTCATTTAAAAATTTCATAGAAAATATCGATCTCTAACCCATGAAAATGATATGCACAATAGGCTCTATTTTTGGATCATGTTGTAGAGGTGAAAAACAACACATCACTAGTGCAAAAAAGGGCTTTAAGACCGCCTCATTTAGACCGGACTATCGATGCCCCAGTCTTAAAGGTATGACCGGTGACAGTTTTGTAAATATAAAGAACATCTTATACTGGATCATTTTTTCATAGGTCTTAAATATGTTATCCGCACTGTTAAAAAAACAACCGTTCTTAAAAATGTTATTAAAAAATTGAAATATCAATTACTTTATGGAGAAATCTCATACAACCAGACTTATATTTTCAACACTCCAAAATAATACGGAAAAATTTAAATATAAAGGTATTGAAGTTTTAAGACCGAACATATATAATAGCTGGTCTCTTAAGAGTTAGACTTTTAAGACCTGACATAAAATGCGGCTGGTACTAAAATTTTAAATAAAAAATTAATTAATTTTAAGACCTGGAGTTATAGAAAGACTGGTCTTAAAGGTTAACTTTTAAGACCGTGTGCTAATTTGTCCGGTCTTAAAAATAAGGCGCCAAATATATGTTTCTTCGCGCGGAAGCTTTTGTTACTCTCATTGAAGAACCTCTGTTCACGTTGCGAAACCTTCCTGTTGCATTACCTCTCTTCCTCGCCCACGTACCATTAGCCTCTGTTACTCCCTCATTTTATCAGGCATTCCTCTCTTACTGTCTCAAAAGTGAATGGTGAAAACGATTCCATTTGTGTTGCTGGAACGCCAGTTACTGGTGTGACTGATGTGTGTTAGAACGAACCCTCTTCATCTCACAATGAGCCTCCTAACCGCCGTGCACGCTGTGGTAGAAGTGGCACACGAATGATGGATGTATCCTTAAGTCAGACTTAAGGACAAAGCTCGAGATTTAGTTTGATGAAAATTTGCAACTCGTCGGTCCTAATAAAAGCAAATATACTAGTTTTGTCGATTGCCTAGCACGCAGCAAGGTTAGCATCTTGACAACTGAGTGGAAAATGAGGACCTTCGCACGAGTAAAGGATCCTATTTGGGACACTCTCCTGCTTACATACACCATCCCCGACATCGGAAGTTGAAAGACTCAACATTGTCTTATTGTCTGATCGGTGGAGGAAGTTTAAGACATTTCTAGCTAACAAGTATATTTTTCCGAGGTTCATTCGACCATAATCCACAGGACAAGTACACATTTGTTGATGAACAAACTTGGCAACAATTTGTTCACCAAGGACCACTCTGAAGCTCGTGAGTTTATATTTAGTTTTGTTTGCCATTTTTTTGTTTGCTTATTAACCTGTGCGGATATGTGAATGTTATTGTGTTCATCTAATCTTGTTAGTTAAATGGTTTGGTGTGTGAATAGGAGTATACATTTCCTGCCTTTGTCTTGCATCAGAGGAGCATGTCCTAGTTCCATGCAAGTCTGATATGTAAACTGTGTAATGGTTAGACATTGTTGTTAGTTGGTTGGTTAGTATGTTAACTGTGTAATGGTTTCGGTGCAAGGTGTTATTGGGCCTTAAGAGTCAAGCCCCTAACTATATATAAGAGGTTAGTCTAATATGTGTAGGAACCAGTTATGATGAATGAATTAATTTACTGAGTTGGCAAACAATTCTGCAACTCCCTTTCCTTTGTTTCTCCCGTTTCTTCTACAATACTACATCTTCCTTAAATAAAATGTTGAAACTTGATGAAGTGAATTTGACTAATTTTTGACGTTCATATCAAGCAGAAGTTCTCTAATTTCTGTTAGTGACATGGCTGAAATTCATAATTGATAGTTGTTTTCAATCCTGATTTACAGAAAAGAAGGGAACAAGCACAGGAGATCGGGAGAAAGAATGATTGCCCACATAGGGCTTCTCGCGGATATGAAAAGGCCGAAAAATATTTGATGGAAGCCAAGCGGAAGAGATTGGAAGATGAAGCTGAATCCAATCCTTCTGTGATAGTTGACCAGCCATCTCCAATACGTCGCGAGGTGTTATGGTTGTATATTCGAAAAAAGCCAAGCGACACCTACACGAGTGAACAAACTCGTCTAGTTGCTGAAAGAATTGTATGTATCAATATTGTTATTTTTTAGTTACTAAACACGTTTCATCACTAAGCTTCTCGTTATCTGTATCTTACAGGAAGATCTTAAAAGAAAGAAGCAGAGGGATCTTTTGCGTCGGACGGAGGAATGATGTTCGACCGTTGCGACTGAAAACCAGATCACTCGGGCGTGTAAGGGGGATTGGAGGACGGGTAGGCCTAAAGCAATACTTTGGTAAATCCAAACGCCATAAACAAAGTATGGTTACCCGGGAGGAGATGGATCAGACGCTTGCCAAATTATTAAGTGAGGAAGTAGCGACCAAAGAAGCTTCATTGACTGCAATGTTTCAATCTGAGATGAGCAAGATGAAGGAGGAGATGGAGAAAATAAAGTGTCTCCTGAGCTCTCGGCCAGAGACCAGTGTTCCCTTCACACCTTCATTGTACCTATGAAGCGAGCACGAGAGGGAGCTGCATTGTTAGGCAATCGAGCAACCTTGTGACTCAGATGTGGAGGATCGTGATAGTCATAGACAATTAGTTGTTAAAGGGACTATCCACAACTTGGGATCAACTGTACACCACCAACAAATGGCTGATGATGAAGTCAGAGTGTCAGTTGAAGAGGTGATCATTGATGCACCTGTCCCTCTCCCAACTGATCAGCTGAAACTTGTGAGTGATGTCAAGGGAACCTTCATCTCTTGGCCAGTGAATCTTGTAGATGTCTCTACTCTTCCTCAAGCTCCACCCCCTCCTCAAGCTCCATCCCCTCCTCGAGCTCTATCTCCTCCTCAAGTTCCATCCCCTATTTCTAAGTTGACTACCAAGGAAAAAATATCCGATATGGTATCCAACGGATATTTTAAAGATAAATATTGGCCTATCAGTGAAGTAGTAGGCCTCCCTAATATTCTACCGGTTTACATTGACCCCGAGGATTTAACGTCCCTGCTGCTTCCTGGACAGGAGGTTACTAGTGCAATTGTTCAAATGTTTATAAAGTAAGTATCTTCTTCCTTGATTACATAATTTAAATGCATCGTTTAGACACACATACATATATGTAATTCCCTGATCGATGTCATTCTTGTAGGTTCATGCATGATGAACTGGTTCAACAGGGCAGAATCAATGATTTTGGATTCTTGTGTCCAGTCTATGCAAGTTCAACAACTTTGGAGGAGAGACAGGAGTACTGATAGGGCAAAACTTTAAGCCTAAAACTCCGCAAGTATACGGGCCGTATCAAGTAATAAAGTGATGATAAAATTATCGTTCCCACGAGGACTCGCCTAACTAGCGATTAGATATTAAATTCCTTTATTTCGTTTAAGTTGAGCGAATCGAATTGTTTTTAAGAATAAAAAGTAAATCAATAAGAACTAATAGTAGCAAAAGAACGAATTCAAATATCAAGAAGTACAACCTAGAGTCACTAATCCCTTGTTGGTTTCTTAGATTTTATCCCACTAAATTACTTTTGACTTAACTTAATCAGCTAATCTAGAGTATTAATGTTTATAAATGCCTTCCGGTCCATCTATATACCTATCTTAATTAATTATGTAATTCCTCACACAACTAAATAAGGCGTTTTCTAGAACGGGCTCACTCTAATTTGATTATGCAGAGCTTCTAGGTATATTCCTATCCTAGACGCAAATTAGATCAAAACCTAATTCTACATTAAATCTAAACCTAATTCCACATTATTTACTCCCATGTTCAATTTAGGATTCCTTCTTCCAAACTCAACCCTAAATCCCCAAAACATGTTTACTAGTGGCCAATTAATAAGCAATAGCAATAAACGCGAGAATAAATAAACTGACATAAAATTAATAAAAATAATCCGTGGGAATAATGACTAGAACCCAAACAAGTTCATAGGGTCTCTAGGTTGAAACGGAAAATTAGCCACACATGGCTATAACCAAATCCATAATCAAATTAAGAAATTCAGATTCAAAGAAGACAGAAAAGAGAAGAGAAATCAAGACTCTTAAAGAATCCCTCAGTGCTCCTCCTTGTTCTGTGCGTCCGAATATGCGTTCCGTGCTGATAATCTCCGTTGCTATCCGGCTCCTTCCTTGGCGTCAATTTGATGCGTTCTCTCCTTCTCTGTGCGTTCTGCGTTGTGTTCCTTCGTCTTTTCGTTCTTGCCCTTGCGTCTCTCTCACAAATATATAAGATGTACGCTAGGGTATTTTATTTGTTGGGCCGTGATCTACTTCTGTTTATTGTATATATGATCCCGTACGTGATCTGCCTCCTTTTGTTTATAAAGGATATATAATATCCTTTCTACTTTTTGCTCCATGTGCGTGATCTCATTCTTTTGTTATGTGTGGTCCCCACATCTTGATCTTTTCTAACACAATATATAATAATATATTATATTATTATATCCTTTTCAATTTAATTTGTTGTCTCTTTAGATCACATAATATCTCCTGCACAACAAAATATGATATCAATAGATTTTCTATTATAATATTCTTTTATCTTATATTTAACTAAAGATAGATAAATATATCAAATATAATTAAATAGATATAAAATATTAATAAATTCAATCCAATATATCTCAGAATCTATACTTATTTAATTATAAAATATACACTTATCAAGTACATATCAAAGAGGTTGTGTGAAGTGAGAAGAAAGGTGTACTTGTTTCCATACTACCTCGGGTACATATCACAATTCTTGTCTGCAATGCACTTAATTCTGCTACATATATCACTGAGTACTTTACTGCTGTGAATTTTCAGCCACCACTGGCAGTTGGTCCTCATGTGCATGGAGGAGCATACAATGGTCTTCTCACTAGTCCGGGTCCTACGTTGAAGCAGACCATAAACGAGTAAACATGTCAATTTGATTGTCTTGTCTGAAATCTCTTTTGTCTTAATTCAGTGAACATTATTGATAAATTTGTGATTTTGATGATAGTGGCATGACGACCTTCCAAATCCAGGTAAACAAAAAGCATGCGTATGGTGCCAAAGATCCTAAATGGTTCATACCAAAGGTTAGTACATATTTGGACACCGGCATAACTCGCCTTGTGAACTTGGTCAATAAGCTATATATGCTCTTATATATATTTCTTGTTCTTTTAAGACCCGTCGGCAACCAAAGGGGTCCAACTTATGTGGCCCGTACGTCATGAAACACATATATGATATTGTGACGAAAGGAAGGACTAAATTCCCTACAAAGGTAAATGTTATGGCTAAATTCGCCTCTCGCTTAATGTTACATATGAAATATGCACGTAAGTTACTTTTGTTTCGTCTTTGATGTTACAGAGGTTTTCTGTCTGAGCCATTTTCGATGATGAAGTGGAGCACATACGCAATGTGTTTTGTGAATATCGTATAATGAGCTCTTAAAGTCGAGACAATAATTAATGTCCTAAATTAATTCATTTGTAAATATATGATGTAGCAACAATAGTCTTCTGCAAATTTGTTTATTTTTTCGACCAATTCATTCATTTGTAAATATAACGCAATGTGTAATTCAATAATAAATTTGTTTATTTTTTCGAACAATTTTTGTGTGTCCATTTTGGGTTTTTGAATGAATGAGATGGTGGATAAAGCTATTTAGTGCTTGAAATTTGAGGTACAGGCGGATGTTGTAAATGAGCCATAAGAGACTCTGAAAAGTATTCACGACTTTTAGGACTGTATATTTGTTAAACGTCCGGTCTTGAAAGTCTTCGTCTAATTCTAAAAAATATGGCTAGACTTTTAGGACCGTATATATGTTAAAGATCCGGTCCTAAAAGTCTTCGTCTAATTCTAAAGAATATGGCTAGACTTTTAGGACCGTATATTTGTTAAAATTCTGGTCTTAAAAGTCTTCATCAATTCTAAAAAATATGGCTAGACTTTTAGCACCGTATATTTGTTAAGAGTCCGGTCTTAAAAGTCTTCGTTTATTTTAAAAGTATGGCGAGACTTTTAGGACCGTAGATTTGTTAATTGTCCACTCCTAAATAGCAAATTTTCGTTTATTTTAAAAAATATGGCTAGACTTTTAGGACTGTATATATGTTAAAGTTCCGGTCCTAAAAGTCTTCGTCTAACTCTAAAGAATATGGCTAGACTTTTAGGACCGTATATTTGTTAAGAGTCCGGTCTTAAAAGTCTTCGTTTATTTTAAAAGAATGGCGAGACTTTTAGAACCGTAGTTTTGTTAATTGTTCGCTCCTAAATATCAAATTTTCGTTGATTTTTTTTTTAAAAAATATGGCTTAACGTTTAGGACCGTGTATTTGTTAAATGGCCGGTCTTAATAGTCTTCCTTTAAATAGAAATGTGACTCGGTTTTCAGACAAATCATTAGGGTTCAAGACAATCGAGGTTCTGGCGTTCTGCTCAAGCTTTGTGCTTCGTTGTCGTCATTTTTACCTCTCCTGTTTTTGAAGATCATTATCGGTGTTCCTTTTCTTTGTGGAAATCAATCAGGAAGAATTGTTGGAATTGGTAAAGTTGGTAACAACAATGGACCACTGATGTCACTGCTTTTGTCGCCGGCGATCAATTAAACTAGGTCCTAATTAATTATGCAATATAGGGTCAACCTAGGTCATTCTCCCAAGGAGCAATCTGTGGGTTTTTCTTTAAGTTGAATTTAGGTGATGAAAAATGAAACTAAACTAACTAAATGCAAGATGAAAATTTAATCTAAACCTAAATGAAAGCGAAACTAATCTATATGAATTTGAATGCAATTTTTGGGGGGTTTTTTGTTTGGAGAGAATAATTAAAATCCTAATTAAAATATTAACTAAAAGCAAATCAAACAATCTAGTTCAGTTAAGATGATGAAGGGGACAACTTAGGATTCACATGGAGTAACCTTCTTAGCCCAAATTAATTAATTAGACCAAAGAGAGATTAATGAGATTGGAATTAATGAATTTAATTACCTAATTGAAACATGGGAAACCCTCAAGTTCAATAACACTTATTCCACTAGAAAACTCAGTGAAATAAGTGGTGGCTAATTAAACTAATTAAAAACTAATCACAGTTAATTTCTAAATAATTTTTGGATTTTGTTTACAATTATCCAATTAAACAATTAGACAATTTATCAATTTAATTAAACAATTAAATCGATAAACCCAATTGACAATTAAATTAATAATGAAAACTCTATTATTAATTTAATTGACAATCCAAAGGTTGCAAACAAGAATCCTATAATAAGCATAAAAACTTCAAATTATCAATTTAATCCAATAGAATGTTTACAATCTAAAACTAGATTGTTCTCAATTAATACAATTTGAAACCATTTAAAACTAAACTATCTCAAATCTCGAATTAAAAAGATAAAAAGAACAACACTCCCTTGTGGTCTTCAAATGTAAGTCCCAGGCTCTAACTTCTAACTTCCTCCATGCTCCTCCCAAATTGCCTCCTAAAAGAGATTAAGCTTCCATGAAAATTCCTCCAAATCCCAAGTACGTCACTGCCATTTGTTAGTTCTCTATGTGTTTTGATGATTAATAACAATTGTAAACAAGTATGAATGTTTTAAGAGTAAATACTCTTTTGGTCCCAAATAACACGTGTTACCCATTTTGGTCCCCGGTAAAAAAATGTTATTTTCGTCCTTAAACAGTAAAAAGGTCCCTTTTAGTCCTTTTAGTCATTTTTTGTGGGTATTTTAATCCTCACAAATTCCCAAAATCGTTTTAATCCCTAAAAGGACCGAAATGACATTTTTTTTACTCGGGGACCAAAATGGGTAGCGCGTGTTATTTCAGGTGGACCCAAAAGGGTATTTACTCATGTTTTAATAAGACAAAAGAGTCAAAAACATTATGTCATCGCAAAACTCGAGCCTAATTAGGCAAACTCGAGTTTGCTGCAAACAGAGCACATCGGGCTATTTCAAAGATGACAAACTCGAGTCCGAATAAATAAACTCGAGCCTAAACTCCCATGGTATAGTAATAAAAGTTTACAAATAAGTAAACTCGAGCCTATATAGACAAGCTCGAGTTTGCCTCAAGTGAACATTTTCCAATTGAAAACCATCTCTTTAAACTTCGAGTTTATATTTTTGTGTAGAGTTTGGTTATTCCTATGGTCAGAATTGATGAACACTCGAGCCCAAATATATGGACTCGAGCCTAATACTTTTGTAGAGTTTACTCTATGGTTTGACAAACGAAGAAGAGCTTACAAAACAGGTAAACTCGAGTCTGTTATTACAAGCTCGAGTTTTCCCCTGAAACCAGATACTCAAAGTTCCTTACGAACTCGAGCCTGACTTGGCGAACTCGAGTTTAAAGCGACAGGAAATATGATCGTTACTGGTTTCATCCTGATTAGTTTGAACTACAAACTTACCAATTTTATGCGAGTTAATTACATTCATTTAGAGAATTCATATGTATATTTAACCACTCTAAATTCAGAATGTTTCAGGTATTAATTGGATCAAACAAGGCATTGAATACACGCAACGAATCAGAAAAGATTTCACGCGTCTGGAATTCAATCAGCAAATTCAACCCAACGGCTATAATCATCATCAAGCTGAATTTCAAATGAAGAACATACCGAATTGAGAAGTAACGGTCACATAGCAATTCACCACTATATAAGGAGCAGATTACAAACTTCGGAAGACAACAACAAATTAGCGAAAACGAAAAGCAAGCTCAAGAGTTACATATACATTCGGTTTTCTTTCAGTATTGTATTTGATATACAAAGAGCCTCGGTGTTTATCAATATCTTCTCGTGAGAGAGCTGTTATACAAACTATTCATCCATTGTAATAATCTCAAGTCAAGGGGACTTGGAGATTGGGATTTCGATTACAACTTGTAAGGGGAGTGTATCCTAGAGAGAGGATAATCCTTGAGTACAGAGTGTGTATCCGATTTGAGTGATAGTAGAAAACCCGTGAGAATCTGGGACCTGGACGTAGGTCAAGAGTTTGGACCGAACCAGATAAACTTTCTCGTCAAGCTATTCTTCCCAATCTTTTTACGTTCAACTTCACTTAGGTGCAAAGTTATTTTAAAGGTTTTAAAATCCCCAATTCACCCCCTCTTGGTGATTTCCTTCGTTTTCATTTGGTATCGTGAGCTCTGGTTGTCTATTTGAAGGATTAACATCCTAGACAAAAAGATCCAATGGAAGGAATTCTACCCGATGGAGCCTCAATCAACAAGACCCCGTGTTTCAATGGAGAACACTACTCATTCTCCGAAGGCTAAGTTCGTGGTCTATGTAATGGCCTCTGAGTTTGGTTTATGGAGGGTCTTTGAGAAAGGAAACTATGTTCCTTCCTCAATTGTAGCTGATGTCAGAACTCCCAAGAAAGAAGAAGAGTCTGATGACAATGATAAAAAGCTAGTTACTCTCAACATGAAGGCAATCCACATGCTGCAAAGTGCTCTTGGGCAAAAGGAGTATTTCAGAATTTGCACTTTGCCATCTGCTAAGCAAATGTGGGATGCTCTTTGAGATAGCCCATGAAGGAACGGCTGCAATCAAAGAAAATTGTATCAATACTCTCATGACTGAATATGATTTATTCCAGATGAAGCCCGGAGAGTCTATTGGCGAATTTCAACTCAGGTTCACTCATCTGATCAATCAACTCACCGCCTTGGGAAAAGAATATGAACAACTCTGCCCAAGTGAGGAAAATACTAAATATTCTCACCAAAGAATGGGAAGCCAAGGTCACCGCAATTGAAGAATCTCGAGGCGAATCAATGGCCTCCGTAGCAAGCATTATTTGGCACCTCTCCGAGTATGAGGGAAGATCAAATTCAAGAAAGGGCTAAATGACATCAATGTCAAAAACAAGGGAATAGCTCTTAAAACCATCAAAGAGGTGAAGTCAGATGACGATGAAGAAGATGAAGATGAAGATGGTGAACTAGGAATGATGGTCCGAAGATTCAAGAAATTCTACAAAAAGGACCAATCTCACATAAAGTTTCACAAAGGAAATACTAGCACTGAAACTAAGAAACCAATTATATGCTATGAGTGTGAGAAACCAGGCCACATCAAATCAGAATGTCCTCAATCGAAAAACAAAGAAAAGAAATTCAATAAGTTCAAGAAAAGAGCTTATGTGTCAACTATATGGGGCAACAACTCATCTCGATGAAGATGAGGCGTAAGAGGAACAAAGTGCCAATCTCTCGTCTTGTGGCTCAAGAGGAATCGGACAACGAAGAGCTAAGTAATTCGATTTACCTTATGATGAATTATCTTCAACATATGATTATCTTTATACTGAATTTAAGAAAACTGCAAAAGAGCTCCTATTTTCAAAAAGAAAAATCAAACTACTAGAAGAACAGGTTCAAACGATTCCTACATCTGTTTCTACTTGTGAAAAGGAAAATTCTACTTGTTCTAATCATGATACAAAACCAACTTATAATGAATTATCTACTGAATATAAACTTGTTCAAAATGATTTTGATGAACTTGCTGAAAAATATTTTGCTTTAAAAAGGAAGAATACAACACTTGAACAAAGAAGTAGAAAATCTTTCTGTTCTGAAAATCTCATATGTGATGACTGTCTTATTCTCGAAAAGAAAAATGAATATCTTACAAAGACTCTTGAAAATTCACTAGAGGAAGTGAAATGCTTGAAATAATTTTGAAACAAAGAAAGATTCACAAATGACAAATCAGAATTGGTTACAAACCTGATTGTGAAAAAAAGAAAGGCAAAAAGAAACATGGACAAAGATCTTACATGAATTACTTTCAAAAATCTGTCCATACTTCAAATCCTTTGCACACTGCAACTATTGTAATAGAAAAGGTCATACCACTTCTTCATGTTTTCATAGAAAGGATAGAAAAATTAAACCCGTAGGAAACTACCAATGGGTGCCTAAGGGATCCTATATGATTCCTAAGACACAAACTAACCCAAAAGGACCTAAAGAATATTGGGTACCTAAAAGATGATGTCTCCTTTATGCAGATTTGTCTTAGAGCATCAAATCCCAATAAGTGGTACATTGACAATGGATGCTCAAGACACATGATCGGAGACCAATCCAAGTTTGCTTCAATCAAACATAAGGAAGGTGGTAAGGTAACATTTGGTGGAAATGAGTCCGAAAGAATTGTCGGCATTGGCAAAATTGGAAACAAAGAATGGACCTCAAATCAAAGATGTTTATCTTGTAGATGGATTATGTCACAACCTCCTCAAAGTGAGTCAAAGCACTGCACAAAGGAAACCTAGTCATCTTTGATTCAAGAATGTTTGATTGTAAGTAAGGATGCTCTCTCCTTAGATAGTATTAAACCCAAAGCATTATTTAGAGCTCCAAGAGAAGGTAATTGCTACACTCTTAATTTGTCTAAAAACAATTCTGATTCTGAAAAATGCTTTGTTGGTAACTTAGATGAAGGTTGGTTATGGCATAAACGTTTAGGACATATTAATATGATTCAACTTGATAAACTACGTAAAAGGAATTGGTTATTGGTTTACCAAAACTTTCTTTTTTAAGAATGATATGATCTGTGATGCATGCCAAAAAGGTAAACAAACCAAATCTTCTTTCAAATCAAAAACTGAAATATCAACTAATAGACCTCTTCAATTACTCCCATATGGATTTAGTTGGACCAAGCTAGAGTAAAAAGCCTTGGTGACAATCTTTATACATTGGTTATAGTAGATGATTTCTCAAGGTTTACATTGGTCATTCTTTTATCATCAAAAGACAAAACATTTGATCAATTTATTGTGTTTGCCAAGAAGGTCCAAAACGAGAAAGGATTCTCTATTGCGTATTCGTACGTGATCATGGTGGAGAATTTGAGAATCATGCCTTTGGAGAATTCATGATAATATGGGAACCAATCATAACTTCTCACCCAAGAAACCCCACAGCAAAATGGAGTTGTTGAAAGAAAGAATAGAGTGCTTAATGAAATGGCAAGGTCAATGCTAAATGAGAACCAAACATCTCAAGTGTTTTGGGCTGATGCTATGAGCACTGCTTGTTACATATCAAACAGGCATATCTCCTAAGAAATTGAACAAAACTCCCTATGAGCTCTACAAAGGAAGAAAACCCAACTTAGCTCACTTACACATCTTTGGATGTAAATGCTTCATCCACAATAATGGTAAGGACAAAACTTGGGAAAATTTGATTCCAAAGTTTGATGAAGGTATATTCTTGGGTTATTCAAGTAGAAGTAAAGCATATAGAGTTTATAATATTCCGAAATCAAACTCGTTGAAGAATCTATGCATGTTGTTTTCTCGTGAAACCAAAACTAACAAATACTTGGATGATGATGATGATTTTCCTATGAGAAACCCGAAAGACTTGGCTATCACCCAAGGGGGGGTGAATTGGGTGTTTGATTAAAAACTTAGAACTTTAAAAACTTTTCTTCACTTGTTGGAAATAGTTTGAATGTCAATAATAATTTATAAAGTGATAAGCAATCATTCAAACATATATGCTGGAATGTAAGAGATAAGGGAAGAGAATATGCAAACGGTGATTTATACGGTTCGGCCCAATCCTTGACCTACGTCCAGTCCCCAAGCTCTACTTGAGAATTTCAATCCACTATCTTCTTTCAACTTGATTACACGTTCCGTACCTGAAGTAAACCCTCACTAGGATTGACTCCCCTTACAAACCGTAATCAATACACCCGTTTGATTACACACTCGCACTCGAAGTAATCCTCTCACTAGGATTCACTCCTTACAAGCCGTAATCAACACAATGTGTTTCCCACTCAAGATCACCCAATCTT
>JAMWYP010000237.1:600000-792251 GCA_025563575.1 Acacia pycnantha | reverse complement strand
TTTGTAGCGGTTTCATAGTTAACCCCAAATATTCACACTATAAATAGAAATTTAGGTCCGTATTATCGCTATAAAATTAAAGAAATTACTAAATCTCCGCTTGTAACCGAATGAAAAATCTCGATGGCTGCCGAAGACATGCGCACATATCAAAAAATTGATCTCCTATCTCGGGTGATAAGAGCTGCAGGATATTTGCCTTCATCCTTGCGAGGAAATCTGTGCCCAGTGACAAGCTTGGGAAGGTTTACTCATTCTTTGGGCGTTTAGACTTCTACTCTTCCGAGAACAAAGCCCAACATGCGACCGGAGATTGTGGACTATTTTCGGTTACGTCATTATGTATAATTTATTAGTGTGGACACTTTTAGAAAAATTAAAGAAAAAAATAAATGAATTGAAGGTTTGGTTTTTAAATATTTGTACCAAACTAATTAGTTTGATTCATAAAGTTTATGAATCAAACTAATTAGTTTGGATTTTTTGGAAAAAATCATTTTGTAGCTGCTAATAAGAATAATGGCCACAATATGTGGACATTGAAGTGCTATTTTGTAACCGCTAAAGAATTTCAAGTTTCTACTTTTGTAGCGGTTGTTGTATGTTATCGGATAACCCCCTGCATAATATCAACGCCGCCTATTTTGTAGCGGCTTATTGGCAAAGGAGATATAAAACCGTTACAAAATTTAAAAATTGGTAACGGTTTCTTTTGGTTAACCGCTACAAAATGTACGGTTTTTTAAACAGTAGCTCCTCATTTTCAAAGTCACAAGTTCCAACGGTTTGAGTTTTCAAGTTTTTACCTTTCAACCCATTTTTAAACTTCTACCTTTCAACATCATGGTTTCGGAGGAGATAGGGGAAAGGAAAAGCATCATGTCCCGTAGAAAAGGGGCTTAAGGGGAATTAGTAGATAGGGGGCCAGACGAGAGGGCGTGGGGACCGATATATACCTCGCCATCTCACACTATTAGGAAAATGTTAAATAGTGATTTGATTTTATGACGGAATTTTTGCCCCATTTAAGGGAATTTGAAGTACGGAAAATCAATTTCCGACACAAAAAATTCAATTTAAGGGATGGATTTCGATATTCCTCGTCGCAAATTGATATGTAGTTCCCGTCCGTCGCAGGAAATTTGCGCGGGGAAATTATGAGTTCTGTCGCATTTTGCGACGGACTCAACGTCCGTCACAAGGGATGTAGACGGACGGCCGGTCCGCTGCAAATGGCCGCGACGGATCTACTGGCCCGTCGCAGCTTTATTTGCGAAGGACGGCCGGGTCCGTCGCAAAAATTTGCGACGGACCTGGATCGTCGCAAACCGTCAGTGGTTTGCGCGGATCCAAGGACAGAAAAAGGCGGACAAATCGCCTTTGCGACGCAGACCTAGGTCCGTCGCAGAAAATATTGTTTGCGACGGACAATTCCGTCGCAAAACACCAGTTTTGCGACGGAATTTTGGGTCATCAAGAAATTTGCACTTAAACACCCCCCCGATTTTTCACTCACTCACGGTTTACGCTCGCCTGTGTTCCTCTCTTCCGATTGTAAGCTCCGGGTCGTTGACTTTCCCGCATCGTCTCCTCTTCTCCGGCCGACGTTTCCGCGTCATTCCTTTTGTTCTACTGATCGGTTTCGGCCTCTTTTCTTCTCTTCTTCACTAACTGCATTTCAAGTAAGCTACCTCTCTTCTTCCTCTTTTTTTTTTTTTCCTACATATATATGGGTGGATTTGATATTCTTTTTTATTTTTTGTTAAGTATTATGTTGATTTATGATAATGTATGATAATATTTTGTGTTAATTCTTTTGATGTTATGAAATTATATATGATTGATTCTTCATTTTTTATATTTAGAATATTAATGTTGTTTATAGTGTTTTTGTATGTATGATTAATGTATGATCATATTTTGTATCATTATTTGTTTATAGTGTTTTTTTATTAGTGGGTAATGATACATAAGTCTATATAAATAGGATGATTTTGAATTATATATAGATTAAAATGTAGTTATTATGTATATAGATTAGTGTATGTAAATTAAAATGTATATGGTATTCATAACCTTCAAATGAGAAAAATAATTTGTAAAAAGTGAAATTGATAAATTAGAGAATGAATTAATTAACATAATTTGTATGAAATATGTATGTTAGTAGAAAATTATAAGTTACATGATTTTAAAGAAGAAAGATAAAGAGAATTAATTAATTAACATAATTTTGTATGAAATGTGTATGTTAGTAGAAAATTATAAATTACATGATTTTTAAAGAAGAAATATAAGAGAATTAATTAATTAATTAATTAAGTATTTAACATAATTTGTTTGAAATATGTATGTTAGTAGAAAATTATAAATTACATGATTTTAAAGAAGAAAGATAAAGAAGAGAATTAATTTATTAATTAATTAACATAATTTGTATGAAATATGCATGTGTTAGTAGAAAATTATAAATTTGATAAGAGAATTAATTCATAACATTGATCAGGATAATTTAAAAAAATGTTGCATTTAAATTTTTATTTGAATTTTTTATATATTTGTGGCATGTTGAGATGTTAATTAGGTTAGGAACTGAATTAGATAGGAAGTATGGAAGGCAACCATGATAGAAGTTGGATGTACAATCGTCTAATCTGATAAAAGAGAACTAACACAAGCATTCTTGGCGGGTTTGGAAGAGTTCATCCAATTTGCTGTGGCGAATTCAAATAATTCAAGTAGGGAGATCAGGTGTTCGTGTGCCAAATGTAGGTGTTTAAGATTTAGTGATACGGGCAAGGTCAAAATTCATTTGTGTCAAAAGGGATTCATGAAAGATTATGAATGTTGGGAATGTCATGGTGAAGTCCGATTGATTGCGAAAGTGGCTATTACGGGGACAAGTAGTCATCGAGAAAACCTTAATCAATATGAGCAATTGGTTATGGATGCCGCGGGACGGTCGATCGGCCAATATTTTGATCCCGTTACTCATGCTTGAGTCGTCATACATGGGAGAGGAGACCGCACACATAATCCCAATCATCGTACATGGGAGAAGATCCTAATCCGAGAGCCATTAGGTTCTATGGAAATGCTTCAAGATGAGCAACGTTCTTTATGGGAAGGTTGCGAATACATTGAAAATAGTGAATATTCATTGCTATCGGCTACCCTGGCAACACTAAGCTTGAAGATTGATCACCATATGAGTGAGAGGAATTACAACGAAATGATGCAAATCATGAGTAAGGTTGTTCCCAAAGACAATAATTTGCCGAAGGATTTTATCCAGCAAAAAAAGGTCAAAGAGCTTGGCCTTGGATGTGAAAAATCCATTGCTGCCCCAAAGGATGTATGTTGTATTACAAGGATGATGCTGAAGCCGACCAATTGTAAATTCTGTGGACAGGACATATATAAAGTTGTGGGGAAAGGAAGGAAAATGACCCGTCATGCGTTAAGCAAGATGTGGTACTTTCCTCTGGTGCCAAGACTTACGAGATTGTATGCATCAGAACAAACAGCTGCTCACATGAGATGGCACCAGGAGCATCGTAGGGATGAAAACTTTGTGACGCATCCATCCGATGCGGAAGCTTGGCGTAAATTTGATGAGGCGAATCCTTTCTTTGCTATGGATCCCCGTAATGTCCGTCTTGGTCTATGCTCGGATGGGTTCGCTCCTTTCAACAATACGGGCAGGACTTATTCTGTTGGCCCTGTCATTGTGACTCCATACAACCTCCCACCTTCTATGTGCATGAGAAGAGAGTTTTCTTTCTTAACGCGTTAATCCCTGGGCCATCCAACCCAAAAGAAGATAGATGTGTACCTCGGGCCTTTGATAGACGGAGTTGAAGATGTTGTGGAGTGAAGGGATTCTTACGTATGATATATCATTAAGTCAGAATTTCACCATGCGGTGCTGCCTTAATGTGGACCATAAATGATTTCCCTGCATATGGGATGTTGAGTGGGCGGCAAACGTCGGGAAGCTTGCATGCCCGATATGTCTTGAACAGAACATGGGTTTTAGCTTGGCATACAGTCGCAAGGTCAGTTGGTTTGATAGGCATCAGCGATTCCTACCCCCCGATCATCCGTGGAGGAGAAATAGAAAAGACTTCACGCGAAATGTTGTCGAACGAGTAGAGCAACCCCGTCGTTTAAGTGGCCAAGAAATATGGGACAAGAGTCAAGTACATTCAAAGTGTCGAAGGGGGCTGCTTCCGAGGAACCTGAGGGATACGGCGTTGATCATCATTGGAACAAACGCAGCATCTTGCGGGAACTACCATATTGGAAAGATCAATTGTTAAGACACAACCTCGATGTCATGCATATTGAGAGGAATGTGTTTTGCAACATTCTCGTACACCGTGATGGACACCAAGGGCAAGACGAAGGACACAGTCAACGCAAGACGGGACATAGAAGCGATATGCAGAAGGCCTGCTTTACATTTGGTGGGGAGTGGCACGGGACGGACTTCCAAACCTAGAGCGTGATACACATTCAACAAACAAGAGATTTTGGAACTGTTGCAATGGGTTAAAGATCAGAAACTCGCTGACGGTTATGTGTCAAACATGAAAAGATGTGTCGACATGCACGAGGCGAAGTTATTCGGCATGAAGAGTCATGATTGTCATGTTTTCTTCGAAGATTGTTGCCTTGGGCCTTCAAAGCACTTCCGAAGCCCTGGAGGCGAGCATGCCCATAACTCTATGCAAGTTAGAGATGATATTTCCTCCTAGCTTGTTTGACTCAATGGAACATTTGCCCGTTCACTTGGCCTACGAAGCAAAGGTAGGAGGCCCGCAACAATATAGATGGATGTATCCGTTTGAGAGGTAATATATATATTTCTATCGTTATTTGTTATTAATTTAACGACACGAGTACTTTAGTTTATAAATACCCTACGATATTCCATTGTAGGTTTTTACGCACACTTAAGCACAAGATCAAAAATCCAAGGTACGTTGAATGATCTATTTGAGGCATATCTAGTCGAAGAGGCCGCAAAATTTGCGTCATACTATTATCCCCACGAAATGATGTCAAGATGGAGAGGGTACCTCGCAACGATGATGCCGGTGATACGAGGGATCAAAAATCAATATTTAATTTTCCAGGGCGAGTCGTGGGAAAACGTTCGAGGTCAACTCTTGACGGAAGAGATAAGCGAGTAGCGGAGTGGTACATTCTAAACAACTGTGAAGAGGCCGCCCAGTATTTAAAGTAAGATTTTTTTTCTTTTTGCTATTACGGTAAGTATTCCAGTATTAACTTCATTTTTTTCTTACAGTTACTTTCTTAATTCGGTCCGATCGGCAAAATCCTTCAATGTCGAGGATCCGAAGTTGACCAATTCACGAACTCTGAGTTTCAAAATGGCTTCGATCCTACTTCGTGGAAAATCCATCAGATCCCAATGAAGTTGCGTGGAGTTTGTCTTATGGAGCTGCAATTAGTGTTACCCGGTGCAAGAAATACATAATCAATGGGTATCGGTTTTCAACTGTCGAGGCGAATGCAGGTACACTATGTTGTAATTATGGTGTATGTTGTCGAGGTGAAAAAGTTGATGGGGTGGAGACTGACTACTACGGGAAGTTAGTTGACATAATTCAACTGAGTTACCCGTGGGACAAGGTAGTGACATTTTTTAAATGTGAGTGGTTTGATAACAGTCCGCGTGGGACAAAAATGGACAAACATGGAAATATTGAGATCCACTGGACAAGGAGATATACAGTTGGTTATGACCCATTCATCCTTGCTCAACAGGCGGAACAAGTTTATTATACATCATACCCCACATCCCGCCAAGGCTGGAAGGGAGTTATTAAAACCAAAGCACGAAATATTATACCAAAGTCGAAAGAGCCGGAATAAAATGATGGTATGGCTGAACCGTTCCAAGCTGATGTGGAACATGTACTCCCCATAAACATCTTCGATGACGAAGTACCAAGCAATCTATTTGATTCTAGCTGCGAGGTTAGAATTAATTCCTATACAAATTGACGATGAGGGAATCAGACGATGAGGCAGAAGTGATTTACTCTGATAGTGAATCGGAGTTCGATGACTATGAGACCTCCTCAGAGGAAGACGTGCAAGCAAATGTTGATGAACAAGAATCGTCCGATTGATTTCTGTTAGTTCTTTGTTTGTGATGATCTGTTATACTACATACTTTGTTAATGCGCTACTGTCATATTAACTAAATAACTTATTGTTATATATTTTTTGGTAGTGGTCGAGCCCAACCCCGTCTATCGAGCAGGGTAGAGGCGACGTCATCTGCTCCTTATGGAGGTAGAGGGTCAGCGCTTCCCCAGATATGCCGTCCTTTGATATGTCATCTTCACCGTCTACATATTTGTCATCTTCACAAAATCATTGTATATCGTCGTCATCACCGTCTACCTCCCCCCCATTTGATCCACGCAAGGGGGATAACAGGTTTACAATATAATTTCTGATTGATTTACATATGTTTAGTTACATATGATTTCCATATGTTTATCTTCAATACTTCACATTCCTTCCTTAGCACAATGCGTCGCCTCACTCATAGCCACGTTCGGGGGAAGAAGGTAGTTCCTCAGATCCACCAATGAGGGGCTCGAGAGATCCTTCGACGGGGAAGCTTTGGATCCGTCCGACGGCATCGGGGTAAGTCATGCCAAGTTACGAAACTAAATGTTAAAATTTACTTTTCGGTTGGTTTGTATGGTAATATTTGCATGATGTCCTCTCTCATCGATTTGAGCCTCATAATGAGGTAAGGGAGTTCATCTCGGCCCAATTATTCTGTAATTACAACCATCCTTGGGCCAAGTGGACGAGACATTCCTAGCACTATTCGAGATGTTTGGTTGATGAGTTCTTGGTAAGTTTTTGTTTTTATGGTTATTTAATTAAGTACTTTTAAAATTTGGAGCACTAATTGTTCGTTATTGATTTTCGAGCGCCGGCATATGACGTTACTGAACATCGTGCACAGGCGAAAGCAAATTATAATCATAAGGGAGGCGATTATTTTGACTCAAAAGCTTTATGGCTTGAGAAATAAAAGAGGCAAGAAAGACTGGATTTCCCGAGGACACTTGTAGACGAATTAATGCGAGGGTTGGGCCACAAATGAACCGGTTTCAAAACATGAGCACGAAAAATAAGCAAAACAAGGCCAAAATGGAAGGGCCAGTCATATCTTTGGCGGCTGCATTCCTATTAGTGAGCATCGACGGAAAAATTGTAAGTACACATTATTTTCTATTTAGGTATTTGATATTTTGTACTTTGAAGTAATTAATTAAGGTCATCATGCGTTTGCGAGGTAGAGTGCAGGGAAGTTCTGAAGGATCAATTGAGTGGGCTACCTTTGAGGCGGACCCATTCCCTACGATCGAAGGAAGTGAGAGAGAATGGATTAGCCAAAGCGCGGCAAGTAGCGGTTAGACATTTATTGCCTTTATTACTTGTTTTATGCACCACCATATTTATTTCATTTTACATGTCTTTGTAAGCTATGTATTTTTGTGCTTGTAGGAATCCTTTCGGAAGGCTGTCGCGAGAGAGAGAGAGTCGCGAAGCTTAGGGGGCCATCTCTCTCGATCCGAGCAATGAGAGTCATTCTTTGAGGCCGCAGGAGGATTTAACAAGAAAGGGAGAGTCTTTGGATACGGTGCCTCTGCTGGCCAACTGAAGCAATCAAAGCGCTCCTCATCCAGCACTGGAGGTGTTTCTCCAGGTACACGTAATACATTTGATATTGATAATTTTCATTCTCTTGTCCATTCAAATGAAGTACAAATAATAAATGTACTTCATAATGTTTTTCTGTTTAGACTACTTTTTAGTATTTGCTCCTTACAACATTATTATATATATTTTGTTTTCTTTATGTAAACTCTTTTTATTATATTCATGATACTTTTGCATTCAATTTTCAAGAAAAAAAATAAAACAATTAAAAAAAATTAAATTTAAAAAGATTCAAAAAAATAAAAAAATAAAAAAATTAATAATTTTGCTACGGAAATGGTTTAAGTAGTAAATACTATCTAGGATTTCTATTCCGTAGAAAATTGCTAGGATAGCATTCCAAGTAACAATTTACTCATAGAATCTAAATCAGAAGTAGCAATTTGCTCTGATTTAAAATTCAGTAGCTCTAAAACTTTGCTACGGAAAAAATCCGTAGCAAATTGCTCACTGATTGTTCCAGATAGCAAATTTTGCTGAATTTAAAATTAAGTAGCAAAAATTGCTACGGAATTTAAATCCGTAACAATTTGCTACGGATTTTCAAATCAGTAGCAATTTGCTCACCCCAGCGTTTTAAAATCAGTAGCAATTTGCTACGGATTTTTCAAATAAAGTAACTTAATAATTCACTGAGTTTTGCTACGGAAAAATCCGTAGGCAAATTAAAACAGCAAATCGATTTTGCTACGGAATTGCAGCATTTCCGATACCAAAATCGATTTGCTATGGAATTTGCTACGGATTTTTAAAGTAGCAAATCAATCAATTTTTTTTGTAGTGGGGCTGAGCGAGGTTTCTTTAGATCTCTTCGCCGATGAAGAAATTCCAAACGTGGGGACCGTAGCGAGGAAGATCGAAAGCAAAGTTTGTCGTTGAACGACTTAGAATACGAAATCTACGGAGATCCATATCAACATTCCCTAGCGGACGTGGAAGCGGTTCATCGACCCGGGAAACCCAGCGGGGACCACTGGGAACCCCGATAGACGTCTTCGCGTTCTCACCAGTTCCTGATGGATATCGAAGGTATATCCCAATGAGTTTTTAGGGAGAAATTAATTTTAAATTCGGTAGGTTTAATTCAATTTTGTAATATTACCCAGATAAACATGGGAATATCAGCGATTGGGCCGTTTGGATGTTTCCACTCTCACTCGGTTGGTGCGGGAGATGGCCGGAGTATCGGGTCGTAGTCCGTGGAGCGAGCTCACGGACCGGGCGATCGGCTTCGGTAATTCTTTGATGAGCCAGATTTTTGTCGAATTTGGCGGTAGTTGGGTATGGTTCCCAGTTTTTCAAGGATTGGAAGAGAGTGTGAGGAAGGAAATAATGAACAAGGCGTTTAGCGAGATTACGCAAGGTAGTCAATATTGTTTAATTAAAATTTTACATATTAATAGATTTATAATTTTTTAGTTTATTTCTTTCCTTATTTATTTCTTAATTTATTAATTCTCTTAATAATGAATTTATGATAAAGAAAAAGTTTAAACTTCGCGAACAACACAAAAAAGGTACGTGATGATGAAGGTGGGGGAAGGGTGGATCAAAAGCGGCCTTTTTTAAAGAACAATGGCGTTTAGCGGAGTTCTACAAACCATTCGATGCATTTTTAAAGATCCCGAGTTACGCAGAAATGTAATTAAGTCATTGTATCCACATTTATGTTCTATCCTAGATTTGTTTTATTTACATATGGATAAGTCATGGATCAAGCAGCCGCGTAGGTTCTCACGTATATTTAGCGGGATTGAACACTTTCTTAGATTTCGCCTTATCTCGCGCTTGCATTAATGGCAAGATCGTGTGTCCTTGTTTGCTATGTAGAAAAGTTTAAGAAGTGGCAAACACGAGATTATAACTTTGGAACATCTTCTTGTAAAGCCTTTCCCGAAGCATATACATTCACAGGAGGTTCATGGGGAGCAACGTGGTATGGGATATGGGCTCCATCTTCCTCGAACCTCGAGAGAGTGGGAAATCAAGTACATCAAGATAGTCCAGGTTAATGAAGGCTGTTCGGCGTGATGCTTTTGGTGTTCAAGACGACAACTTCACGGCGAGAGGTGCGAGGGTCAGGCACTGTTTTCTTCGGGAACAATGCAGCTCGGGAATTTTTCACCCTCCTGGATGAGAGCGATCGTCCGCTTTGTATCAAGGTTGTGAGTAAATACTCAAAGTTATCTTTTCTTATCAAATTGTATCATATCAAGTGCATGTGTGGGATCAGCGATAAGGCAATGTCGATGTTCCTGGAATTACTTCGAGATGCTTTCCACACGAGACATTCCCTCATCCTTCTACGAGGCGAAGGAGATAATCAGCGAGTTAGGCTTGAACTACCAAAAAATAGATGCATTCCCCAACATTTGTATGCTTTATTGGGGAGAGGACGATCGGAGGAGACTTGTAAGAAGTGTCACACTTCGAGGTTCAAGAGCGGTTCGGAAAGGGAAGAAGCGAGAAGAAGAAACACCAAAGATTCTGAGGTACTTTCCTTTAAAAACCTCGTTTGCAAAGAATTGTTTATGTCGAAGTCTAGAGACTGCTCAGTATATGAGGTGGCATGAAGATGATAAGAATCAAGATGGTAAACTCGAGGCATCCACGTGATCTTTGAAGCGTGAAACGTTCGAGCTCGATCTTTCCAGATTTCACGGCGGACCGTAGAAATGTTCGTCTTGCTTTGGCGACCGACGGTTTTAATCCCATTTGGGAATCTTAGCGCAAGCTACGGTATATGGTCGAGTTATGTTGATACCTACAACTTGCCCCCATGGATATGCATGAAACAAAGCTCCTTCATTATGTCCATGATCATTCCAAGGAAAAAGGCACCGGGAAATGACATTGATGTGTATCTCCAACCGCTGATCAAGGAGTTGGTGGAGCTGTGGAATGTAGGTGTGGAGACGTACGACGCGCAGAAGACACTTTTCAACTTGCGTGCGGCCTTGATTTGGACGATAAGCGACTTTCTGGCCTCGGGACATTATCAGGGTGGAATGTGCATACGGCCTTATGTGCCCGGCTTGCAATTTTGACTCGACTCGGTGCGCCTTCCCCACGGTCGTAAGTGGTGCTTCATGGGTCATCGGAAGTTTCTCTGATACGCACGAGTTTAGGTTGCAACGCAATCGTTTTAATGGGCAACGGGAAAAAGAGGACCTCCTCGAATTTATCGGTGAAGAAATCATAGAGCGGCTTCGGGATGTTGATGTTGAGTTTGGGAAAAGGACGATCCGGCAGGGCGGGACAAAGCTGCCGGGGCTTACGGTTCTACGCCCAACAATGAAAGGTAAGCGTCTTCTTTGCTCTTAGTATTGGAAAGATAATTTGCTCCGACACGGTGGATGTCATGCACATTGAAAAGAATGTGTGCGACAATGTGTTGTACACGATTCTCAACGAACCGAGGCAAGTCAAAGATCATCTGCGAGGCCGGGAAAGATCTACGGGAGATGGGCGTTCGTGGAGACACGTGGCGGATGAGCATGACGAGTTTCAGCGGCAAGATTCACCACCGAAAACCCGAATAAGGAAATCTTTCTCGCTACCTTGAAGAATAAAAGTTCTGACGGGTATTCAAGCAACATATCACGATGTATTGACTTGCGAGGCTCGAAAGGTTACGGGGTGAAGAGTCATGACTCATGTGCTTATGCAACGATTACTTCACGATGGCCATGAAAATACGCCTCTCGATGTGTCTCTCGTTTTGGTCGAGCTTTGTACTTTCTTTAGAGTTGTGTTCCAAGGTTTTGATAGTGGAGGAGCTCGACCAGGCTGCGAGAAAAAATCATTATTACATGTCATTTGGAGATGATCTTTCCTCCGTCATTTTTCACGGTCATGGTTCACTGACGATACACCTTGTTCACAAAAACAAAGCTTGTTGCCGAGTTCGGTACGATGGATGTATCCCGTTGAGAGGTACTTGTTTAAAAATAATTACTTTAGCATTACTCCCAAGTCTTCACGTTTAACCATTGATCCGGTTATTATTTTTATGGTTCTACTTTATAGGTTTCTTGGGAAACTTAAATCTTACGTGAGGAATAAGGCGTGCTTTGAAGGTTCAATAGCGAAGGTTATATCGGGGATGAGGTCTTGTATTTTTGTTCCAGTACTTGATGACATTGAGACGTCATTCAATCGACCGCCTCGTGTAGACGATTGTCTGAGCACAGAGCCGGGCACGGAGGCAACTTGAGTTGTTAATCCCTCGTGTTGGTAAACCGGTTGGCGAGAGTGAAATTCAAACTCACGGCACTTGAGAAGTTCCAAGCACATCGACATGTCTTGATTAAGCGCACCAAAGTTGAACCGTACCTTCAGTAAGGATTTCATACAAATATATATATATATATATATATATATATATATATATATATATATATATATATATATATATATATATATATATATATATATATATATCTATCTATATTTCCTTACATTTTATACATACTCACATTTCATTGCATGTTTAATTGCGGGAATTCGGGAGTTATGTGAAGCGTGAGCCAAGGATTCGTACACGGACATCCTCCGAAATTGATAGAAAGGTCCACGAGAGAATTCGGGGTTGGTTTAGGAGGAGAATAATGAACACCACAACCCGCACTCACCCAATTCGAGCTCTCGCAGATGGGCCCGCTTGACCACGCCCTAAGATTTACGGCATACAATGCCAATGGTTTTAAGTTTTGCACCGTCGCACGAGATCGGGGATTGCGACCCAAAACTACGGTGTATATGGCATGTTTGGGACGAGGAGTTATGCGGCGAGCGGTGACGGAAACATGCGGTTCGGTGACGTCCCGTGTTATGTAAAGCGCTTGATGTGGTCGGGATAAGTTACACGGGCCTTTTCACGTGACGTTGTTCAAGTGTTTGTGGGCGAATACCACGTCCGGGGGACTCACGACGGACGACTTAGGCATCACATCAGTGAATTTCTCCCGGCCTATTCACAGTGGTCAGTCTGGAGATGACGAGCCGTATATTCTTGCCTCAGAGGCCCATCGTTTATTATGTCGTCGATGAGAGGCACAATCAGGAATATGGTGGTTCACTTAAAGCCTCGGGACCTTTACGATATGGGCGATGGTGATAACGTCGCCTACGATTGTGAGCCGTTGCGGCCCGCCGACTTCGAAGACTTCATCCCGGACGGCGATGACAATTTACCTATAGTTCGAGTACGTTTTTAATTGTGGCTTTATGAAATTGAAACATTTAACTAAAGTTTTAATTGTGTTCAAACGTATTCACCTCACGCGTAACATTTTATGCAAACTTTCTTTGTAGGGATGTCGAAGAAGATTGAGAGAAAAACTTAATGTCTATCTTTGTAATATGCAATCTTTTTTAAAAAAAAACAAGAACATAATTAGTAGCGGTTAATTAACGCTACAAATCCTTAAAAGCTGCGACAAAAAGAAACCGTTACAAGAACCGCTACAAACACGCAAACAAACCGATACTAATAATAATAACCGTTACAAAAAGTGTGACCCAGACCGCTACAAAATGTTGCGAGAAACCACCATAAATACCCCACCCAACCTCATTTAATATACATCAATTTCTTTTCTACCCACGTTTTCTCTTCATTTTCTCAAATATTTTTACGTTTTGGAACATAGGGTTTAGCTTACTGAAGGGGTAAGTGCGGTGTAACCGGATCAATTTTAATGTTTCTCAATTCTAATGTTTCTCATATTATACTAATTAATGTTTGTTATTTTGCGGTTGAACGGGATATTTTAATCAACTTTCCTTTTTGTTCCAAATACATTATTCAATAACTTGTACACATATTTTTAAACATTCAGTATTATTTTAATAACCTCATTATTAGCTCTTATTATATCTTCCATATTTTTATTATTTTGCATCTATACAACAAGCACCTTATATATTTAAATTTCATATTTTAATACTTTTTTTATTTTTATAAAAAGATAAACTATTAATAATTACTTAATTACGTTGATAAATAATAGTTTTTTTTTTAAGTCATGAAATTTGTAGCGGTTGCTTGAACCGCTACTACTTTTCAAATTTTTGCGGAGGAAATGGCGGGATTATTTTGTAGCGGTCAGAGTAGCGGTTTCAAACCGCTACAAATTTTTGAAAAAAATTGCGGGAACATTTGTAACGGTTCAAAACCGCTACAAATATTCACATGGCGCCAATTTTTTTCCTTGCGAAAATATGGCGGGAAAATTTGTAGCGGTTAAGAACCGCGACAAATATTCAAAATAATAAATTTAATGGCGGCAAAATTTTCAAAACATTAATTTGTAGTGGTTAGGTAATCGCTACAAGTAAAATATTGTAGCGGTTAGTAGTGACTAAGCTCTCGAAGAGACGTCGGCCAAGCTCATTTAGTAGCGGTTATTATTAACCATAACAGATATAGTAGCGGTTCATATGCATGTAGTATCGGTTTTCTTAACCACGACAAATTAGCTTGCCACGGGCGATTTTGTAGCGGTTTTCGGAACCGCGACAAATGCATTAGTCGCACCAAAAACCGCTACAAATAGGTGATTTTAACCGCTACAAAATGTCGTTTTTTTTAGAGCTGTTTAAATATGGATGCTCCTACAAGATGTAACGTTAAAACCAATAACAATAAGAGTATTTTCAAGGGAATATGGGCAAAACATGTTTTAATTTGTCTGATTATAACATTGTTTTGAGCTAAGCTGGAAATGTCTTGCTTATTTGCAACTATCTGAAGTGATTCCTTGTATGTTACTTTCATGAGCAGCAGGTCGGCTTGTAAAGTACTACTATTATGCCATCGATATACATTTTTAGTTATTTGTAATGCATCCAGAATCCAGATAAATAGGGAAGATTATATCAGGATGTGATGAGCCGATCAAAGTGGCTACAACAAAAACAAAAACGCCATTATCATAGGTAACATCAGACATCACACAACTTCAAAGAAATATAATTTCTAAATTTTAAATTCATAAAGCATACCCATCATTTACATGTCACATAGCACAAGTGTGTTATTCGGTACAAACAGAGTATATGTAAAAATCTGGTAATAGTACCAAAGTATACGCAATCAATGAGAATCGATTTGGCAAAGGATTGAATACAGCAAATGATGAAGAAAAGGCAAGTTGTGTGCACGCGTTAAATCCTCATGACGTGACAACACTACCAACTTCTACCTTGGCACTTCAGATTTTATTCGATCACCATGTCCCTGCTTCATAGAAATTAATACAAAGAACCATATGGCAATCTTGTAATGCTATAAAAATCCTCCATTTCACGACATATCTTAATAGCTGAAAAAAGAAATTAAAAAAGATGAGACCAGTAAATGCTATTTACATTTACCTCTTGAGTTATGAACGTCCACTTTGATTCAGATAGCAACTTCACAGAGAGGCCACGAAGGTCCTTTTCAATTTCACTGAACAGCAAAGGCTGTCAATCTATTCAATCCACACATCAAACAGTATCACAAAGCATATAAATCCAATTACTAGGATTATTAACTAATAATAATAATAATAACGAGTGAGTGTGTGAACAGCAAAGATGGTATTTTGTTTCAATTGGTTCCCAATTCGAAGTTTCAGTAAAAACGAATTATGCATCTAATAGGATATTTATCACAAACAACATGCTTTTAAAGAGCATTGCATAGTGAATATACCACTATGGTAAGCACGGAAATACAGCACCGGAACCTAGTATGAAGCATTGTAGACTACATGAAAATCATAATGGTTTATTTCGTGATAATCACTCTCTGGACCCTGCAAAAACATATAGACCCATTCGATGAAGATTATAAAAAACTGCCAATGATAATAACAGTAACCAAAATTGAAGTAGCATGCAAATTAGAAAGCCACATAAGAAAACCAATTAGGCCACACATACTAATGTGCCACAATCAAATGGTTCTTCATTCTCCAACATATTGCTTTCTTCTTTCGATATCAAACTTCCTGCATCCTGTTTTTCCTGCACATGACACTCATAATCCAATGACTACCATCAACTCTCCTTTCAAGGGCAGTGCAAACTAAAACTCTGTCAGACCGTTCAGCAAAAGTCTTTTTAGAAGGGTGTCCCATATAAATTTACAAAGGAATTGGAAAGCTTTGTCAAGCTAATATTTGCTCATTGGTTTTATTATTTTTATTAATGCATTATGAGGACTATACCTGCTGATTATTGCCTTCTTTTCTCATCAAAAATTAAATGTTTTATAAAATACATCTTAAAGAAAAAAATCAACAGACCTTACTCGATTTTAAAAGGAACATTTTTTCCAATGACAAATATGTTGGAAATTATGTCCTAGGGGCAAGTCATTGTACTTTAAACATATATGTTATTTAAAGTATTTCTCCGTTTAGTTATCATTTCATTTGCATGTTTATAGTGATAATTGTATCATTGGATGTATCTTATAGATTATCCTAAATGTCTCTGGTCGGTCATCTACGCAGGAGCGAAGATGAAATAAGACCAGTGTGACTTTGATGACGTATGGAAATACGAATCAAAGTAATAGGCACTTGTAAGAGTACAAGGTGCTGGATCGACCCACTATGAGAAAGCTGCATGAATTAAGTCATAAGTTTTTCTCATGTATAACCACGTCATCAACGCCCCTTTAACCTGAGATCATCATGGATTCCTACATGAGAGTCGGCGATCTTTGACCTAGTCAAAGTTACCTTTGATCGGGTGATGATAAAGGCTTTGACCCACGTCACAACGCCTTTGACTGACCTGAGATCATCATGGATTCCTACATGAGAGTCGCCGATCTTTGACCTAGTCAAAAGTCACCTTTGGCCAGGGTGATGATAAAGGCTTGATCGGGATCTCGGTGGTTTTCATATAGAGGAATGTGAACGAGTATGACTAGAATTTGTCCCTCTACATTTGTAGAGATATCTTGGGCCGTCAATGAGTGAGTCCTGAGAAATGTATGGCCATACTACGATGGAAAGAGTTTCCATTTCAATTATTAGACTACTCAAGAATCGAGAAAGTAATGGTCAAGATGAGGGAATTTGACATTATCCATGCCTCATCCTTGACCAAATAATCATGTGACAAAAGGAGGTGAAATGGTTGCACGATGGATGTATCGTATTATCGATCCCCATATGAATTGGGTAGTCGCAATGTCTTGCTAGAGGCTCGCTTGCGACTTGTGGGCTGGTCCGATAGTGTGGCCCGTCGTCAATCTCATATGGGCAATGCGGGGCGCGCACACAATAATAGCCCAACACGAGCAATAGTGTCTAGGTTCATTGAATCTTAGATATGTCCGAGATTTAATGAATATTGTATTTAATCTAAATATATATATCTATATAAATGTGTGTGTGTATATATATATATATACATATATATACAGAGATACATATATATATGTACACACATATATACATACATAAATATATGTATACATACATATATATATATATATATATGTATATATATATATATGTATATATATATACATCTCAAAGAAGGATTTATATATAATAGTGTCCAGTTTTGTAGTGATGATAACCTCTTGGTTCTTATCATCCCACCTAGTACCAAAACTCGTTGCTAAGTGATTGGGGGAAATTTTCTCCATGGCACCTTGAGGCCATGATCACCTAATAACAATTTTACATAGATTACTAAATTAGTTATTTTTAGTAAAATATCAAAATTACCCTAAATATAAGTCATTAGTTACCACGGAGTTTGGTTAATTAGAGTTAGACACTAGCAGGGGAAAAAATAATGCTTTAGACAAAAAGATGTTATTTTATGAAACATGTTGGAGGTTCTTAGAAAGAGATTGAGTATCAAATTGACATTATCTTATGAAAGAACCACTCCCATTCGATTGGCAAGGTCTACACAGTAGAAACCTAGGAAGACACAAACAACTCGAGACAAAAGGGCAAGTTGCTTTCAAAGGTTGCAGAGTTGACCCTTTAGTTTCTAACCATTTTGGAGTAAGAGTAGGAACGTGCAAGTTTTGTTATTTAGGGTGTAAAACCCTAAAATCTCGATTGATAATGCCTAGTAAAAATAGGTGAATATGATGTCTCAAACACCTTATATTGAATGTATTTTGTTATTAGGGTAATTTCTCTTGAAATTAGATAATGTGCGCTTAGGTCCCTAAAACATTTGAAAGTTTGCAAATAGGTCCCTAAAATATTTATAGGTTATAAAATACCACGAAAATATTATAAAGAGGCAAGTAAATATTTATTTGAAATAGGGAAGAATATTGTCCTAATTTAGGTAGTTTATTAAATTATTACCTTGGAAAAATAAAGGGGAAGAGTTAAAAAGTATTATAATGACAAAAGTGCCCCCGTGAATTTTAATATAATGCATGTGACATAAAATACTAATGTCGAGGCAAAAGTTGTGAGGTAATGAGTTATTCTAATTAAGAAAATTATCAACAATTAGTGGGTAATTAATTAGATAATTACTGGCTAATTATTTGGGCTTAAACAAAGGAAAATCCAAAGATAATTATGTAAAACCCTATAATTAGTGGTTTATGGCTAAAATTAGCATAAAATATATTTTCTAATTAATTAGAAAATATGAAGAAAAATTGATGAGAATAAGTAATTTTAAGCCTAAAAACAAGTATGGACCAATGGGGAAATTTTGTAAAAAAATTATATAAAAAAATTGTTTTATATAATATAATATTAATTAATTAATTAATTAAAAACGAAAATTAAATAAAAAATGGTCCAGAGGTTTGACCGAAATTTTGGAACATGAATGGATAAGATTTGCAAAATAAAATATCATGCAAGTTGCAAATTTAATATTAATAAAAAAGAATATTTTGTGAAAAAGCAAATAGGATAAATGACCACGGATAGAGATTAAATCCTAGCTAGAAAACCATGAACAACGTTTCTAAAGTTATAGTATATTATAGACAAGTGAATTTTTATCTCGAAGTGGGCTGTCTCCGAAGTAATTTCCGAGACCGACGGAACAATAAGGGAATAAGACGAAAAGGACAAAGGAGCAGTTGAGGAAATGAAAACCTATAGAAAATAAATCCTAACTCAATATCTCGGGGATGAGTTGATAAACAAGCTTGGACGTTTTATGAAGAGTAAATACCTTTTGGTACCCTCGTAATAACACAGCGCTACCCATTTTGGTCCCCTGAGTAAAAAAAATGTCATTTTTAGTCCTTAACGGTAGTAAAAAGGTCCCTTTTTAATTCTTTTTAAGTGTTTTTGTGGACATTTTAATCCCTCACAACAAAAATTCCTTTTTAGTCCCTAAAAATGACAAAAAATGACCTTTTTTTTTTAGGAGAAGACACTGGAAAATGGATCAAAAATTTGAGTTAACTTGAGACATTTCCTCATGAGTAAGAAAAGAACTTCAAAGTTGTGATTTCTTTGATTTCTAAGATTTTACAAGATTACGCGATTCGAACACCGATCGGGGACTTTGCTCGGTAGAAACCTTCTAGAACAAGGCAAGGTGGCACCATGATGATTAATTCCATAATGACATGGGATGACATAGGGGACCCGAAATTTGTGGAGGAAAATGAGTGATTACCATGAGGCCACATCTACTCTCCTCCTCGAACCGTTGATTCGAAAGTAGATCCAAGGGCTAAGATCCATAGAAGTTTTCTATAAATAGCCCTTCATTCTTCATTCATTCTTCACCAATTCACCAAGCCTTTTAGAGAGTTGTTAGAGAGGAGCTCGGAGAAAGTTGTGAGTTCTTCAACGGGTAAGTTCTTCGGCCTCTAGTCTTTAGTTCGTTAGTTCTTGAAATTCTAGGGTAGATGTTGTTTTGATCTTTAATCTTCCAAGTATTATTAGATATCATATGTTAGGGTATTTTAGTCATTAATTTCAAAATTCATGATGGGGCTCCGAGTTATAGCAAAATTTTGGAAGATTGTGAGTCAAAGTAACGAAGGCTTGGCGAAATTCCACCGATTGTGGGGTCGAGGGTAAAATGGTCATTATGACTAAAAATGTCCGTCGTAAATGATAGATCCTTGAAAATACGTTTTTATATTGATAGGATATCCTTGATTACGTTCTGACCAGACCGTCGTACCGAGAATTAAGTCAAGCGAAGGTACGTTCAAGGCATCGCAACACTAACTCGATGGTTATTGTATGCATATATATGTGTTTTCGTCTGTCATGTACGGTACTGTTGTACTACATACTCGTACTCAAACTGTACTCTATTGTCTCGTACTCACGACTATACTATTTTCTGTACTACGCATTTGTACTATTTGTCATTATCCGACATACTCTTGCTCCTGTCATCCGATTCGTATTGTTATTGCCATACATATCCTGATATGTATACCCTATGTCCTGACCGTAGTAAATGTACCCTAATGCTCTAACCATAGTAAATGTTGCCGAAATTCGTGGATGTTGATAATTGAATATTTTATACACTTATTTTTGTCTCTTGAATAATAATTTAGGACCCTTTAGCTAATAAATAATGGCTCTTATGTTTATTTGGGCCTTGGGCCTTTTATTGCATTTTAGCTATTTTTAATAATAAAATTCCAGTTTTGTGTTGCTTCACTATTTCTACCATAACTCTTGAACCAGACATCGGATTTGCCTCATTTTTGTCTCATATTTCAGATGATTCAGAGAGCTACAATTGTTATGAAGACATCAAGAGCAAATTCGGTCAAGAAGGAGGTCAATTTTGGAGCCAAAGTCGGATGTACAATTCTGGATTTATTTTGGACCCGAATTTTGTAATTTAAGTCGCTTATATTTTATTTATGTTTTGGGCTAAAACTATGAGAGCCCATTTCGTTTTAGGTTATTTTTAAGTATGGCAGCTGCCACAAACATATTCATTCACGTTTTTAACATTAGAGTGGATCAAAATACAAGTTTTCATTTTCTCTCATCTGCTCTTCATGTTCTTCGCGCGTTCTTCGTGTTCTTCGTTCGTTCTTCGATTTTCCCAGCCATGATCGGCTAAACTCTTGTGATTAACCCAACGATGAGGATTCCATGATTCATCCAGAGAACTCGTGCCTAATCGGTAACTACTCGATTCTGTTTTCATCTTATCGGATTCGATTTATAATGATGGAGGTTTACGGAATCAATTCGTTGGGTTGATCATCTTTAACTGTCTCTCTGTTTATTTGATTCTGTTTGACTCTTTTATTGCATTTTGGTTATGTTATTTAGTTTTGTTCTATTCTCGTTAAACCAAACCCCCATTTTATCATTCTCGTTTCACTATTGTTATTGAACAAGCCCGCCGCAAATTCGTTGGGAAACGACCCGGGTTCCCTAATTACGCAAATTAATTACGAACTTGGTTTATTTTTGAAGACACGGCAAAAATCTTTCCAAAAATGGCGCCGCTGGCCGGAATTTGCATCGGTTTGATTAGTAACGGTATTGTAAATAGCTTAGTTTAGGTAGTTTAGGTGGTTCGGGTGGCCTGGACAGAAATTTTTCTCGACTCCGATCACTCAAACCAGGTCTTATTCACAAGGAATTGGGTGTTTTAAGCAAAAGTCACTTCCTAGGAGGAAGTGAGGTCTCACTCATTTTCCCAAAATTCCAACGTTTAGACCACTTTTTCACCGTTTTAGGTTCTCGCTTTTTGATTTCCAACAGGACCATTTTTTTAGTATCTCGATTGAGTTGAAATTTGGTACAATGATAGAAAATGGTGAATCGTTAGACCCACATCGAAAATGTTCCATTTTCCATGTGGTATCCTCCGTTTCGCCAAATTCCATCGTTTAGGCCACTTTTTCAATTTTTGAAGTTTTTTATTCCATTTTTGAGTCCCCCAATAGTCTAGGAGTTGCCCCGTCCAAGTCCCAAAATTTTAAAAATCATTTGATACCTGTTTCGGACTTGTTTTGGTCAATTTCTAGCATAGGTTTTTGCTTTTGTGTGTTTTGTCTCGTGTCTCTTAGTGTTTTTCCACTTTTCACCACTTCTAGTGGCATTTTCGTAATTCTGATTTTCTGGTGGAATCTTTGTCATTCTGAGTATTTGCCAACTCGCTTTGTGTATATTTTGCATGAGTACCAGAATACTACTAATCCGAAAGATTTGTTGCCATTTGATCCCAAATAGAAAGAACAATTCTACTTGCTAGAAGAGTTGTTAGGCTAAGTCATAACATTAATACCGAACCTGGATACTCAATTAGAGTCCGATTCGACCATTCTCGATTGTGTCCATCTACGTTGATCTTTCGATTGTGCTTCCGATAGTATTTACGATAGTCTTGTTGTGTTCACCGATTCTAGTAGCAACTTTGCTCGCTTCGGACATTATGGCGGAGAGCGGGATAATCATCATACTTTGAAGGAATTGGGTGCACTCGATGTTAATTATCAACCCTTGTGCATCCAATATCCTAACCTTACTGCTAACTTTGAGCTTAAATCTGGTCTAATACACTTGTTGCCTAAGTTTCATGGTCTTGCAGTGTGAGTGCCCCATTAAGCATTTGAAGGAATTCCATGTAGTATGCAAAGACTATGAAACCTCATGCCATTGATGAAGATCATATCAAGCCGAGAGCTTTTCCTTTCTCATTGGAGGGTGGAGCCAAGGATTGGTTGTTTGTACCTTCATTCTCATCTATTGGGAGCCGGACTCGATATTCGCAGGTTATTTCGGAGAAATATTTCCCTTCCTCAAGAGCAACCGCAATCAAGAAGGAAATTGGCAACATTAAACAAGTGGTTGGGGAGACTATGTATGAGTATTGGGAGAGGTTCAAAAGGTTATGTGCAAGCCGTCCATCACCATCGGATATCCGAAAAGACTTGATCAACTCTTTCTATGATGGTCACATCACCTAGACAAAGGGTTGGTGGATGCTTCTAGCGGTGGGGCTATGAGTAACAAGACACCCGAAGAAGCCCGAGACTTGATATCCATTATGGCGAGATAACTCTAGCGGTTTGGCACCGTGGAAAATAGTACTCTCGTTTACCATATTCAAGCTCCGATACCCAAAGATGATTCTCAGAGATTAGAGACTAGACTTGATGATCCGACCTCTCCTTGCGAGGCACTTGGCGGTGGACACGTACGCGATGCAGCTCTTCCCTTCTCGGCATGGGTACTCTTGTGGGTTTTTCTCGACCCTTATCATTCTACTCGACTCTTGCCCTACCTTGCATGATCCTACTTACCAAGATCGGTCGGAAGGCAAGCAGCTGGGTGTTTTTCGGGAAGGCCACAATACCAACGAGAATAATGCCTTCTCCAACACTTATAATCCCGGTTGGAGAAATCACCCCAACTTTCGCCGGAACCAAAATCGAACCGAGCAACCAATACCAAAATCAGAATCAGTAGTAACCAAGACGTCAGTGCACTGCAGAACTACCAAGCGAGAGGCCGTACGCACCACGAGACTTTCCAAGAACAAACTGCACCCCTTTGCCTTTGCAAGCACCACCTCCTCGACCATCCATATGTCCACCTCCACAGGCGCACAACAGCAGAGCTAGTAGTAGTGGTGGTTCCTCACTTGAAGATATGATGAAGCAATTTGTCACGGCCAATATGCGTTCAACAAAGAACCGACACTTCCATTCGAGTTTGCAAACACAGTTGGGCAATTGGCAACATCATTGAACCAGCTTCAACCTCGGGGATCCAATTCCCTTCCTCATAAACAATTCCCAATCCTAAGGGAAATGTGAGTGCTATATCACTACTGATGCGGAAAGCAATTGGAGGAACCTAAGCAAAATGCGTATGTGACTTCCACATCGAGAAAACGAGTCGGGAAATGTGAAGATTGACTCACGAAAAGAAAAGGCAAAGCAGCAAGGTGAAGAGGAAGACATTCCTATCCCTCTTCCCTTCCCTCGGAGAGCGACTCGGTCCAAGAAGTTGGCGAGATAAAGCACAAGAGAAGGATATACTTGAGACATTCGGAAGAGTGTAGATCAACATTCCTCTCTTAGATGCGGTCAAACAAATTCCTAAATATGCCAAGTTTCGAAAGAGTTGTGCACCAACAAGAGGCGATCAAGGGAAATGAACGAGTGAGCTTGAACCGAGAATGTCTCAAAGACTCATCCAAATTCTACCATGCCTCGTAAATGCAAAGATCCGGGGACATTTTCTATCCCTTGCCTTATTGGTAACTATAGATTTGATGATTGCATGCTAGATTTAGGTGCTTCTATTAATGTCATGCTCCGCATCTGTTTATAGATCTCTTGGTCTTGGTCCCTTGCGTCCAACCGGTGTCATTGTTCGGTTAGCTAATAGGAGTAATGCCCATCCTTCGGTTTAGTTGAAGATGTATTAGTCAAAGTTAATGAATTGATATTCCCCGCTGATTTTTACATCTTGGATATGGAGGGTGAGTCTCCTAGTAGTAGGTCACCAATCATTCTAGGGAGACCTTTCATGAAAACAACTAGGACTAAGATAGATGTGCATTCCGGTACTCTTTCCATGGAGTTTGGTGATATATCTCGTGAATTTCAATATCTTTGATGCCATGAAATATCCTAGGGAAGAGCATTCGTTTTTCTCTATTGATGTGATTGATGATGCTGTGGATGATGTTCTTACTGGTTGGTGTGTTGATTATCCTTATTTTTCATCTGAAAGTGATACCCCCATTTGTGCATGCAATGATAATGAATGGTGCTCGTTTGCACTAATTTGGTTAAGACCGCATTGTTTGGTGATTCCGATTTGCTTGATGATTCTACATTACTTGTAGACTCGATATTGAGTCCGAGTTTGAGCTTCATCCCGATCCTAACGTGCATCCCGATTCCGATTTTGATGAGCTTCATTCTCGATTTTGATGAACTGAATTCGATGTTAACCTTGAGCCGTATAGACACGGTCCTTTCCGCTTGTGCTTCTTTGAATATGGTTTCGTGTATTCCCAAGTGTGATGACATCGTAGTTGTTGCAACAACCACCCAAGCTTCTCCTCCACCGAGCAACCGCCCAAACTAGAGTTGAAATCCCTTCCGCACTATCCGAAGTATGCATTTCGGAGGAGAATGAGCAAGCTGCCACCATTGTGGCAAATAATCTCACGCCGATCAAGAAGAGAAGCCGCTAAGCTTATTGAGGGTGAACAAGAAAGCTATTGGGTGGACATTGGCCGACATAGTTGGCATTAGCCCTTCTATGTGCATGCACCGGATTCGTTGGAAGAGGACTCTAAGCCGCGAGGCAACCCCGAGACGCCTTAATCCTCTTATCCTTGATGTGGTGAAGAAGGAAGTCACTAAGTTTCGCAAGCCGGCATCATCTATCCTATTTCGATAGCCGTGGGTTAGCCCAATCCGAGTGGTTCCCAAGAAGTCCTGAGTTACCGTGGTAGCCAATCAAAAGAATGAGCTCATTCCTACTCGAGTCTCGAGAATAGTTGGAGAGTTTGCATTGACTATAGAAGACTCCAACCAAGCCACTCGCAAAGATCATTACCCTCTACCCTTCATTGATCGGGATGTTAGAGCGATTGGGTGGTAAGTCTCATTATCGCTTCGGATGGCTACTCGGGATACTTCCAGATCCATATTGCTCCCGAGGATCGTGAGAAGACGACCTTTACATGCCCCTTTGGGACATATGCTTCACCGAAGGATGCCTTTGGCCTCTCAGCAATGCACTGGCACCTTTCGCCGTTGTATGGTGAGTATTTTCCGAGTTCCTAGAGGACTTTGCATGGAGGTTTTCATGGATGATTTCACCGTATATGGGTCTCGATTTTGATGCATGCTTAGCTAATTTGTCTAGAGTCTTGCATAGGTGTATTGAATCTAATCTTGTGTCGAATTATGAGAAGTGTCACTTTATGGTTGAGTCGCATAGTCTTGGGACACATAGTGTCTAGGAAAGGGATCGAGGTAGACCCCGCTAAGATCGATGTTATTATTGCTTTGCCTTACCCCGCTTCGTGCGGGAAGTTCGCTCTTTTCTTGGTCATGCGAGTGTTTCTATCGACGTTTCATTCGAGATTTCAGAAGATCGCTCAACCCTTGTCCCACCTCCCGCATAAGGACACCGACTTTGTCTTTGATGATGCGTGCAAGGCGCCTTCGATCACTTGAAGCGTTGCCTACTACCCACCAGTGCTGATTCAGCCCCCGATTGGCTCCTCCTTTTGAGTTAATGTGCGATGCTTCCAACTATGCGGTTGGTGCTATCTTAGCACAACGGGTTGATGTGAGCCTCCCATGTCATTGCATATGCTTCAAAGACTTTGGATTCGCTCGCCTAATTACACCACTACCGAGAAGGAGTTGTTGGCTATTGTATTTGCCTTTGATAAGTTTAGGTCATATCTCGCTAGCTAGTAGAGTCATTGTTTTCCGACCACGCACTTTAAAGTTTCTTTGAAAAAGGCGATGCTAAGCCACGACTCATCCGGTGGATGTTGTTGCTCCAAGAGTTTGATGTGGAGATTCGAGATAGAAGGAGCACAAAACCGGGTAGCCGACCACTTGAGTCGTATCACCATTCTCCCTCTCACCCTCTTCTATTCTGGATGATTTCGATGAGCGCGCCTTCACACTGCAAGTTAAGACCCCATGGTATGCCGATTTAGTTAACTACTTGGTAGCCGGTGTTTTTCCCGTAGAATCCACTAGTGCCCAAACCCTTAAATTGAAAAGTGAGTCTAAATATTATGTTTGGGATGACCCTTATCTCGTGGAAATTTTGTAGTGACCAAGTAGTTAGGAGATGTGTGCCTCGATTGTGAGTTTCAATCTATATTGCATTTTGCTCATGCTTCGCCTCGCGGTGGTCACTTTGGACCCCAAAGAACTGCTAGGAAGGTGTTAGAATGTGGTTTGTTATGGCCTTCCCCGTTTCATGATGCCCATTTGTTTTGCAAGTCATGTGATAACCGCCGAGGGCGTGAGTATTTCCCGTAGGCATGAGATGCCCCAAAACCCTATATTGTTTTGTGAGATCTTTGATGTTTGGGGTATTGATTTCATGGGTCCATTTCGCTTCATATGGTTACACTTACATCTTGGCCGGCCGTTGATTATGTTTCAAACGGGTTGAGGCGAAAGCCACCCTGACAAATGATTCTTCGTGGTGGTGGATTTTGTTAGGTCTAACATTTTTCTGCAGTTTGGCATTCCTAGAGCTATTATCGTGATCGTGGTTCCCATTTTTGCAATCGAAGCATGGGTGCCTTGCTACGCAAGTATGGAGTGCTTCACAAGGTTTCCACACTTACCATCCTCGACCAATGGTCAAGTCAAGTCTCCAACAGAGAGATTAAGCAAATCCTTCAAGACCGTCAACTCTACCCTAAAGATTGGAGTAAGTTACTAGATGATGCTTTGTGGGCATATCGCACCGCTTACAAGACTCCGATTGGGATGTCTCCCTATCGGATTGTCTTTGGTAAGGCATGTCATCTTCCTATTGAGTTGGAGCATCAAGCCTATTGGGCTATTAAGCAATGCAACATGGATTTGGCTAAGTCCGGATGGAGAGGAAGTCCGCACTGCAAGAGTTAGATGAGCTTAGATTGGATGCCTATGAAAGCTCACTATTGTATAAGGAAAAGACTAAGGCATTCCATGATAAGCATATTCTCGAGGAAAGAATTTTCTCGTGGGCCGAAAGTTCTTCTATTTAATTCCCGTCTCAAGTTTATGCCTCGGTAAGCTTCGATCTAGATGGGATGGCCCTTTGTGATCACTAACATATTTCCATTTGGTGTGTTGAGCTATGTGATCCACCCACAGACGGACTTTTAAGGTCAATGGGCATCGCCTCAAGCCATTTCATGAGGGATCCCCAAAGCAGCACTCGAGGAAGCAGAGATTCTCCTCATTGATGCCACTTATCCTCCATAAACCCTCGGGGAGTATTCTTCTTTCTTCTCCCTCCTTCTCTTTTATTTGTTTTCCTTTTCTACTTTGCTTTTTGAAAATAAATACATTCTTTCTTTCTAATGATTGCTACATATTATGAACTAGGACATTTTGGTTTTAATGGATCATTCTCATTAGTCTGGAACTCTTGACTCTTCGATTACAAGTCTTGGTAGTTGATTTGATGTTGTTGATTACCTAAGTTGGTATTGACCTTGTGAGGTTTTGGGCCCGCATGAATGGAATTCATCTTTTGCCATTCTTTCTTTCATGTGTGCATCTCTCATGATTTGTGTTCTCTAGAACTTGCTCCTTTTCTTTTTGAAACTACATTTTTCACTTACGTGCATAAGTATGATGGAAGCTTGTTTTCTTTCTTTTATTCTCCTCACTTTGGCCAAATAGCTTTCCTTACATTATAATTCCTTTGCTAGCCCCTTTGTGCCTTTTGACCCATTCTTTTCTAAGCCACATTACAAGCCTAAGCGTAAAACCATTTTATTCCGCACCTTGAAGATTTATTGAGCATTGGTTTCAACTTGTTTTGTGTTTATGTGGGGTTGCTCAGAGTGCAACAGCTTAAGTGTGGGGGATATTTGATTTTGACATTGTAATTATGTATACAATGAAAGGAAAGAAAGAAAAGTAAAAAAAAAAAAAAAAAAAAAAAAAGAAAAAAAAAAAACAAAAAAGAAAAAGAAAAAAAAAAGGAAAAAGAAAAAGAAAAAAGAAAAAACAACAAAAGAAGAGAAAAGAAAAGAAAATACATAGAAAGGAATGTATATATGAGTAGAATAAAAGTCTCATACATAGAGAATGATTGTGTTAATCAGTGCTCTTCCTTTTGATTTCTTTGGTGCTTAGCCTCTTATTCCATACTATTACCTACCTTCACCCTAGCCCCGTTACAACCTTTAATTACAAGCTCTCTTGATTTGTGCATGTATGTGTTATGAGTAGTGGAGACGTAGAAGTTGAGCAAGCTTATGGTAGAACAAATTTCTTGAGTAGAATTTGAGCGATACACTTATTTACCTTAAACACTTGAGAGACTCGATTGATTGAGCGCATCATTTGAGAGATCATCTTTTGTGATTAGCATCATTGATTGACACTACCATGAATTGTAATTTGAGATGAAGGGGTTTTGGTCTTGAATGATTGGTCTTTTGAAGCTTTGTGTCCCTTGATTCAATTTTTGCATTGTTAGCAATTATTAGTAAAGAAGAGTTTTTCCTTTAGGTCTTTCTCTTTGAATTTTGCTCAGAGTGCAAAAAGATAAGTGTGGGGGAATTTGATAATTGAATATTTTATACACTTATTTTTGTCTCTTGAATAATAATTTAGGACCCTTTAGCTAATAAATAATGGCTCTTATGTTTATTTGGGCCTTGGGCCTTTTATTGCATTTTAGCTATTTTTAATAATAAAATTCCAGTTTTGTGTTGCTTCACTATTTCTACCATAACTCTTGAACCAGACATCGGATTTGCCTCATTTTTGTCTCATATTTCAGATGATTCAGAGAGCTACAATTGTTATGAAGACATCAAGAGCAAATTCGGTCAAGAAGGAGGTCAATTTTGGAGCCAAAGTCGGATGTACAATTCTGGATTTATTTTGGACCCGAATTTTGTAATTTAAGTCCAGCTTATATTTTATTTCGTTTTGGGCTAAAACTATGAGAGCCCATTTCATTTTAGGTTATTTTTAAGTATGGCAGCTGCCACAAACATATTCATTCACGTTTTTAACATTAGAGTGGATCAAAATACAAGTTTTCATTTTCTCTCATCTCGTTCTTCATGTTCTTCGCGTTCTTCGTGTTCTTCGTTCGTTCTTCGATTTTCCCAGCCATGATCGGCTAAACTCTTGTGATTAACCCAACGATGAGGATTCCATGATTCATCCAGAGAACTCGTGCCTAATCGGTAACTACTCGATTCGTTTTCATCTTATCGGATTCGATTGAAATAGTTCGAATATTAGATTTAATATTCTTGGTTTGGTTCATCCCAAGGACTTAGTTCGGACTAGGTTACAAGTGTTGCCGTGCGATTGCACGTGAGACGCCACTGTCCTGGCAGATTCTAGGCGATCGTCTAGGCGAGGGAATCTCCTGGATGAATGCAGAGATTTCGATTCATCCGAACCAAACGGGTTAGTTGTATTTTCGCTCAATGATGGAGGTTTCTGGAATCAATTCGTTGGGTTGATCATCTTTAATCTGCCTCTCGTTTATTTGATTCTCGTTTGACTCGTTTATTGCATTTTGGTTATGTTATTTAGTTTTGTTCTATTCTGTTAAACCAAACCCCCCATTTTATCATTCTCGTTTCACTATTGTTATTGAACAAGCCCGCCGCAAATTCGTGGGAAACGACTCCAGTTCCCTAATTTCGCAAATTAATTACGAACTTGGTTTATTTTGGAAGACACGGCAAAATCTTTCCAAATGTCTCATGTCATACATATATGGTGTATATAAACACGAGGTTAACCGTTACCTCGGGGTTCGACGTTGACGGACCTCAAACCTTAATATAGCTTCTTCAGGATCTAAGGACCAAGGACCGAGGATAGAAGCAAGTGCCGCATAGAAGACCCTACCAAGACTTCTTTCTCGTTGTTATGTACTTTTGAAACACTCCTCGTACTCAGGAATAAATGTGCCAAGACATACTACCAAGGGTACTTTGAATATATACTGGGCTACTTTATGCTCCGTTGTTTCACTCGATGATTTTGAAAATGATGTTTTTGGAAAAAAATTTATACCGCTTGTGAAACGGGATGTTACATAGGGTGCCTTATAGGGGACCGTGAAAATTACTTTGTTTTTTCTTATATTAGCTACTAAGAGGATTGGGAAAGGGAGCCGATTTTTCGTATTTGAAAGTTATAAGGCCAGTGTGAACCGGTTCTAAATAACAAAACGGTGACTTTCTTGGCTACGGAGTAGTATTGTTTCTCGACAAAGGTGGTAAGAGAGGGACGGCGCACATTCTTCAGAAGCGTACTTTGTAACTTCCTTTGGCTACTGGAGAGTATTGTACTCACACGCATATGTTGTTATTCATTATAATACAGCTTGCGTATTTCCGATTCAATCAAGAGATTCGGTGCTAGCCATGTGGTCCCTAAATAAATTGGTATCAAAGTAGTAGGATCTTTGGGAAATGACGACAAGATTAAGGAATTAAAAGAGCTCTGTAGCAAGTTTAACAAAGAAGGTGGATGAACTCGCTTAGATTGTCAAACCAGGCGTAATCTAATAGGCATGAATTTGATAAGGCAAATGTTAAGCCGCGTATGAAACTCGAAGTTTCTTTACAGACAGAGCAACGCACTCGCCAAGGCAAGATGAAAACTTGAGAATTGCCGAAACTCGAGTTTTGGTCGCCGAAGTTCGGGTTCACAAGGCATCCTTGAAATCCAGGCAAGATTTTCGCTCTTATTTAAACTTGATTTTTCATTGCACTACCAAACTCTTTCAAACTCAAGTTTTCCCTAGAGTTTCTCCGAGCTTTCATCTTCTTCCTCACTCTCTCAACCTCAAATCGAAAATGGCCCCCAAGAAATCCACCAAATCTTCCCAAGACGATGCCAACTATGAGCCTCGTAATTCCATCGCCTCCTCCTCTCACACGACCTAGGAGATTGGAAGAGTACCCTGCAAGACCCACTATAGGGTCGATAAACGCATTCCCGGTGTTCCATCATTCCCACGACCTCCCTCCTCGCCTAAACCTAAGAGGTTCTTATTTCAAGAACCATCCTAGACTCAATCCAAGCGAGCCTCTCGATGCTCGAACGATGAAGCAAAGGGGGAAACAAAAGGAAGGTGAACCTTCAAAATCTCACAAGAAAAGAAGAGGTCGCGTATAGAATGGTCGGCAAAAGCTACCTCCAATCCTTCTTAATCTTCACGTAACCCCACAATTGCTCCAGATGCCATTTCGAAATCTATCTCCATACGGCTCGCACCTCAAGGTTTTGTCTTCGAAAACACATTCCTTATGAACGATTTTGCTATTAAATTCAAAGAGACCTTTTTGAAAAGGAATTATGTCCCATAGTCTCCACGAGACTTAGATAAGATTATGGAAACTTGCAATGTAGATCTTTCCCTTAGTTGAAACCATATGAATCTTTCCCCGTCCATAACCGCTTCATACCGTCCAAATATCATTAGACTGTTCTATTTCAATATGGAATGGGATAATCTGAAGATAATGACCAAAACTTGGTAGAAGAAAGAGTTTCTACTCAAGTTAAGTGGAATAAAGTTTACCCTCGTCAAATTCTATCATAAATTCCATTTTGAAAATTACTAATCCTCCTCCTCCTCCTACAATTCAAGATTCAAACCAGAGATTTTTGAAATTTTAAGGCCAAATGAACCTGTTTTGAAAATCAATTGGCCCATTTATCCTTTTCACCAAAGATTTCACCTATTCATAGAGTACTGTGGTACATCTACTCCGTGAATATGATTCGTAAATGTGGGGAATTTCACCCACTTCGCTCAAAAAGATTACTCACTTTTGTTGCCATAGTTAACAAAATTCCTATAAACCTTGGCCATGGATATTTCAAGAGATAACCAAGTTTAGATTCTCCTCTAGACGACCCTTCCCATGTCCCTTTTCCATCTCTTTGCGTCCTGTGATTTTATTTTATCACAAGATTTGCCATAGTGGGTGCTCCCGACAATGAAGAGTCCCACTGGCTTTGGGAAAGCTCAACTTAACTCGACAGGATCACATTTAGCCAAGGTTCAGACGAGTCTCTGTCCCTACGATCCAGTCTGGCTGCAAGAGGTCAGTAGCTCAATCTACTCCTCCTTCCTCCTCCTCGCCATCGCTCCCTACCGATTTTGATGCCAGAGTCAAGGCCATTATGGATAAGTACAAGCCGAGATGATCGAGAAAATTAAAGGAGGTTGATCGATCGGGTTTTCCCAAGCTGACCAAGGGTAATTTAGGATGTGGGGATGCTCGTGAAGCAATGAAGGATGAAATTGCAACTCTCTTGGACACATGGTGGATCATGATGCTAAGTCAGTCTACTTTGCTTACTTCTCAAGAGAGAATGGATAATCGACAGCCCTGAAGAAGTTGAGTTCTCGCTCTTCTTCCGGTTTTGGGACTCTAATCAGGTTGAAGACTGAACCATCCTCACCTTCCCCGCCTCACCTTCATTCACCTTCACTACTCGCCGCCCCCTCCACCGAACCTATCCCTTCTACTCCAACCACCGAGGTTCTTCCACTTCCGCCTCCCCAGCCCAAATTCCCTCGCTCGCTACACAAACTCTCCTCCCCATTTCCTTCCACTCCTCTCGGTCGATCCCTCTATCTCAATTCCATCCTCTTTTGTTGATGACAAAGGGGGAGAAGAACCGTATAAACCAGTAGATACCAGAGCTTGTGAGCGCCTTAGTATTTAAGAGTTTGAGTTGTACTTTTTTTTCTCAGATTGCAAGTAATCAAGTTCCAATCTCAGGAATTCATGTGTTAGCCTAGTACTTCGGCATGACGTATATGTGAACTATGCTATTGCCGTAGTTTTTGACTAACTTTGATGTAACACTTGAGTTGAAAATGAAATGCAATACTCTCCTGCTTCATTCGCTTGCTATGCATAACTCGTAATACTATGTCAAGTTATTGAAACTCACAAATTGCATAAATTGTAATGTTGCATTTTAAACCATGTTCAGGTAAAATTCTTTTAAAATCCCAAATCTTTCAAACAAGTAGAAAATCGGTTTACAGAGCCGCCACCATCAAAAAGGGGAGAATGTTAGTTCTCTATTGGTTTTGATGATAACCCACAATTGTAGTTCGTATTGAAGTTTGTCTTTGTTTTGTTGGAAATCCATCGGCCAAAGGCAAACTTCAGTTTTGGATTGGAAACTCGAGTTCGGATTCTGACAAAGAGTAGCTCAAGTTTTTGCAAAGTTAGGCAAACTCGAAGGTCAGAAACTCGAGTTTTGATCAAAAGTAGCTTCTAAGTTTTTCAAAGGCAAAGCAAACTCGAGTTTGGTTTTAATAAACTCGAGTTTTTTAAAACCAAACTCGAGTTTTGGCAAGACAGAGAGCTACCAATTTTTCAAGGTTAGCAAAACTAGCTTCCATTTGGAAACTCGAGTTCACACTAAACAGAGTTCTCTAAGTTTCCAAGGTTGGGATCCGTACACGCAATGAGTAAAAAAATTTACGAATCCCTTAGGCGGATCGCTCAACGGCGTTTAAATCAAGGTTTAAGGTTTCCGAATCGTACCTTTGCGTAACAATTTGAACCGGTGGGCTACCTTCTCGACGCGCAGGCCGACTCTTTAGAATCGCCTTCCTCTACCGTATCCACACGAATGTTCTCTCGAAACACGAACTAAGCGTGCTAGCGCCTCCGAACCGTGCGTCTCTATATTTTCTATCTAGGGTTTCTCGCGCTTTCTAATACGCTCGACAAAATGTCCCGTAGGTTTTTCTAAACCTTGCAGCGTATTATATTCAAAACAAATTTTGAATCTAGATTAAAAATATATTAATTAGATCTATCTGATAGATCTAATCAAATCTATTTATTTAATCCGAATTAAAAGCCCTCTCGATTTAATTTATATTTATAAATTAAATCAAGATATGATATCGTTATATTTAATTTAAAATGAGATCCGATATCTCAGCTCAAATTAAATCGATATGCAATATCTTTATTCGAAAATTAAATCTGAGATACAATATCTCAATTTATTATAGTTATTTAATTTATCAAATAAATTAAATACTATATATAATAATATTATTATCAATAAATAATATCATTATTATTTTCAAATTTAATATATATTAAATCAAGATATGATATCATTATATTTAATTTAAAATGAGATCCGATATCTCAGTTCAAATTAAATCTGATATGCAATATCTTTATTCGAAAATTAAATCTACAATATCTCAATTTATTATAGTTATTTAATTTATCAAATAAATTAAATACTATATATAATAATATTATTGTCAATAAATAATATCATTATTATTTTCGAATTTAATATATTTATATATGCATATATATATATATACACACACATCCTAGATTAAATAAGTATTCATTAAATCTTAAACACATTTAAGATTCAATGAATCTGACACTCTTGCTCGTGTTGGGCCATTCTTGTGTGCGACTCGCAGCCCACATGAGATTGGCACGGGCCAATACAGTACTGTGCCCACAAGTCGCAAGCGGCCTCTAGCAAGACATTGCGACTACCCAATTCATATGGGGATCGTTGATAAGTACAATGACTTGCCCCTAGGGCATAATTTCCAACAGACTCCCACTTGCACTAGGTGCAATCATTAATTACCTTAATTCCCATTGCCCTAACATGACGCTCATGTTTTACTTGTGCAAGCGGCTTAGTAAGAGGATCAACGTCATTGTTTATGCGATATAACCTATCGTACAACCATGTCACGTCCCTTTTGTCACGCGATAATTTGGTCAAGGATGAGGCATGGAAAATGTCAACTTCCTCGTTCTTGACCATTACTTTCGATTCTTGAGTAGTCTAACAATTGAGATGGAAACTCCTTTCCATCGTAGTATGGCCATACATTTCTCGACTCACTCATCGAGGGGCCCAAGATATCTCTCTACAAATGTGAGGGACAAATCCCATCTTGACCACTCACATTCCTCCGCATGAGAACCACCGATCCCGATCCTAGCCTTTATCATCACCCTGGCCAAAGGTGACTTTTGACTAGGTCAAAGACCAGCGACTCATCATGTAGGAATCCATGATGATCTCAGTCAAAGGGCGTTGTGACGCGGTTATACATGAGAAAAGCTTATGACTTATTCCATGCAAACTTTCTCATAGTGGGTCGGTCCAAAGACCTTGTACTCTTACAAGTGCCTATGACTTTGACTCGTATCCCCATACTCATCAAAGTCACACTGGTCTTATTTCATCTTTGCTCCCGCGAGATGACCGACTGTGGACATTTAGGATAATCTATTAGATATATCCAGGATACAGCTTATCACTATAAACATGCAAATGAAATGATAACTAAAGGAGAATACTTTAAATAACATTAACGTTTAAAGTATAATGACTTGCTTTCTCCGGTACTTTGCATAATTTTTTTTTTTTTTTGTATCACCTCTATCATTGATTTCTCTGATAAGATGAAATCGCTTGAGTATATGGTTGGTCCTTTGATGTGACCTAGGCTCCTTGGTCTGCGTAATAGCACCGCTATTGTCACGTAACAAGTCTATTGGATTTAAGATGGTAGGAACCACCCCTAGTTCATTAATGAACTTACTAATCCAAAAGGCCTCCTCACCGCATCCGATGCCGCTATATACTCAACTTCTATTGCGTAATCAACTACAAGCTCGCTAAGAGCTCTTCCACTCACCGCACCACCATTCAACAGAATACATATCCCGATTGCGATCTTGAATCATCTTGGTCAGTTTGGAAACTCGCATCCGTGTAACCAATACACGAGCTCATCCTCCAAGCCACCATATACCAAGAATAAGTCCTTAGCCCTTCTTAAGTACTTAAGGATATTCTTGACAAGAATCCAGTGATCCTCACCGGGATCTTGTTGATATCTCGCGGTCATACTCAAGGCAAATGACACATTCGGTCGAGTACATAACATGGCATACATGATAGATCCAATGGCGGAGGCATATGGAATCTTACTCATGCGGTCTCTTTGATCTTGTGTAGTAGGACACAAATCCTTACTGAGATGGATGCCATGAGACATGGGCATATTACCCTTTTTGAATCCTGCATACAGAATCTATGCAGTATCTTGTCTATGTATGTGCTCTGACTTAGGCCTATCACCTCTTAGATCTATCTCTATAGATCCTAATCCCAAGGATGTAAGTGGCTTCGCTTAAATCTTTCATTGAGAAAGACTTTCCTAACCAAGACTTGACACTCGCAAGGTAGGAATGTCATTCCCAATGAGTAGGATGTCATCAACATAAAGCACTAGAAATACAACCGTGCTCCCACTAACCTTCTTGTAAACACAAGGTTCATCTATGTTTTGAATGAATCCAAACTCTTTGACTACTTCATCAAAACGATGATTCCAGCTCCGAGATGCTTGCTTCAATCCATAAATGGATCTTTGAAGCTTGCAAACTTTACTGAGAGTCCTCTGGACGCACAAAACCCTCAGTTGTGTCATGTACACATCCTCAAGGAGCTTTCCGTTAAGGAAGGCTGTTTTGACGTCCATCTCGCCATATTTCATAGTCATAATATGATGCAATGGCAAGAAGGATTCTGATTGATTTGGCCATTGTAATTGGGGAAAAGGTTTCATCATAGTCCACACCATGAGTTTGAGTGAATCCTTTTGCAACCAGTCGAGCCTTGAAGATATTTACTTTGCTATCCATGTCAGCTTTCTCTTGAAAACCCACTTGCACCCAATGGTTTTTACACCTTCAGTGGATCGACTAAGGCCCATACCTCATTGTCGTACATGGATTGCATTTCGACTTCATGGCACTAAGCCATCTTTCGGAGTTGGGTCCCACCATGGCCTCGCGATAGGTAGTTGGCTCATTGTGCTCAATGAGCAAAACATCACGGCTTCCAAGAATCGAAATCCATATCTCTCGAGGCTGTAGTCGTGTTCTATCGAACCTTCGTGGGCCTTGTGTTACTAGAGTAGGCTCAACAACTTGTTGTGAGTCTTCTCCGGTTTCCATCGGTGGTTCTACATTGTCCTGTGACTCTCGAACTTCTTCGAGGTTCACCTTACTCCCATTGGTTCTTTTAGAGATACACTCTTTTTCCAAAAGGACACCATTCCGAATAACAAACACTTTGTGATTGGTAGGATTGTAGACATAGTATCCTTTAGTTTTCTTAGGATACCCCACAAATAGGCATTTTGAGGATCTGGATGATAATTTATCAGAGGCTTGTTGTTTAACATAAACCTCACATCCCCAAAATTTTAAGAAATGACAAACGGGTTTCTTCCTACCCATATCTCATATGGTGTCTTTTCAACCGCCTTTGACGGAACACGATTTAGTGTGAACGCAGCTGCTTTCTAGGCATGGCCCCAAAAGGAAGGTGGAAGATCTGTTTGACTCATCATAGATCGAACCATATCTAATAGAGTTCGATTCTCCGCTCGTAAACACCATTCCATTGAGGTGTTCCCTGGAGGAGTAAGTTGCGAGACGATCCCACAACTCCTAAGATGGTCAATGAACTCTTGGCTCAAATATTCACCACCCCGATCGATCGAAGTGTCTTAATTGTTTTGCTAAGTTGATTTTGCACTTCATTTTGGAATATTTTGAACATTTCAAAAGATTCCGACTTATGTTTCATTAAATAGATATATCTATATCTACCGAAATCGTCTATAAATGTAATGAAGTACAAATGACCTCCTCTCGCAGATGTATTCATTGGTCCACACACATCAAGATGTATGAGGCCCAATAAATTGGTGGCTCTCTCACCGTGTCCAAGAAAGGTGCCTTTGTCATCTTTCCCAATAAACAAGACTCGCATGTATCAATTGATTCAAAATCAAATGAGTTAAGAAATCCATCTTCATGGAGTTTCGAAATGCATTTTTCATTTATATGGCCTAGACGACAATGCCATAGATAGGTTGGATTCAAATCATTTGACTTGAACCTTTTAGTAGTTATGTCATAGATATGTCCATTCAATTTTCTACTGTCCTTGAGATCCTACATTTATTCAAATGTGAGATCCACATGTAGTATCCAATACCCATGTTGAGGAAGTAGAAAAGCGAATATCTATGACATAGATACTTGAAGCGATAGCCCCGCTATCCTTCTTGTTCTTTTCCAGATCTTCGAGGTAGAGTTTGAAATTCCTTTCAAATGACCAAGTTCATTGTAAAAGAAGCAGACTCTATCCTTCGGAGGTATTGCCTACTTGGCTTTCCGTTTCATACCCCTTCCTTTCTGAACGGACAAAACAATACTGGGCCTCTTCTTAAGGCTTAGCTCACTAGCTTTGAGCATTTCATGCAGTTCGTAAATTGATTCCTCCATGTTGTTCATGTTGTAATCCATGACAAAGTTATCATAACTTCCTCGGGAGTGAGTTCAAGATCACATCCGTAGCTAACTCCTCGGGACATGGGGAATTCAAGCCTCTCAAGCCTTGCCTCGTTATTGAACATTTCCGTAGGATGAACAATCATCTCAAAAGACTCCACATGTTCTAGATCTTTATTGAGGTCTAGAAGCATAGTGGCAAGCATCGTGCATCCTGCATCCACAGAGTCATCTTTATGCTTCATATAAGCATCAGTCTGAGCTCTTGGATCAGCAGTTGAAGGCTCGTCAAGAATGGGTTGATTGATGAGATACTCTTTTCTTTCGTGTTTAGGATCAACGCTTAAGTTCCCAAACATGTCAAGAGAGTTTGTCTCATCGAGTTCGTCCTTCTCAAGGACTGATCGCATTGATGGTGTTGAAGTATTACTAGACTACATGATTCTACAACTAAAGGTATGCAAAGTTTAAGTAGTAACCTCCCACTCAATTAACAACCCTCATTATAATTAGTGGGCTAAGATCCATATTTGGCTTAAATTTAAGTCCGCTTTGGTGACGCTTAAATTAAGTTATTTAGGTAGGCAAACCCCTTGCCAATTACATCATATGTAACTCTTAGATCTTTATGGGATTCAATCATCATATGACGTGGCATGTTTAATCCCATCTAATGCCTTGAGATCCAAAACCGTTTTGATAATCTCAATTAAGTCAGGACAATAATGAATATTGAGTATCACCATTACTCACTCTTGTCTCACCAAGATAACTCGATGCATCCACTTTGGTGGAACATACAAATGGGCGATCTAGGTTTTGACAAGTATTCATTTATTGGTGGCATTATGACTTAAGATTTTATTTAGAGGGTATAATTAGATTAATCCTATTAATTATACTTATATGAATGCAATCACTATTGTATCTCATATAATATCTAAATTAATTATGAGTGATCTAGTCAAAATATAATTAAAACTCTAAATTGATTATGAGTGATCTAATCAAATCATAATTAAAATTCTAAATTAATTATGAGTGATCTAATCAAAAATAATTAAAATTCTAAATTAATTATGAGTGATCTAATCAAACCATAATTAAAATTCTAAATTAATTATGAGTGATCTAATCAAAATATAATTAAAATTCTAAATTAATTATGAGTGATCTAATCAAACCATAATTAAAATTCTAAATTAATTATGAGTGATCTAATCAAAACATAATTAAAATTCTAAATTAATTATGAGTGATCTAATCAAAACATAATTAAAATTCTAAATTAATTATGAGTGATCTAATCAAAATATAATTAAAATTCTAAATTAATTATGAGTGATCTAATCAAACCATAATTAAAATTCTAAATTAATTATGAGTGATCTAATCAAAACATAATTAAAATTCTAAATTAATTATGAGTGATCTAATCAAAACATAATTAAAATTCTAAATTAATTATGAGTGATCTAATCAAAACATAATTAAAATTCTAAATTAATTATGCAATGATCAAATCAAGACATAATTAAAATTGTGACACAACATGGCTCAACCTTAACCTAAAATCCTCTCAAGCCAATGAGAGGACTTCTAAAACAAAAAGAAGTACATCAAGAGTATTTAGAGAGAGAGAGACATGACTCACAGTGCCATATTTAAAATTTACAACAATTGTAAAACTCTAGAGCCATGTTGTTCACCATACCCAAACAACATTTGAAAGGTAAATCACAACATATATTAAGTCATACAATTATGAAATAAAATATTATGATTAATCTTATCATGATTTAAATTTTCTAATTTATATTATATTATAAATATAATATAATATCATGATTTAAATTCTCTAATTTAAATTATATTATATACTATATATAATATAATATCATGATTTAATTCTCTAATTTATATTATATTATATACTATATATAATATAATATCATGATTTAAATTCTGTAATTTACATTATATTATATACAATATATAATATAATATCATGATTTAAATTTTCTAATTTATATTATATTATAAATATAATATAATATCATGATTTAAATTTCTCTAATTTAAATTATATTATATACTATATATAATATAATATCATGATTTAATTCTCTAATTTATATTATATTATAAATACAATATAATATCATGATTTAAATTCTCACGCTACGACAATCAAATGATCCTTACTACGGTCTCGTTAGAAATTTCAAAATAAAATATTATTTTCGAAATAATTTCCCAAAAACGTGATTTTTTCGAAAATAATTTCCAAAAAAAAAACGTGATTTTTTTTTTTCCGAAAATTTCAAACCCTAACGAACCGATCGACATCGGATTCGAACGTTTCGCATCCACGCGAATCAGCTACACAGTCCAATCTGAACAATTCAGAGAACTGACGCAATATCCGACTAGCTATCCGTAGAAACCCTAACGCGAGTTTTGTAATTCAAACGCATACAAAGATCGGTTTTAGCATATATATCATATATATAAACACGCGTAAAACCTAATTTAAACGCACGGTTGAGTTGGCTCTGATGCCACTGTTGGGATCCGTACACGCAACGGAGTAAAAAATTTTACGAATCCCTTAGGCGGATCGCTCAACGGCGTTTAAATCAAGGTTTAGGGTTTCCGAATCGTACCTTGCAAACAATTTGAACCGGTGGGCTACCTTCTCGATCGCCAGGTTTCGACTCTTAGAATCGCCTTCCTCTACCAGATCCACACGAATGCCTTCGTAAACACGAACGGAAGCGCTAGCGCCTCGAACTGTGTCTCTCTCTTTTCAATCTAGGGTTTCTCGCGGCTTTTCTAATACGCTCGACAACGTATTATATTTATATTCAAAACAAATTTTGAATCTGGATTAAAAAAAATATTAATTAAATCTATCTGATAGATCTAATCAAATCTATTTATTTAATCCGAATTAAAAGCCCTCTGATTTAATTTATATTTATAAATTAAATCAAGATATGATATCGTTATATTTAATTTAAAATGAGATCCGATATCTCGTTCAAATTAAATCTGATATGCAATATCTTTATTCGAAAATTTAATCTGAGATACAATATCTCAATTTATTATAGTTATTTAATTTATCAAATAAATTAAATACTATATATAATAATATTATTATCAATAAATAATATCATTATTATTTTCAAATTTAATATATATTAAATCAAGATATGATATCATTACATTTAATTTAAAATGAGATCCGATATCTCAATTCAAATTAAATCTGATATGCAATATCTTTATTCGAAAATTAAATCTGAGATACAATATCTCAATTTATTATAGTTATTTAATTTATCAAATAAATTAAATACTATATATAATAATATTATTGTCAATAAATAATATCATTATTATTTTCGAATTTAATATATTTATATATGCATATATATATATATATACACACACATCCTAGATTAAATAAGTATTCATTAAATCTTAAACACATTTAAGATTCAATGAATCTGACACTCTTGCTCGTGTTGGGCCATTCTTGTGTGCGACCGTAGGCCCACATGAGATTGGCAACGGCCAATACCGTACCAGCCCACAAGTCGCAAGCGGCCTCTAGCAAGACATTGCGACTACCCAATTCATATGGGGATCGTTGATAAGTACAATGACTTGCCCTAGGGCATAATTTCCAATCCTTATCCAAGTAAATAATTCATAAGAGCACATGGTAGGAAAAGATATAGTGAAAAGATTGGAACATTGCATTGAAAGTGAATCTTCAAGTGAGAGTGAGAAGTGATGTTACGATAGGGGTTTTAACCCGTAAACCCGACATCACTTCTGAGTCCGGACACTCGAGTGATTATGTCTCGACTCATCACTTGAGTGGTTACTCGAGTGATAGAACCCAAACATTTTGATAGAGTAAGAAACAATACTTTACTTGAGTAATCTCGTAATTACTCGATGAATTATCCTTTGAAGTTTGGTTGAGCATAATTCCTTGATTTTTATCTCTCAATCTTCCATTTTGTCTTAGATCACTTGGACAATCACTCCCAATTATCACACAGTGATAATGATCACTCAAGTAATGCTTCACTTTGTTCATATTTTCTTCATTCATCAGCTAAGGTACTCCAGTGATGCCTCGTGAAGCTTCGCCTCCTTTTTGCATGCTCAACATCAAAATCAAGGATAACTTGTTTAGCTTCCTCAATACTTGATTTATTTCTCTAAGTAGTCACCCTCATGAGAAGCTTTCTTTCTTCTTCCTACTAAACCATAGAATTTTTTTCTTATAATCGGTATCCAATTTCACTTGGATCCACTCATGGTTAGCGTTTAGAATCATAATTCACATGCTTTAAGAATATAATCAATTCAAAGTAATTTGAGTACAATGAATTAAACATGACTTTATGCATAAAGTAATATTTTCTTTTGAAACATTTATGCATGCATAAAGAACTAAACTATTGAACATTGCAATCCCTTTATAAAATACTTATCAAATGGAATTTTTTTAAGGGATGTGAAAATTGTTAAATTCACGTTTTGGTGATAACAAACCTTAGAAATGACATTGTAAAGAAAATATCACTCGAGTGAGAATATGTCATGTGATGTTCCTATGACAACGTAAGGTAAATGGTTAATGATGAAGTTAACTTGTAAAATTGTTGGTGCACTCAGCGATAGCCTAATAGTTAAAATCACTATCAAGGTATCGGCAAGTGAGTGAAGGAATATGTGGAAAATTTCCTCATTGACTCGAGTCCAAACCATGTCACTTGAGTGATGAAGTAAAATATTGTGTCACTTGCAAGGTACCCAATGGTGTGTTAGTTCTCTAATGGTAACTCACCACTCTTGAGGAAGAAATGATTGACCACTCAAGTTATTAAAGGGGCACTTAAAAATGATGTCCAAATCTCTGAATATACCTAATGGTAACTAACTATTTTTGAAGGAAAATATGGTAAGTCACTCGAGTTACTAGGTTGCCACTCGAGTGATATTCAAATGCTTGCTAGTTACCTCTTGGTAACTAGAACAAGATAACATGGAAAAGATTTAAAAAGATAGAATCACTTGAGTAACACATGTAAAAATCATGTTATCGCTCTTCAATTACTAAGCTAGTGATCAACCAATGTTTTTGAAAAACTAAAAGAGGTAGTCGAGTAATCTAAAGAAACTTGAGTCTCTGTGATAGAATATCACTCGAGTTAATAAAATATCACTCAGGTCATAGTGATAGCGAGTTTTGAAACTTGATTTGTCTCAAAAATTTTGATACCTATTCTAAGTGTGATAGAATCTAGCTACAATGTTTTCTTCTATTTGAAACATTACTAATTACACTTATGTATAAGTTTCGGGTTCTTAACATTAGATTAAACACAAATTCACATAAATCACTTTCGTGTCAAAAGCATTAAATTTAGTGAAACACACCCAATTCAAATGCTCTCTTTCACCATTGGCTATATCGTCTCTCTAACGGATGCATTTAAGTGCTTCAAGCATCATTAATCCCTTCCAAGCTATAAATACAGATGCATTCAAGAAGGAGCCAACAACTTTATGATGAAGTTCACTATTTGCATTAAGAGTGCTATGTTCTTATGATATTCTTGTACTTTAGTGTTTATCTTACAATTACCTCTTTGAAGAGAGCAATTGTAAACTCATTTATTACTCTTATCGCGGAGTTACTCAAGGTAGTGAGACCTTGAGTGTGAGATTGATTACAAAGTGCAAGAGGGAGAAAGTGTCATGAAAAGGAACTCTCTTGTAATGAGGCACCAAAAGCCACAATGTGAATCTTGGAACATCAATCAAACTCTTGGAAAGAATTCTGAGAATTTGGATGTAGGTCAAGTGGATTGGATTGAACCATTATAAATCCGTGTGTATTTTACTAACTCTTCTCTCATCATTAAGTCTCTGTTTAAAGTTTGCATTTAAGTTTAAATTTTTATTTTAACCCAATTCATCCCCTCTTGGGTGAAAAGCTTGAACTAACATTTGGTGTCAAAGCAAGTCTTCTTGTTTCGGGTTTAACAACCTAAGAAGGATCGATGGCAAGAATGGGTGAAGGAATACTCCGAAAGAGCTTCAATCATCAAACCTCAAGGGTTCTATGGTGAGCACTTTTCATTCTAGAAAGCTAAATTCAAAGTATTTGTAACAACAAACAAATACAACCTTTGACAAGTTATTCAACGTGGAGATTATGTTCCTATGAAGAAAGTAGAAGAAAGAATGGTTCTAAAGACACCTACAAAATTTGACAATAATGACAAGAACCTAGTGACCCTCAATTAGAAAGTCATTATGATGATTCAAAGTATTTTGAGTTAGAAGGAGTATTTCGGAATATGCACTCTTCCCTTGGCCAAAGATATATGGGAAGCCTTGGAGATTGCTCCACGAAGGAACTTTCGAATCAAAGAAAATAGAGTCAATACTCTTGTCACTGGAGTAGAAACTATTTTGTATGAAGCATTGGAGAAAGTATAGCTAATTTTGAACTCGAGATATACACTTATAGTCAACCAACTCACTACATCGAGAAAGACCTATGATCAAAATTATCAAGTGATAAAATTTCTCGGCATTCTTACTAAGGAATGGGAAGCCAAGGTCACGGCAATAGCGAAGCCAAGGAGAATCAATGAAATCTGTTCTTTGCTTTATTTGAAAGCCTTTCCGAATATGAAGCAAAGCTAAAATTCAAAAGAGAGATGGAAGAGAAGGCTTTGATTGTAATTAGTGGTTTTCATGCAGAGGAATGTGAATGGCCAAGATGAGATTTGTCCACTCACATACATTGTAGAAAGATATTCTACATGGGCCTCCTCGATGAGTAAGTTACGAGAAAAGTATGCACATACTACAATAGAAAGGAGTTTCCATTTCAATTGTTAGACTACCGAAGAATCGAGAAAGTAATGGTCAAGAACAAGACAGGATGACACTATCCATGCTTCATCCTTGACAAAATTATCGCATAACAAAAAGGGACATGACATGGTTGTATGATAGGTTGCATCATATCATCGATCCTCATATGAATTGGGTAGTCGTAATGTCTTGCTAGAGACGCTTGCGACTTGTAGGCTAGTCTGACATACATGTTGGCCATACACCATTTTCATGTAAGCCTACAGGTCGCACACAAGAATAGCCTAACATGAGCTATAATGTCCATTCATTGAATCTAAGATATGTGTAAGATTTAATGAATACAACGTTTAATTTAGGGAGGATGGATATATATATGGTATGTGTGTGTGTGTGTGTGTACGCGCGTGCGTACATACAGGTGTGTGTATGTCTATACAAACACACACACACACATACATACATACATATTACATTTAAATTAATATAAAACATATTATTTAATAAAGATTATAATATTATTATATATAATATTTGTTTGTATTTAATTTATTTGATAAATTAAATATCTACAAAAACAAATAGAGATATTGTATCTCTAGATTTAATTTTCGAATAAAGGTATCATACATTTTATTTAATTTAAATTGAGATATAGTATCTCGTATTTACATTAAATAGATAGATATCATTTAAAACCCTAGATAGAAAATAGAGACGCATGCATTACATTAAGCGCTAGCACGCTTACATTCGTGTTTACACTAGGCTATTCGTGTGATACATACATACATACATACATACATACATACATACATACATCGAATAATGATTGCATGAAGATAGGAGGAATAATAAATGATGATTGAATTAAAAATGATTTTGAATTTTAGTTTAAAATATGAATATGATTCATCATCTTAAATTATTATTCAATTAAGATATAAATGTGATCCATCATCTTAAATGGTTAACTAAATCAATCAATCAAGAAATAAATGTGATCTATCATTTTAAATGATTGATGCAATCAATCAATTAAGATATGAATATGATTCATCATCTTAAATTCAATCAATCAATATATGAATTTAATTCATTGAGATTTGGAATTTCCAATTCAAGCTTGGATTCGGCCTTTCTTGTAATCACTAAAATTAGGGTTAGACTCTTATAAAGGGCTTATTTTTTGTATTCCTTTTTCCTGCACGTTTTTCTAAGAGAAAAACAAGATCCTTATGCTCTCTAAATTTCGGTCTTTACCAAAGGTTTAGAGAGGAAAAGGCACCATCCATAGAAATGCAAGGTTTCAATGATCTTGCTCCTCCTATCTTTAACCTAATCCTAAGAAATCATCATCTTCTTGCAAAAGAGAAAACCTTAGAGGATACGGAGAAAGATATTGAAGGCGCTAGCACGCTGCCTGTGTTGGAGTTCTGTTCGTGTGGATACCAGTAGAGGGATCTGGTTCATTTAGTTGGCTCCTAGTGATCGAACAAGACGCATACGAAAGGTACGATTCTAAGTACTCTAATTTAAACACCATTGATAGATCCTCCATTGGGATTTGAAATTATTTTGATAATTTTCTTCCGCTGCCTGTTCGAATCCCAACTGTGGCATCAGAGCCAAGTCGATTGTGCATTTAAATTGGGTTTATGTTCTTATACATGCGTTATATATGGGATATATATATATATATATATATATATATATATATATATATATATATATATATATGTATGTATGTATGTATGTATGTATGTATGTATGTATGTATGTATGCTTAACCGAATATTTGTTTGCGTTTAAATTGAGTTTACGTTCTTGTACGTTTGGGTCATGTTCGGATCTCTAGTCGGATCTTAGGGATTTGAAAGCTTTACGAAGAAGGCTTTGACGACACTGTTTTGTGTAGTCTTCTAAAGTGTTCAAATCGCAACTAGAACAACGATGTAGCTAACTATTCGTAGCGCGATATAATTTAATCACAACACTTTCTATTTCTTTCATATTGTATTAATCAACACTTGTTGTGGTTTACTATCAAAGTTGTTTGGATATGGTGAACAACATGGCTCTAGTCTTTACAAGGGTTGTAATGTTTAAATATGGCCTGTGTGCCATGCCTTTTCTCTACATATTCTCTATATACATTCTCTTCTCATCTCACTCCCCTCGTATGTTTAAACAAGGTTTCTCCTAATGTAATTTTCTTTTTCTTATTTAGAGAAGTCACCTCATTGGCTTAAGAGGATTTTAGGTTAGGTGGGCCATGTTGTGTCACGTTTTAATTATGCTTTTGATTAGATCGTTGAATGTTTACTTTTGTGTTTATGTTTTATTTGTATGAGATACAACTATCACTGCATTCATATAAATAGAATTAATTGGATTAAACACTCTAAATAAAATCTTAAGTCGCAATGCCATCAATCAATGAATACTTGTCAAAACCAAGATCACTCATTTGCAAGAACCACCAAAGTGGATGCGCTTGAGTTATCTTGGTGAGACAAGCGTGAGTAATAGTGATAATCCCAACATTCATTATTATTTTGACTTAATTGAGATTAACAAAACGGTTTTGGATCTCAAGGCATTAGACCAACAACAACAAACCAGAATCCTTTCAGTGTTCCCTACAAATCAAAAATCAAAATAAAGAGTATCCACCAATCCTGAATCTTTCACTTCTCCTTGCAAATCAAAAATCAAAACAAAGAATAGTAACTTAGTCATTCAAATCTATAGGCACTAAAATAACAATCATTTCCCTCAAAATTGTGATTGACTTCATTCAAAGCTATAAGATTAGGAGGCAAAGCAGTAGGAGGAAAGCTAGAAACACTAGCAACAACATCATCATTCAAAGATGGAGAGTCAGGAATATCCATGTCTTCATCACCTATATATGACATTTTTTACGAATTTACGATTTTACGTTTTACGATTTTTATCCTCTTCCGATTTTACGTAAAATGATTTTAACTATCTTGGTGAATATCCATGTCTTCATCACCTATATATGACAAGAATTAATATTAATGGTAATGAAAAAGTAATTACCACTCTCTGGTCCTATTTATAAGGTTTTTTTCCCCAATTTTCCCCTTATTAAATAACTATTTACCAAAATTCCCCTGTCCGAAAACTATTTCCCAATGTGCCCCTGTCAGAAAACTATTTCCCAATGTGCCCTTGTTTAGTCAACTAAAACTTATGGTTTAGTCGACTAAAACGCGGGGCCAAATTTTTTTTTAAGACCCCCGACATTTAGTCGACTAAACCATAAGTTTTAGTCGACTAAACCAATCGGGGGGCTTTTTAAAAAGCCCAAACTCACGGTTTAGTCGACTAAACCGTAAGGCTTAGTCAACTAAATGTCGACAGAGGGGTTTTTTAAAACCCTAAATCGCGGCATTTCACCACCCACGAACCCTAATCGACTAAATCCTCTCCCCAAACCTCTCCCCTCGTTTTTTGCCCCAAATCCTTGTGGAATCCGTTGGTGGGTAGCGAAGGAAACTTCATTCTTGTGTCATTTGCGTCAATTTTGGTATGTTCTCATCTCCATTTCGAATTTCGACGGTTGTTCTTGCATTTTGTGCTTTCATTGGATGATTTTGTTATGTATCTTTGATTGGTTTGAGTATTTCATTCGTATTTATGGATGAAAATGACGAATTTACATGTGAAAGTGGAAAGATTTACATCGGTTGAGAAATTTTTTATTTTTGGACGAATTTCACTTCATTTTTCATCAATTTTGTTGTTGTTGATTGTGTTTTGTGTGTATATTTGATTGATTTGAGTATTTCATTCGTAGTTATGGATGAAAATGAAAGTTTGTTGTTGATTTGAGGATTTCATTTTGATTTGTTTGTTGTTGATTTGAGTATAGTTAATTATGGAAAGATTTATATCGGTTGAAAATGAATGTAAATGTATATTTGATTGTGTTTGTTGTTGATTTTAAATTATTGATTTGAGTATTTCACTTCGGTTTTCACCAAATCCTTGAATGTTTATTGTTTATGTTGATTGTGTTTGTTGTTGATTTGAAGTTATTGATTTTAAGTTATTGGTTTGTGAAAATGATGAATGTATATGGGAAATTGATAATGATGAATGTTTCTTATTTGTTGATGGTTTATATTGTCCCTTTGTAGGTTGTTGTTGTCATCATGCGTCGTAGAGAAGCTCCTTCTAACACCGGCAACGAGCGTGGGAGGCGGATTAAACAACGGGCGAACTGCGGGGCATCCTCCTCTAGGCCACAGCAGCCTGAGCCCGTTGTGGATCTCCCTTACGATTATCTGTTTGATAACAATGTAGAAGAGCACGAACAATTCATGGCGAATTTTGCCACGAGACCCATCTGCAAGCCAAAGTCAGACCTAGCATTCTTTGCTAGTGAGGGATTTGAGATAGTACCAACATTGGATCATGCCCATCTGAGAGGCTTGGCAGAGAGGACTTGTCCCTATTCTGAGGTTATGGTGAGAGCTTTCTACCATAACATGAGCTACATTGATGGTCATCTGCAGTCTCGCGTCTGCGTGATTGACATATTGGTGGATTCTGCCTGCTAGAGGACGTTACTGGTATATAATTTTGATGGAGTGCAAACTTATCGGTATGATGGGGATGATAGCACTGTACCCTTCACGGGATATCATCGGGAGGATGCTGTGCGTGAGGCCAGGGGGCCAGGACCTCATAGAGCTGTAGTTTCTGTGGGCCAGCTGACTATTGATGCACGTATCCTCTTCTACGTCATGACCCACATTTTGTTCCCTCGGGCTTACAATCACTCAAGGATGTTGGAGGGTGACATTCCTATCATGTGAGCTATTCGTCATTCCATTAATGTCAATTGGAGGCACTACATTTGCTGGATGATGTCTAAGGCCAAACAGAAGGCTAATGCTGCACTCCCATATGCCTATCTGGTTCAGGGGATATTGGAGTATTTTGGTGTTCCTATAGACAATGAGCAAATGGTGACTCAGAGAACGTGGAATGCTAAATTTGGTTAGCGTCTATTTGAGCGGTGCAAGATCTCCAAGGAGGAAAATGGTGTGTGGTATTACACCAATGTGCCTGAGGAGGTACCTGATGTTGGCCCGGCTCCACCTATTGTTCCTCCTGAGGTCCAAGATGAGGATGATGAGGATGTTCATATAGAGGAGATAGTTGAACCGAAAGGTGGATTCTCCCTTGGTGATGTCATGAGAGCCATCAATGCTAGTAGGGAACAGATGTCCAAGATGGAGCTGAAACAAAAAAAGAGGTGGAAGAAGGAGAATGAAAGGTGGAAGTGGATACAGGGTGCCATGAAGGGGATAGGGGAAAGGCTTGGACAGTTGCAGCTTGGATGAGAGCAGGAGGCAGCTGGTGATGAGGAGGGTGATGAGGATGTTGGCACTTCTGAGGAGGAAGCTTAGATTTATTTGTTATGCCATTGTTGTTTTTAGATTTGAAATTACATTTGACTTGATTTTGCTTTTGTCTTGATGTAAGGGCGTCCTCGTGTAAGGGCGTCCTCTACTATGTTTCTTTTATTCGAATAAATGAATGGATGTTTGATTCAGTATAATGTTTTTACTTAATTTTTGAATGAAGTGATAAATTTCATAATTGAATTCCACTGGTACTTGCTGATTCTCAGTATATTTATGTACATTGTACTGCGCTGGCAATGTTTTTACTTATTTATGACATTTGATTTTGGTGTTTCCCTTGCAAATCCCAACTGAACAAATATTCTGCAGAGACATTATCACTGGTTTAGTCGACTAAACCATATGGTTTAGTCGACTAAGTCATCTCTAGAGATGGTCGTGTCGTCTAAACGAATGGTCGTAGTCGACTAAACCAGTCCCATCACTTGTATTTTTATTGGTTTAGTCGACTAAACCATATGGTTTAGTCGACTATGACCATCCAGAGACATGGACACATCACATGTCTCTCGGTTGGTCTTAGTCGACTAAACCAGATGGTTTAGTCGACTAAACCATCAAAATGCCCCCTCCCTTCCGGTTTTGATTTCCGGCATGCACAACAACATTTGTATATCTCTTTGACATATCGGTGTGATGTGGGAATGTAGTTTGAGCATCAATTAATGGTCTTGCATAGGATTGAACCGATAATGTTACAACAAAACAAAGTTGAAAGTTTGAAGCCGTTACCAAAACAAATCATCGTAAACTCAATACAAAACACGTTACATAGAATTCAAGCTTGTCTAATCCTCATTGGACATGTACGTGCATTATGACCGACTTGGTTACAACTCCTACATCTTTGCTGACTGCTTGAGGGTTGAGACTCCACCCAATCCATCTCATTTTGTATCCTTGTAGACTTTGGTCTTCCCTTTGTGCGTGACAAAGTTGTGTCCGGGATAACGGTTGGGCTTGCTCCTTGTTCAATCAACAATTCATTGCCTATCGGATACAAAGTGGATCTTTGAACTCATGTACCCTGCATAACAGCGAATGTAAACTTATAACAATGGACACAAATCAATGATTACGTAAAATGTGAAATTTCATACCTAGTTTCATAACGGTTTTCTTCAGTTGCATATCCCTAAATTTAGTATTAAAGTTGCTACCAGATATCAAACAAATACCTTGCCTCTGCGTCACATGATCACGTAGGAGACAAAGAAACCACTACCAATCTTTGTACGTTTCACCAGGAAGAACAACAGCAAAGGCAATGGGCAGGACCTTCCCATCCCCATCCTGTGAAGTCGCAATCAAAAGGACACCTTTGTATTTTCCGTACAAGTGGGTGCCATCAATTTGCAGTATGGGCTTACAGTACTTGAAGGCTTCAATGGTCTGGTGAAATGTCCAAAAAACCCTACTGAAGATGCGTTGGTCTAGCACCACACGACGTTGGATCCACAATTCATGAGTTTCAAGCCTGAAAAAAGAACCCACGTTACACTGCGTCATGTATGTCAACCAATTGGGCAAGAATGCATATGATTCCTCCCAATCACCAAACAACTTCACAATGGCCTTCATTTTCGCCTTCCAAGCCTTCTTGTATGTTATATTATATTCATGCAGACGTTGTATCCTCTCTTGTATCAGCACTGATTTTAAAGATGGATCTTCTCTTAACATACCTAGTGAAAACAAAGCAAATTCCAAATGTACTGTCAATAAACAAATCGAATGTAACTGGAACAAAAAAGACATGAAAACCTAATGATAATGGCTGCACATATAACATCTGTATCCAGCTGTCTATGATCCCGGGTGAGACTCTGGTTCAGGCAGGTGTGCTCTTTACCCCACTTATGCACCACCCAACTATGTCCATCCTTGGGGAAAATTGCCCTCATATACCAAGGACAACCGTCAGCATGGTTTCGACACTTCATCACAAACCTATGCTCATCGCTTTTATGAACTTTGGTTGTACGATGAGACTTCATGCAATATAATTTCACGGCATGTTGCATTCAGACTTAGAAGGAAACTGCTGAGACACATATAATGGATCACCTAAATGCCAACCACCTTGCTCGTCTTCATCACCATACAGCATCTCCATCTCATCATCACATTGTGTCCAATCAATGAACGAATAGTGCGGGCTTTCGTTCCAAAATGGCGCTACATTTGTCAAAATGTTCTTTTGGTCATAACCACTAAATCGAAATTACAAATACAAATACAAGTTTACTAACTTACCACTGCTAACTGGTTGAACATTCAGCGGTGGCATTGTTGCGGTACTCGGGTTTACGGGGTTTGTGCAGTATCAAAATCATCCTCCACATCAGTATCTGAGCTTTCACCTAGTGAAATAAACCTCTCATATTCGTCCTCCTCATCGCTGTCCATATTCTCATCTTCCTCATCCTCCTATTCTTGCGTCAATATTATCTCACTTAAGCCTTGTGAAGGTGCAGATATAGGTACAGGTCTTTCTTCTTGACCAAAATACTGTGGAGATCTTGTATGCATGGTGCAGATGATGATTCACCAGATTCAAGCTCAACATATATCTCAATAAAATTTTGTGATTTCCGACTAGCAAATGCATCTATGACACACTGTACGTCTTCATCATCACATACATCGTTACTAATGTAATATACACTATCCTTACCCACTATAGTCTCCACTTTGGCCATTATCCGATGAATGCATTGGCTTCCATATAGCCCCAATTTTTGCGAAATTCTTTCTTTGAGCTCGTTGTACGTAGTGCCCCATTTGATTTTCATCATTTTCGTTTTTCCTTCAAATTGAACACCATCGGGACCTTCAAAATGCCTCCCACTATAGTAGATTACAGTAACGAGCGTGTTTGAACTTGAACTCATCCTTCACACCAGAATTTCAAGCTGCAGAAGGGAGAGTTTTAGATTACAAACAAGAACAAAAGCTTAACAAAGTGAAACTACAAAGATTACACAACAATTATACCTTCAACAACGGATTCAACAAGGATTTGGTGCAAAAAACTAAGGGGGAGAGGATTTAGTCGATTAGGGTTCGTAATGGTTCGAATAGGCGCGATTTGAGGTTTTAAAAAACCCCTCTGTCGACATTTAGTCGACTAAGCCTTACGGTTTAGTCGACTAAACTGCGGGTTTGGGCTTTCTAAAAAGCCCCCCGATTGGTTTAGTCGATTGGTTTAGTCGACTAAAACTTATGGTGTAGTCGACTAAATGTCGGAGGTATTCAAAAAAAATTTGGCCCCGCATTTTAGTCGACTAAACAGGGGCACATTGGGAAATATTTTTCTGACAAGGGCACATTGGGAAATAGTTTTCGGACAGGGGCATTTTGGTAAATAGTTATTTAATAAGGGGAAAATTGGGAAAAAAGCCTATTTATAAGTCCCTTTTAACTAAATCACACATACCAATGAGATGTAGTTAGCTCAATGATTATGGGATAAATTTTAAACTTTGCCTTCATTTATGCATGAGTATCTTTCAACTTTTTCTCCTCTCTCTATTTCCATTGGTACAATTAACATGGGCAAAATTGTTACAATCTCATTTATTACCCTGAAATTAGACTTATAAATATGACCAAATTTTTTTTTATCAAAATTGACTTATAAATAGGACCAGAGTGGTATATACTTGTACAAGAAAATAAGACATTTTTGAAGGATCACTAGGCGAGAAAGGAAACATAAGACATTTTTGCATGTCACGTTCAAGCCTCAGAATGAACCTCAACTTTTCCACATTCATATAAAGGAATCCAAATGAAGCATCAAACAATGCAATGATCATCAAAGTGAGCATGCAAGAGAAATTTGCAAAAGTAAAAATATGTAGCACGTATGTAAGGGACATCTATTTACTTCAAATGAATCTCAATTTTCCCATATTAGAATAGAGGCATCAAAATTTTCTCATAACTCATAAGTCACATGCAATCTCAAAGGATTACTAGCACTCATGTAAGGGGGCTACAAAGAAGTAAAGACATGGAGAGTCTAAAAGAGCATAAGGCATCAAGTCTTTGCATTTCCAAACAACAAAGCAATGGCATCTATTTCTCTAGAAAACATATATGTTGTTCTCGATGGATAAACTCCACCACAAAAAATCTAAATTTCATAAACTCATAAACTCACTAATACAGATTTCCCAAACACTTCACTGTGGAATATAAACAGGAAGCAAAAGAATGGTTTTTATCCTGGCAGCAACTAAAGACACACAACGGTTTGTAGTTTGTTTCTCAGCCCAGATATAGTATCTTTTAAAAATACTCAATGATGCACTTTCCTACCCACAAAAAAGAAATAGAAATTGTTAGGCGCTTTATTTTGGCAAAGTCATGTTGGTAGTGTCGTGTTATGCATTTGTTATAATATGATTATTGTTATGGAATATAAATAACTAATATTCCATCTGAGAACCCTAACCAAACTTGAAATGGGAGTGGTAGGATACCACCGGCCACCGGGAGAGAACGCCACAAGGCTTCCTTTAGCGGCTTACACTAATGAGGAACTGAACTCGCTGTCAACGGAACTGAGAAAAGGAAGAGAACGAAAAAGGGAAAGTATAAACTAATAAAATCTGTAATTGATTGTTTTGAATAGTGTTGAATTCAAGCCTCACTTTTATAATGAAGTGAGTTACGGTGCTTACTAAGACACTGCTAAGACACATGATGGGACACGTCACTCATAAGGATAGCTGTATCTATTAACATCCTCCCTACAGAAGAAAACAAGAACAAAAGAACAACAGAAAACAGCTAGAAACATCAAACTCAGACTACACTGCACTATCATCTGACACAAGCACATTGTGAACTACATAATCAACCACATTCAACTTATCACGAAAATACATGAGCAGAGTGTTGGCTAAAATACATTCAACTTATCCTTTAAGGACATCTGCAACTTGATCAACAGTTGGAACGTAGCTTACTTGAACAATACCATCAGCAACCTTTTCTCGGATGAAGTGTAAGTCCAATTCCACGTGTTTGGTTTTGGCACGCAAAAGAGGATTAGCAGCAAGTGAGACAGTGCTAGAATTGTCACACCAAATGGTTGGAGTCCCAATGAGAGGGATGGACATTTCTTTTAAAAGAGCAACCAACCAAAGGACTTCTTGAACTGCATCTGCAACACTGTGATACTATGCTTCAATTGAGTGACGTGAAACTACCTGTTGTTTTTTGGAGGACCAGGCTATAGGAGTAGATCCAAGATAAGCACAAAAGCCACTAACAGATCTCCTGTCATCAAGATCATTCCCTAAATCAGCATCAGAGAACACACGGAGGGTGAACTGAGGACATGGTTTAATATGTAGACTATAGTGACTGGTGCGATTGAGATACCCCAGAAGTCTTTGAACACACTCCCAATGTAATTGTAATGGCTGATGCATAAACTGGCTCAAAGTATTGACTGTAAATTGTATGTCAGGTCTAGTAATACATACATATTGTAGTGCACCCACAATGCTTCGATAAAGAGTGGGGTCTACCATCGGCTTACCCCCTTTTTTTATGGGACAAAACCAGCTTTGAATCCATAGGGGTAGAAAATGTTTTTGCAGCTAGAAGATCAGTTTTTTTAGTAACTCATGAATATACTTCTTTTGAGACAGTAACAGGCCAGTAGGCGTGCGAGTGAATTCAATACCCACGAAGTAAGACACATCACCCATATCCTTTAAGAAGAACATATCACTCATGGCAAGAATAAGGGTCTAAACCTGTTTCTCATCATTACCAGTGATAAGCAAGTCATCAACATATATAACCAAATATGTGGTGGAGGCAGTGGTGCGATGAATGAACAAACAGGGATCAGCTTTGGACTGAGTAAATTGAAGAGTGCAAAGACTTTGACACAAGGTTTGAAACCAAGCACGAGGAGCCTGTTTCAACCCATATATGGCTCTCTTGAGTCGGCAAACCAGGGGAGAACTAGTTGAAGAAAGTTGCTCAAAGCCGGGAGGTTGATCCATATATACTTCCTCTTGAATGGCACCATTGAGAAAGGCATTGTTAAAGTCAACCTGGTGAAGTTTCTAGGCATGAGTGACAGCCAAGGTAAGCAAAATACGAACTGCGGGAGGCTTGACAACGGGACTAAATGTGTCAGTGTAATCTGCTCCAATTTCTTGAGAATAGCCTTTGACAACCAAATGACCCTTATATCGAATAACGGTGCCATGGGCATTATTTTTTTTTTTTTTGAACAGCCATTTGCAACCAATAGTACAACGACCAGCAGGGAGAAGAACCAGTTTCCAAGTACCAAATTTAATCAAAGCATCAAATTCCTCCTTGGCAGCCAGTGCCCAGTTGGGGTCAGCTAAGGCTTCTGTGATGGTGGTAAGGATATAATCTAGTTGAGAGGTGAGGAAGGCTATAAGTTTAGGTTTGAAAATGCCATTCTTGGATCGAGTAACCATAAAATGAATATTGGTAGGAGTTGGAGGGGAGGGCGACTGAGAAAAATCAGAGGAGGATGAAATATGGTCAGAGGGAAGAGAATAAGTGGTGAGAGGAGAGGAGAGGGGGTCAAACGGTATAGGAAGATTTATAGAAGAAGGGGAAGAAGCATGAGGTGTAAGAGTGATTGTTGTGGGAGAGGATATATGAGAGGGAGAAATGAAAGAAGGGAGAGGAGAGGAAGGTGGAGGGCCAGAGCCAGAGAGTACCTGAGAGGATTGATGTGGATATTGATGCTCATCAAATAGTACATGTCTAGACACATACACGCGACCAGTATGAATCTCATAGCATTTGTAACCACGATGATTGGAGCTGTAACCCATAAAAATGCATGGTGTGGAGCGATATTGCAATTTATGCCTATTGTAGTCCCTTAAATAAGGGTAACAAAAGCAGCCAAAGATTCGAAGAATTGAATAATCTGGTTTAGTGCCAAGCAGCTTGTCATAAGGGACTACTCCACCAAGAGCCTGAGTAGGTAATCTGTTAATGAGAAACACAGCAGTGGCAAAAGCATCAGACCAGAAATATTGAGGCAAGGAAGCATGAGCCATTAATGCAAGACTAGTTTCAACAATCTGCCTATGTTAATCATTTTGCTCTGAGGTATGTGGGCAAGATACTCGATGATTAATGCCAGATGTAGCTAAGAAGGATTTGAAAGCCTGAAATTCACCTCCACCATCACTTTGGAATTGCTGAATTTTTGCTGAGAATTGCAGCTCAACAGCCGATTTGAACAATTTAAAAGCCTGAAGAGCATCTGATTTGGTCTTTAAGAAGTAAATCCATACAAAGCGAGTGCAAGCATCAATGAAGGAAATATAGTAAGTATAACCATTTGAATGAACAAGAGCAGGACCCCATAAATCCGAAACAATTAATTGCAGCGGTTTGTCATAGACAGTAGTAGAGCGAGAAAAGGGAAGTTTGTGTATCTTCCCAAGACAACATTCACTACAAGAAGTAAAAGCAGACACAGTAGCAACAGAGAGCTGATTATTTTTCAATACAGAGGTAACAACATCCATGGAAGGATGACCAAGACGACAATGCCACATATTAAAAGAAATATTATAAACAGAAGTAGAGAACACTTCAGGAGTTGCACGTGCAAGCAGGGAACCAGATGGAGCTCTGTGGGATTGTGGAGTCTTGACAGTGCTTAGTTGGTACATGCCATTGATCTCATTGCCACGCATTACAACCTGTTGAGAGGTCAGGTCCTTCACCACAACATGTGTAGGAAAAAATTCAACAGAAACGGAGTTTTCCTTAGTGAACTTAGAGACATAAACAAGATTTTTTTTCATGCTGGGAACACATAGAACCTTTTGAAGATGCAAGTGAGGGGATAAAGCATGCATGCCAGTGGAAACAATAGAGAGAGGTGCACCATTACCTACAAGAACCAAACCATCCCCAAAATAAGGTGACGCATTCTGAACAACAGCTGGAGTGTTGGCAATATGTTGAGTGGCGCCAGAGTCCAAATACCAACTGGAATCAGAGGTAACAGAGGGAGCAACCACCAGAAACTCTTATGCTGGATCAGAAGAAACAAGGAAAGCAGTGGTACCAGGAGCAAAACAGCTAGGAGCATCAGAGACAGGCTTGGCAGAAGCATTCAAAGAGGTACTCGCAGAAGGAGTAGTGCCCGAAGTAGCAACAGAGTTATAGCACATCACAGGAGGACAAGAATTAATAACTCCAAAATGACCAGTAGTGTAAGAAGGTGCCATGGTAGTAGAGTAAAGACCTTATGACACTGGTATAGCATAGGAACCATTAGGCAGTACAGAGGCATATGATGTGCCAAGCAAAACAGAGTTGTACTGTCCAGAAGGCATAGGACATGGCAACTGACTATTTGAAGCACCATAAGTAGCATTATAAGCATTTGACATACATGGCAACAGACTATTTGAAACACCATAAGTAGCATTATAAGCATTTGACATAATCAGTTGAGAAACAATATATAATTTTAATCTAAATATATAAAATAAAATGTGCTAGCACATAAGCAACACATCAGGCACCTGATGTGAACCTAATAAAGAGAATAGGTGATTGGGGATCTCTTTCCCGTGACCTCCTCATTCGAGCAAACGTTTTGGGATCCCGTATTTCCGTTGGCTTATATCTCGTTCTTCCAGAAAGAAACGTGAGCTGCCCCAATTAAACTTGGGACGGAAATGGAAGACAAGGGAGGGCCAGATCATGGAGGGTCTTCGAATACTTCCGAAAACCCAATTTTAGAATCACCCGTCGATCCACCGTCAACTTGTCCTGAGCTCTCATCTAATCCTCCTACTGAAGATCATGCTGAATCAGCGGTTTCTTTCAACCAGAATGAAATTTTCAGAGCTGTTCAAGTTGTCGAGAGAGATTCCTTGGCCATTGCCGAGAGTTTCGTTTCCCTCTTCGCTTCCCTTCGCTTGGCTCTCTCTGAGGTTCGTCCAATTTCTGTTTAATTTCTCATGAAATGGTTTCTGCTAGACTGCGAAGAAGTGAGACATTGAAATGTTTTGATTAAGTAACAAGTTTAGTTACAAGCTACATTTATGCGTTGCTTTTTTCTGTTGGGATAATTGACCTAGCTTCATCTAGTGGGATCTATTATTTTTCAAGAAAGGGAGAGGCAATGTATGGGATCGTTACGTTTCTTATTGTTTCTCCCCTAGATTCCCATGTCTATATAGCACATGCTATTGATTTAATTTAATAAGTAGTAGTTGTTGCTTATATTTGTATGTGCTTTTGTTCAAAAATTTAATTTTCCAAGCATATTGTCTGTCAAATTGTGAACGTGCAGGTCACTGGCAGCTCAGTTGATCATATGCAATGCTTTTGTGATGCTACAGGTCGTCTTCAAGAATCTGGTAAAGATCCATATGAAGTAGAAGTGTAGAACTTGCTGAAAATATTATACAATTTCATACGAGTGTTATGTGATCATTTGGGGTTTATTTTGTTCGAGTATTGTATCTGCATTCTAGATCTATGTGAAATATATAGCACTCACCGCATATTTTGGGATAGAGGTCCCTTGTTATGTGAAAAATAGAAAATACACTGATAATTTCTTGTATCCAGTGTTGGCAGACTGCATAAACTTATTTTTGAAAATTTTTGGAAATGAGAATGCCTATACTTCTTCTCTGATTGTTAGTTAACTAGAGTTTTTCGCTATTCTCACAAATCTTTCTAAGTCCACATTTATCTTCATTGTTTGCAGTGCTTGAAGCCACAACCAAGGGGAACCGGTATATAAATTCATGTCTCAGGTATCCTCTTGACATCTTGATTGTCTCCCGATTTAATGGACATTCTTACTTTAAGTGTCCAAGAGCAAGCAGACTTGTTGAATTTGATAAATGTCTTGTCTACTATGTGATGAAGAACCGATATGAAAAGAGGGAGAAAATAGTTAGATTGAGTGAGAAGCCCGAAGGAATCTGAGGGGGAAGGGGAAGAAGTATAAAGACCTTTAGGAGGTAGGGGGAAAGGAAGAGAGATGGTAAGGGCGCAGAGAACTGAGGGAAAGAGTTTATAGAAAAAATACAGCTGATCAATATTCTTCAAATCTAAGGTCTTCTTCAATAGAATTGGCAAGGGCTAAGGGCACAACCGCACAATAACTCTTACTAACTTGAAATAAAAACATAGATTAATTGAAGTTATTTAACACATTATTTTATAATGCTAATCCTAAGTGGAACATTATTTCCTATATGCATAATTTATTGGTTGTTGGTAGACGCCAAAGAATCTGAGACCTGATTCTGGTTTGCTATTGGTTATATTGGTAGACATGAAACAACAAATAGGATTATGTCTGTATTTTTTTTTTTTCGAGATAGATAAAGAAAATTGTATTAGGAAAGACCCAAAAAACAAAGCCTCCTATTGAATGAGGAAGCTAGCCCCTAACCTTAATTTGTTGGTTGCAGATTGAACGAGGAGATGAAGAGCATTGATGGTCTTGCCTCTCAACTGTATCCAATAGTTTTACTTTTTTGTTGACTAATTTATTTCCCTCTTCTCACACATCTTGGTGAAATAAAGACTCTTGCCTCAATATTTACTGATATGGTCAATTTTATTATTCTTGGTAGAATACTAGCAGGCTAGCAGCTATAGACTTGGAAAGAATCTTTTTGAAGTGTCAAATATCTCTATTGACGCTGTTTTTTCTTTCTTTTTTTTCAAGTTTTTTCATTTTGAATACTTGACACTTTGATAGAAAAATTCTACGAAGGAATGTGGATGTTCTGGACTCAGCTGTTAACAAGCTTCTTCATTCTCCATAAATTTAGAATTCAATCTACCCCAGGTTTGCTATCCGTTGTTTTTTCTTCTTCTTTTTTCCTTTTTGGGTGGGGAGGGGATGGGAAGGGGAGGGGAAACTTCCAGTGAGTTAACAAGTGCGTGCTTTGTGCAATATGCTGTCAACCTGTGTTTCCCAAAACACTTGCTTCTTTGTTTTGAACTTGCAGAATAACCTTGGCTTGTTTTGGAAACATACCCAGAAAAAAATGTGAAATTTCAGTCTTCTGTGTTTGCTGTTCGGATTCAGATCCCCTCCCAATCTGTTTGCCGAATTGCTTAGGAAGTGTAATAATATCCACCACCGCAAGATTCATCCAACACAAGGAGATTATTATCCAATATGCAAACATTTTCTTCCGTCTGATTGATCTGATGGAGTGAAGAGAGAGGCTGGAAAAATAACCAGACATAAGGGATTTGGATATAAAGACATGCAGAAATGGCCATGGAACGTCAATGGAAGCTCGGATAATTTTTTGTCAAGCTTTGAAACGAAGGCTGCTTATTCCTTGGGGCGATGGGAGCCTGTCACCACCCATATCGTTTCATTCTTCATGCCATATCCTTCCAGTTTCAAATCGTAGCCTGCCCCACACCCTTCTCTCCTTTATGGTCAACTCATGGGAGCATCACTTCAGCATGGGCTTTTTGGTGCAGCTGGAGACTTTCTCTCATATTGAAATCTACTTTGGGATTTATAAATTTTAGAGAGATTGAAGATGAGTATCTGTTGAGAAAGCTGGCTCTGTCGTGTAAAATTTTACACGTTTTCACTTGCATTGAGTGGAATACGACGCATTATCATGCTTTGCTAATAGTGAGGCCCATTAAGTATTTTATACTCCCTCTAGTTCTTAATATATGATCTAGATAATTAATTTATGGATATTAAAGAAGTTAGTTAAGTCAGTTATTTGTAACAAATATATGATGGTGTGACTAGAATACCATTTTTAATTACATGCATACTCTTGATGGAAACAATTTCCTATGTACAATCAATAAGGATACTCTGGAAAAAAATAAGGATACCTTTTGTCTAGCTTTTACATTTATGACCAGAGGTAGTATTATATTTGATTTTGATTTGAAGATTTTTTCTCTCATGGTAAATTGTGATTGTTTTTTAGACATGTGAAATTGTGTTGGTTGCTGTCTTGTCCTTATAAAGCTTCAAAAGCTAACGAGCATTGAATTGAATGTTTCAATGAGGTATCTGCAGATTGAGAGAAAGTGGAAGATGAACAGTTTCAGAGGAGAAATTGTCAAAATGGCGCCACAAATTCATTGTCTACATTTCTCTCGCAGCCATCAGATGAATCTTGCGGTGAATATTATTCGCATTTCCTGAGCAATGGAGCAATCTTCATTGGATTAACTGCTCTGTTCTTGGTTTTGTTCAACCTACAGCTATCAACATGGTTGATGGTTAAGTAATTTATTATTGGGAAAATCCCAGAAAAGGATGTCCAAAAACTCCAAATTCCCAAATTAGTGATATCCCACTAAAATGAGTTGTGAATCTCTTTATCAAATGTAGTCAATACATTATAAATTGTGTTTTGGATATTAATTAAATTAAATTATTTTGAAACTAATTCTTATTATTTAAATTAAATTAAATCAACGACAAAACCTAATCTGCTTTACTTAATTTGAATTCCCATTATTTTATAATTAGTATAACTGTTTTTCCTCTACGCTTTTAGAATAGCGAGCTGGAAAAATAATTCATTTGATTCTTTTAATTTTTGAATAAATGGATTTGATTTTAGGGATTCACAATTTAATAGTGAGAAAAAGTCTGAAAACGATACGGATTGTACAATACTTTACTTGCATTGCACCTAATTCATGATCTTTGGCATAGTCAATGATTCTTCCCTGTTCTATTGGACTTTTGATTACCAAGTATGGATATGTTGCTGGGGATCTTTTTCGATTACCACAAATTCAATGACGTAAAATAATCGGGTTGAAAAAACGACAAATATTCATATTTATTGTTTGTGTTGCCGTCCCCTTTTTTATTTTTTGATAAAGAGTAAATACCTTTTTTGATTCCTTCATAAAAAACACGTATACGCCCCCATTTTGGTCCCCGATAAAAAAGGTAATTTTTAGTCCATAAAAAGGACGAATAAGGGTCGATTGGTGGACATTTTGATCCCTCACAAATTTCCAAAAGGTCCTTTTTAGTCCCATAAAAAAGGACGAATAAGGGTCGGTTTTTTCCGGTGACCAAAGTGGGGTTCGTGTTTTTTGTCGGGACCAAAATGATACTTATTTTTTGATAAATTATTCAGCCAATTCAATCCCAACAATCTTGATGAGGGACAACCTTATCCTTCATTTTTTTTTTAAAAAAACTTAATTTAGTATTCCTCGTGGTTTTGCCAAATTTTGAATCCGGTCTCTAGATTTTTTATTTTTTTTTTTTCCTTTTTATCCAATCCAGCTGATCATAATCATATGCGGGTAATTGACAAATTATAGTGCATGCATTAACAATTTAAATTGTTAATTACCTTACACTTTAACTTGTCAATTACCATCCTGACAAAAATTTCATAACCAAGCTTTAATTTACCAAAAGGACACAAACACTAATCAGAAACACAGCCTTCATTTAGCAACGGACATTTTGTCCACGCTCATAAACTAAACATAGTGTCAACGAAAAGTGATGTAGTTGGCTAAGGCGTCGGTATTCATCCCAAAATGAAGGAGGTTTGATACCCGTTGATCGATGTGAGGGCCTCGTTAGTGACATGGGCGGATGCAGGTATTAGAGTAGGGGGCAAGTGCCCACCCTTGAATTATGATGGAATTCCAAAAATAAAAAATAAAATAAGGGAATTAAAATTATGATGTATTTGATAGCATTGATAATAAGGCAATTCCAAAAAATAAGACCTAAAAAGATGACATTGTAATTATTTTTATTGTAATATACTTTTGTTATTAAAATATATGTACTTGAACTTATTAAGTCCCACCTTTCATTATAATTTATGTAGTTATATTTCTAACAGCACTTAGCCTTACTTTTCTAAATGACAGGTTTGTAAAATAACTTCCTTTCTTATTATATCACCATCATTCACTTGATTTCATGAATATTTTTTAAATATTTTTTCTTTTCTTGTTTATATTATTTTGTTTTTTAATGCATTTAAAACTTTCTTTAAAAAAAATTTAGGGGCAACTCCTGAATCCCCCACTAATTGTGCAAACACAAACAAAAAATCCTAACTCCGCCACCTTCTTTGAACACTGGAGACGTGCCTTGGCCTTGGTGAATTTCCGGTGTTTACCCCCACTTAAATTTTTTCATATATATATATATATATATATATATATATAAAACAAAATTTCCTCTTCGAGCCGTGCCTCAGCCTTGATGGAGTTCTTGGTATCTATCCCCACCTAAACTTTTCATATATATATATATATAAACTAAACATAGTTGTCGTTACAGTGATGGTTAATTTAATATTCATACAAAGAATAATGCGCCTATCTAAATCTATTTCTTCTTCTTCATTTCGCTGTTGGTTACTACTAGGGACACCGCTTTTTCTTTGTGTATATTATTTCATTGAGTTACATCGTCCATGATCTAACCCTTCAATTGGTAGACTTTTTGCGTGTGAGTGCTTGAGCTTTGTATAACCCGCATTATCAGTCTCAGTCGCATATAAGCTTCTCCACCATTTACAAATTGCCCCCTATAAGAAGCATAATAGATGCTTCCAAGACATACTCCCATCTTTAATATTACCTCCGGTCTTAATTATAAGATCATATTGACTTTTAAAAAAAAAAAAAAGATTAAGAAAGATAAATAAGTTACTTAATCATATCATATATTGTATATTCTTATATTATATATTAGTTTATTACTCAAACTAATTAGTTTGGAGGAAAAAATAAATAAAAACACTATAAAGTAATTTAGTTAGCTTCTTTAATCTCTTTTAAAAAAAAAAAAAGTCAACTTAATCTTATAATTAGGACCAAAGGGAGTATCTATTTACACCACACACTTTTATTATCAACTAAACTAACCATATTAACAACTGTCACTACATGCATGCATGGGTGACACATTTTTTCATTGCATAACAAAGGGTTATAACCACAAAAACAGAAAAATCCATCCACTATATAACCAGAAATAGAGCAACGATTCATTATCCTATAGACGCATAATGAAACTCCAACTTAAATTATCAAGACGATACACGTTTAACATAAGTTCTACGTTTGCTTGGGTTTTTTTATTGTATAAAATACTTGATTGTTTCTAAATAGAATTAAATATTTTTTTCATGTATACCCATAATTAAAAAGGTAGTGAGTGAGAGTAATAATTAATAAAAATTAATTATTGCTCATTTTTTTGGAGGAAAAAAAAAGTAATAATTAATATGATATTATAGTTTAGTGTAATTAATATGGATAATATTGAAAATTACTTAAATTTTAGGAAAAATTTAATGACTTTAACTGCTTTTATTGACTTGTGAGAATTATTAGTTGGTTCCTTAAATAAGGACCAGAGGGAGTATTTACTAAATAGTATCAAATAACCTGGAAAATACAAACAAATAATAACAGATAATTATAAATCAAAACAATATATAAGATGATACTAATTTTTTCGGTATCTCAAACAAGAATTTTACTTTCCTCTCACAGCCTAATGAGTAATGAAACAAACATTATCCTTACCGAGAAGATAAAAAATTAGCTGGGGCCAAATTTGTGGCCAAATAAAATATCATATAATATATACATATACATATTAACAAATTTTATAAGATCAGCCGGGGCCAGCTGGGGCCAAGGCCCCAGCAGGCCATAACTACCTTCCGCCTCTGATGACAAGCCAAAGCCTCAAGCTTTGGTTAACACTCAAACCCACACACCGAAACCTAACTAGCATTCAATCCACTCTGAGATGAGATGAATGTTTGCGAAGTCGAGAGATTTATGAGCGCTAGTCCTACATTCTAGTTTTTGTTTCAAAATAAATAAGGTCAAAATTATAATTATAGGCTTGAAATCTCTGATCCTGAGTCCCTTTAGAAATTATGAATTATTTGAAGATTTCATGGGTGTTCTAGTGATTATTTCTCTCAGTTGGAAGTTTAATGTGATTTTCCATTTTTATAAAACACATTCAAAATTTTCATTTCATCAAAATTGACTTCAGTAGCATTTAATTGTTTGGTGGGACTTTATGGGGACTATTTTCGCCATCCTTATATATCATTTCCCTCTTTTCGTCATTGATATATTTTTACTTTCTCTAGACTAAATAAAAGATAGAATTGCCCTTTTTGAAGAGATTAAGAAAGCTAGATAAAGTATTTGATCTTATCATATATTGTGTATCATTAGATTATATATTAAGCAAAATAGTTACGAGAAAAAATGACAAATATAAATATTTTAAGGTAATTTAATTAATTTTCTTAGGATGTGCATGGGAACCATTCGTTCTCCAACACCGATTCGAAATGAAACGGTTTTTCTAATTACGTGCTTGGGAAAAGTTCGAGAATCAGAATTATATTTGTTAATTTATTTTATTTTTACTTCGAGAATCATAATTACATTTGTTAATACATTTTATTTTTATTTATGTAATTTTTATATTCAAAAATTATCTATGTGGTGGTTGCGGTGGTGGTGGTGGCGGCGGCGGCGGTCGTGGTGGTGGCGGCGGCGGCGGCGGTTGTGGTGGCGGCGGTGGCGGTGCACACCCTTAATCTCCCAATAAAGCCAACTCAGTCTTATATTTATATTTAGGACCGAGTATGACTTAAATTTTACCTGGCAACATTATAGCACAGAGTTCAAAGTTAAGAGTTAGTATTTTCTTGATTAATTTTCTTCCCCACGGACTCTTTCAATTTAAAGCCTCCAGCCTCCTGTGAAACGGTCACAGTCGTAGACTCGTAGCATCGTTTTTTGGCCTTATTCCATTGGAACCAAACACCAAAAAGTCCAACTTGTCACCTTATTATTATAGTCGGAAATGTCTGGCCTATTCGGTAAATAAAGAAATTGATCTTCGACGATTAATGATTGAAGATTAAAGTCACTGGAGAAGAGCACTATGAACATCAATGGCGATGAGTGAGAGAGAACGTGCGAAGGACATGAAAGTGAACAGGAGGAGCATCCAGGTAGGTATTCTGTTAATTTGTAAGGGTTTTTGCAGTATAGTTTTTCTACTTTTGCCGAATCATGATCATGATTATAGTTAAAGCAGGCGATTGATTTTACAACAGGAAACCAAAAAGAAAAAGCGATCCAGTGAACTTTTTTAAGGATTAAAATGGCCAAAAAAAGGGGCATGGGAGAAGTGCAAAAATTAAGCAGATGATTGTTTCAACAAAGAAGCAGATGATTCTTTTTGAAAAGTGTCTGTGTATATATATTTTTGGAAAAATTACGTGGAGGTCCCAAGGAAGAGAATTTATTACAAGAAAGTCCCTTGAAATCATGAAATTACACGAAGTCTCTAGAGACTTCGTGTAATTATTTGTGAATGTTAAATTACCATTTTGGACTTACGTGTAATTATTTTCATTTCTCAAGTCCGAGTCTATTTACAACAACAAATGGTATATTTACAAAGAAAAAACATATATTTACAACAACCTTGAAAACCTGAATTTTTTTCATTTATCACGTTCGAGGCTATTTACAACAACAAATGCTATATTTACAACAAAAAAACATATATTTACAACAACCTTTGAAAACCTGGATTTTTTCATTTATCACGTCCGAGGCTATTTACAACAACAAATGTTATATTTACAACGAGAAAAGAATATATTAACAACAACCTTCAAAAACCCGGATTTTTTTTTCATTTCTTACATCTAGAGGCTATTTACAACAACAAATGCTATATTTACAACGGGAAAAGCATATATTTACAACAACCTTCGAAAACCTGAATTTTTTTCATTTATCACGTCCAAAGGCTATTTACAACAACAAATGTTATATTTACAACGAAAAAATATATATTAACAACAACCTTCAAAAACTTGGATTTTTTCATTTCTCACGTCCGAGGCTATTTACAACAACAAATGCTATATTTACAACGAAAAAACATATATTTACTACAACCTTCGAAAACTTGGATTTTTTCATTTATCACGTCCGAGAGGTTATTTACAACAACAAATACTATATTTACAACGGAAAAAGCATATATTCACAACATCTTCTAAGAATTTTGTGACTATATACTATTAAAAAATCCAGGTTTACAGTAGTGAGTCATGCGAAGGTGGTGACTCGTTGAAGATTCATGGAGTGATATCGAGCATTAGTGGAGAAGCCTTCGGATCCACCGAAAAGTCGATCCCGAACCTTTGGTGGGAGATTTCGTGTCTCGACTTGAAGATCCAGTCACCATGCTCCCGGTGATGAGCTCTTCTCGATGGGAAGCTCGTGCGCTTCAACTCTGCGGTTAAGCCTTCTTCCACGAACGAGTCGACTTTGCCCGAGGCGAGGTCGCCGGGCGCCAAGGTCAGGCGCGTTGCGATATCTCCGTACGGACCCATACTTGTTCTCGCCGAAGGCTCTGAGGTGTTCGAGTCGCTGGAAGGAGCTCCTGGGTCTAAAGTTGTATCTAAATTATTGCTGGAATAAATATTGGAAAAGAGAGAAGAAAAAGGGAGAGAGGAGAAGGAAGAAGGAGAACGGAGAGAGGGTGGAAGACATGAGAGGGAAGAGAGAAGGTCAGATTGGTAAGTTAACATTCACAAATAGTTATATAGAAGTCCCTAGAGACTTCTGTGTAATTTCATGATTTCAAATGACTTTATTGTGATAAATTCTCTTTTTTAGAACTTGCGCGTAATTTTCCCTAAATTTTTGTTCTGCAATTTCCAACGCAATTCTTTTCCTCTCAGACTTTTTTTTTTCCTTACAAAAATTGATTTGATTATGCGAAAATTTATAATTTATAATTATATTATATTATATATATATATATATATATATATATATATATATATATTTTTTTTTTTTTTATAAAGTTAAATAATTAAATTATGCAATTTAAAACATTAGTTAAAATTTGTTAAAGCCAATAAATTTATAAAAGGTACTCTCTCCGGTCCTAATTATAGGAGCAAATTTTAGAGTTGGTTTTGGTCCTAATTATAAGAGCAAGTTTTAACTTTTGTCATTTTTTTCCTATAATACCCTTATTTATACTTTCTCAATAATAATTAAAGACAATAATAATTTAATAATACACCTATATATTTTATAAAGTAAATAATGTTTGCAACTCATTAATGTCATATACACCTAAATTATATTTTTTTATATAAAATAATTTTTGCAATTTTTGTCATATTTTCCCATATCACCCCTACTAATACTTCTTCCACAATAATTAATTTACAACACACTTGTATTCTATCAAGCGAGAAATTCTACCTTATTTTTATTTTTAAATAAAATAATTTTAATATTCCTTTAAAAATATTTTGGGGATTTTCTCGGCGAAAAATGAAAAATCAACCGAATTCAAAGGAAAATAGTATTATCTCGGCGATTTTCTCAACACGAATATAGAAAACAATCTTTTTTTAAATTTGAGTGATATAAATTAATTAATTAACAAGTATATAATTATTCTGTAAATTAAAGTTGGTGATACCCGTGGCTGTAAAGATTTCACAAATGGATTCATTCGGAATTTATCAGTCTTGCGGATCTCGGGACACGGTAATTTGCTCATATAATTAGGGCGAAGGGAGTATAATTTACTCTTCCAAAAAGTCCTTATCCATGGAGTGGGTGAGTGGGAGAGAGAATGAATAAAAATATATATGAAAGAGAAAGACTAGGAAAAAAATATATGAGAGAGACATATAATTAATTATAAGTAAAATTTAAAAAAAAATTAAATGATAAGATAAAAACAAAGTAACTGTTATATAAAAAATCAAACCCTTTAAAAATTTGACTCTTATATTTTGAATGGAGTATAAAAAATTATCTAAATTTAAATAATATAACAACCAATGCTTTTCATCTTTGCCTTTTTTTTTATCAATTTCATTCTACTATCGAACGATTCTGAAAAAAGCAACAAGAAAATGAAGGCCCTAACAACGTTGTTCAGAGAAAGGAATAATGGATCCGGCAAATAAACAAAATGAATAAACAAGTAACAAAATGAAAATGTGGGATGGAATCAGTAGACACATGAGAAGAAAAAAACCCATCATAGTAATGTTTTCTCTGTCAGTACTAAGATTCAATAAGAAAACAAACCCTAATCAAAGGTTTTAACTTACAAAAGCATCAACCAATGCAGATATCAAGAAACCCCTAAAGGTAGAAAAATTGAGGGCTCACATCAAGTGTAAATTAAACTAGAAAGATCCGTCACGGTGAGAGAGTTCAATTGAAATAGAGGGGAAGAGGGGAAGACCAAAGGCCGAGATACCAAAGCTAAACCCTTCCCGCCAAGAGTGTCGGCGACACCTTCTTCTCAGGCTTTGTCGGTGGTCATCCATAGATCAAATCACACCCACTGAAGAATCGATCTTTGAAATCACAGACCCAGAATAATCGATGACCCAAATGGAAGTCAAATATCCAGAGTTGAAAAATCATCGGACTCCCCCCACCATCTACTCATCTCCATTCTCACCGCCAAAGTAACCAGAGTAAAGCAAAAGGCTGAAATCTTTCCCAAGATAAATTTCCCAGACAACCCAAGAACCAGAAGATGAAGTACGAGTATGAGGAGGACGATGAAAAAGAAAATCAAGAACAAGCAGAACAAGCAGAAGATCAAACCCATGTATTTGAGGAAAGGAAAAAATGCCGGCGGTGAGAATGGAGATGAGTAGATGGTGGGGGGAGTCCGATGGGAGCGTTTTTTTTTCTTAATTAGGGACATTTTGGTATTTTCATCATCCACCTCAGCATATAACGGTCAACAAAGCCCGATTAACGGTCAACATCCACTTTCTAAATGAAGTGTGTGACTTTTGCTCCCAATAAGTAACCACATGTCTACTTTCGCTCCAAAAAAGCCCAGTGGTCTTTGGGCGCTCCACAGGGAAAAGTCTATGTGTATTATTGCTCCTTAACCCTTAAAATTAAGCCACTGTCACTCCTCTCTCTTCCTTCTTTCTTCTTCCCACACGTGTCACTCCTCTCTCTTCCCTTCTTTCTTGTTCTTTCAACCTCACGAACCCCCCCCCCCTCACGTCGACCTCAACCAAACAAAATGGCCAACACCCATCCCCTTCAATCTCGATCCCGATCTCTTCCCCCAAAAAATCGGATTTGGACCTAAAAAAGAAAATGGCCAACACCCATCCCCTTCAATCTCAATCTCGATCTCGATCTCCCCCCCCCCCCCAAATCTGGATTTGGACCCCCTTTGCTCCACCGCCGGCAACCCTCCCACCTCGATCTCTTCACCACCTTCACCGTTATTTTTCTTCCCTGCCGGCGGCTTCCTTCTCCACCACAGTCGTTGGTGAGTGTCATTCACCACACCTCCATCCACTTCTTCACCATCGGCGAGATTCAGCTTAAGAGTGATGCAAGAGTGGTAGAATAGAGAGAGAGTTCGAGTCAGACCAGCTTCACCCAACCACCACCGTCGGACCTCCGTCGATCTCACCATCTCAGACACACAGCCGCGATTTGGAGCCCCGAGGCGATCGGACGGAACAAAAGAAAAGAACGGAGAGTCAAAGAAATATTTGGTTCCTTGATCCTCTTCTTTCTGTTTGTTATTTGAATCGGATTTTAATTTTTCTACTGTTTGTGATGGACTTTATTAAAGCTCGATGGATTTTAATTTTTCGGTGTCTTTGTGATGGATTTTAATTTGTTATTTGAATCTTTGGCTAATTTTTCCTCCCAATCTCCATCTCCCACTTCCCAAAAACTCTCCATCTCCATCTCCATCTTCTTCTTCACACGTTGTCGACGGTGGTGGATCTAAAAGTCTAACCGAGCTTTAATAAGATTTTAGCGGTAATCTCGTTGGGAAAACGTGATTCATAAGTAGAAGGGAAGAGGATGAGTTGTGGCATTGAGAGGGAACGCGATCTTGCGGATGAGTTGTGGCGAGTGTCGTTTAGCTTCTTGCATCTAATGGCGATCTGTAAACCAGAATGATCACGGAATCGGTATATTGAGGAAGAAGAATGATCACCGGAATCTGGTATATTGAGGAAGAAGAAGGGACTTAAATGAAAATTTTAAAAGTTTATAGAGGGACTAAATTTAAATTTTGAAATGTATCCGGTGAACTGTAATTTATAAAGATTAACATCCACGTCATCGTCCACGTCATCATTTTCGGTTAAAAAAAGTCAACTAACGGTCAAACGGTATTTTTGCCCCATTTTTGTAACAGCGTGTCTACTTTTGCACCTAAAAAAAAATATTTGCTACTTAGGCGCTCTTTTGAAAAAAGTACGTATCCATTTTTACACCTTAACCCTTTAAATAATATTATAATAAGTTCAAATAGTCCAAATAGGAGGAGGGCAGGGCAGACTTATCAAATAAAAATAAAAAGGAAGGAGATGGGGCAGCGAACAAAAAAGGAGCAAAGGATAGGTAACGTACCCAACGTCTTTCTGCTTCCCTGGAACAAAACCCTCTCTTCACCTGTTTTGCAGTCGGCGTCTCTCATTCTCAAGGTTTACAAATTCAAACGCAGCTCCACCTACTTTTTAATTTTTTTTCCCTCCTCTTTTGTTTTCTCTTTTGTCCGATCTCCACCTCCTCCTCTTGTTCTTCTTCTCACTGGGTTATTTCTGGTCACTCAAACCGTCCGGCTATTGAATTCCCGGAAGGCCGGAACGGGTTCCGGTCTAAAAGCGTTTTCCGGCCTAACGACGGTTTTTTAAAAGCGCCTTAAAACGGCCTAACCCTAAAAACGGCTTTTGTCCTAAAAACGAGCCATTCTGTAGTCCGGCCCGGCCCGGCTCTCAAAACGTTGGTTTAACTCACTCCAAGTATTAATGATAATAATAATAAATTTAAGCCTGTAAAAAATCCACAAAAAAACAAGAACTGCTTGTGTGGCTGACTTTGATAAATTCAAGCTTTTCTTGTTTTTTTTTTTCAAAATATAATTTTTTTGTTGTTAATACAAAATGATATTATTTTTTGCATATTTTATTCCTCAACGTAAAATATTCATAATTATAATTAACTCATTTAGATTTAATTATTAAGTTATAATATGTATTAGTAATAATTTTTATTTTTATATAATATTATACAATATATAAATTAAGATTTTATAAATTTAACAACCGCCATTTTGACCAGCCATCTTAGCCAGTTAAACGGCCGCCCTGGTTTTAACAACTAGGAATATAAGTTTACTAAATTAACCCAAATTTATAGAAAAAAGTTGTTTTTGGTGGTTGTGTTATCGGTCCCAGGGGTATGCTTCTGTGTCAGGAAAACCCAGATTCCTTGTGCTTTCTTTTTCACATCGTTTTCTTCTCAAGTTTGAGAGCTGGGTGTGGACACTTGAGTATTTTAGCGACGATTTAGCCAGAGTGATGTACTAATTCAGTGTTCACATCTTCCCATATGAGATTTTTACTTTATATGAGTTCCTTTTCAGATGTTTTAGTTACAAGTCAATTTGTAATAATCTCATCTCTTAGACTCAAAATCATGAAAAGCACATGTTCCTAACCATTGATTGTTGTAAAAAAGTATTAGAATAAGCAATCCATTATAACCGTTCATTTATAATTTATAATAAGGGTATCGTCATCTCTGTTTTCCTGGGTTGTGCTTAATAAGTCAACGTATGCTTTTCTTTCTGGACTGTGCTTATGAGCTGTAATACTATAAATGGTTCTGGAACTAGAGAAGATATTGAAAAAGATCACCAGAAAATATGGGTTTATGTGCTGATCTTGAGATTTTCAATCGACTTGGATAACTTGCCGACCGATCAGTAACTGCAAAACCAGAAGATGGTGCCAGAAAACATGAAGAAACAACTTGCTTTGGCTGTGAGGAGCATCCAGTGGAGCTATGCCATATTCTGGTCTGCTTCTAGTAGCCAACCCAGGTACTTCCCACCATTTTCATTCATATATAATTAGCTCTATAAAGATTTTATGGGAGACATCTTGGGTTTGATTTGATAACTAATTAATTTTCCCCAAACCTCTATTGTTCAAGATTATCTGATTACATATGTTGATACATATATATTGTATTACGTGCGGTTCTAAATATAAGAACTAGACTGGAGTTCACTTTGGTACTATATAAGACTTCAATCCACTTTACCTCCTAAATTTATAATATTTGGCCTAAAATATCTCTATTGATTATTAAGGGGCAGTTCCAATACATATAGAGAGAGTAGTTTAGGGAAACCAAGACACATTTGTTACAAATAACTAACTTAACCAATTTTCTTAATATCTGCTAGTTAGTTATCTAGCTCCTATATTAAGAATTGGAGCTAATAATTTGTTTGTTGATTGCTGAGATATCAATATATATGGAAAAATTTATTTCCTGTGAATTTTACAGGGTTTTGAAATGGGGTGAGGGATATTACAATGGCGACATAAAGACTAGGAAAACAAGTCAGGCAGCACAACGTAGTTCTGACCAAATAGGTTTGCAGAGGAGTGAGATGTTGAGAGAGCTATTTGAGTCCCTTGCAACTGCAGAATCCACCGCCACTCAAATTAAAAGGCCTTCATCAAATGCGCTAAGCCCCGAAGAACTCACCGGTGCTGAGTGGTATTACTTGGTTTGCATGTCCTTTGTATTCAATATTGGCCAAGGGTAAAATTGCTTTCACTTTCCATTGCTTTTTTCTTCTTTTGAGTTTTGCATCCCCAAACTTTCTTATTGTTATGTGGCGTGCTTTATATGGCTGTGTAGTCTGAACTGAAGTGGAGATATAGTCTACTCTAAGTATCTTCAGTTCTGTTCTTGTTTTCTATGTTTCTAGATTACCTGGACGAACTCTGGCAAATGGCCAACCTATATGGGTTTTCGATGCCCCTCGTGCTGATAGTAGAGTTTTTAGTCGCTGTGTGCTCGCAAAGGTAGGATTTCATTTCTTGGCTTCTTTCCTTTTGACAAAAATGTCATTTCTTTTCCTGGTTTTTTTATCTTTTCTCCATGTTGACACTGATGACAATTGTCTCCTCTCACGTGATCAGAGTGCATCCATTCAGGTACGACGCTGACTTTTTAACTTTTTTTCCTTTTTTTCCCAACCAGCTTGATATATGTTCACCTAGTTATTGACAGTTAGCTTAGCGCTATAATTAAGCATTGGGATAAGAAAATGAATACCAATTACTCGAGCGAGGACACAGGAAAATAACAGTTTCTAGCAGCTGTACTTCATTTTCCCACCACATACACAACCACACCTTTTGCCCTCAAATCTCTTCTTTGTTAGGAGTATATGCCAAACAGTGAACCAATTTCCATACACAAGACCTATAAATCTAAGTTTCTTCGGTAGAAATCCAATTAAAACACTACCATTCATGCTCTTTTCATCTCAACTTTCAGACTGTGGTATGCTTCCCTTTTCTGGAAGGTGTTGTTGAGCTGGGGACGAGTGATCTGGTAAGTTTCCTCCTTGATGTTTAATATCATTCTACGAGTCATATTCTTCCTTGGATCCTTTCTCAATGTCAATAATTTTGTTGCCCATGTTGTTTTTGGATTTTTTTTTTTTTTTTTTTGGTGAAGATCTCAGAAGATCTTAGTCTCATTCAACGTACAAAAACTTCTTTCCTGGATATTCTGAATTCCAATGTGTCTATAACATTTGGCCACGGTGCTTATGATGCCGAATCACCAAAAGTGGGATATGCTGTAAACAACAAAACTTTTGCCTATAGTTCAACTGCGATTGAAGCAAACTGGCCAGCAGATGAAACACATACGGTTGAAAGAATAAGCGGTGGTGCTTCTCAGGTCCAAAGCTGGCAAGTTATGGATGATGAATTGAGTAATGATGCCCATAACTCAATGACAACTAGTGACTGTAGTTCTCAAACTCTTGCTGATCCTGAAAAGACTGCCTCTGTTCCCAAGGATCAAAACCCAACTGACCACTCTGTGCAAGACATCCAAGAGTGGCATTATCGAAAAGTTCTTTCTGCAGTTCTAAAAGATTCAGACCCATTAGCTATTAGAGAGCATTATCAAAGTAGTGATAAGGAATCCAGCTTTGTTAGTTGTAAGAAAGGAGGATCGATGAGTTGTCAAACGCTAATAGGAGGAGGAACCCCACAGAAGTTGTTAAAGAAGGTATTGTTCGAAGTTCCTCGGATGCATATGGACTTGCTTCTTGAAATCCAAGAAGAAAATGATTACAAATACAAAGAGAGAATGAGACCAGAGGTTGATGAAATTGGCATGAACCATGTGTTGTCAGAAAGAAGGAGAAGGGCGAAACTAAATGACAGGATCTTAACCCTTAGATCAATGGTCCCTTCAGTTAGTAAGGTAATTTAAATATCACACCAAAGTTTTGTTTGTTCACTTTCATATATAGCTTCTCAAATTAATTGGTCATACCATTCTTACAGGATGACAAAGTTTCAATACTAGACGATGCAATCGAATACCTTAGGAAGCTCGAGAAGAAGGTTAGAGAACTAGAAGCATGTAGGGAGCTAATAGATTTAGAAACCAAAGCTGAAAGAACGCCTCAAGATATGGTAGAGAGGACTTCAGATAATTATTTTAACAAAACTGATAATGGCATGAAGTCAATAAATAACAAGAGAAAGGCATGTGAGATTGAAGAAGAGACATGGCTAGAGAATGATTCATTTGCTCTAAATGACAGTTCTACAAGTAGCGTGACTATCAGTTTGAGCAACACTGATGTTCTGATTGAAGTGAAATGTCCGTGGAGGGAAGGCATAGTGATGAACATTATGGAAGCACTTAAGAGTTTCCACGTGGATTTACGATCAATTCAGTCATTAGAAGCTGATGGGATTCTTCATCTAACCATTAGATCCCAGGTAAGGAAACAATTCATTGTTAAAACATCTTGTTCCCAGCAGAACATGACTAACTAAAGATGATTTTAGTAGTCTATGTCCATCCATAATTAGTTGAGTCTACAAGTGTCTACTACTCTGGTTGTTAATATAAGTCTAGTTTCACCAGATCTCACATGCGAATAAATGGAAGTTAAGACATTTAATATATCTTAAATTGATCAACTTTTCCAAATTTTCCCTTATTTAATAATGAGTATTGAAAAAAATATGTTATGGGTACATTTTCTCTCAACTATTCAATAGGAGTAAAATTGGTAAATAGTCATTAATGACTTTCGGGGTGGAATTATATTCAGGGCCAAAGCTTTTTGACCCACTAGACTTATAATAGGGACGGACCAGAGTACCATGAAAGTACGTGTATACCTTGATTCTTAACATGATTGAATATGAAGTGAGATTCGATTAATGTCTGCATATTCTATTGAACTTCTATCTTGATTCAAGTGCCATTTTATGTGCAGTTGAGAGTACCAACCATCACCTCAGTGAAAAAGATAAAACAAGCGCTGCAAAAAGTAATTTGGAACTGTTGAATCTTGTAGATCTTCAACAAAAACAAACCATAAGGACATTTTATTCAGTTCATGCCACTGCTCAACCTGTACGCGTAAAACAAAAAGGGCCTGGACACACAAGTGCAAATTTTTGGAAGTTTTATAGGAAGAGTTTGAATAATAGGTAAATTTTGTTGAGTGGGCATCCCATTACTTCCTGAATGACATACATATAGGCATCTCTTTAAGCAGTTGAAAAAGAGGTTTATGGGTTTGATTCTCTGAATTTCATGTAATATATTAACTTGTATGATATATAGTGGCTTGACAAGTAAATGTGTATAGTTGTAGAAGAAGTGTTGTTTAGTCAAAGCAATAGGGGTGTTTGAAAGAATGATATGCAGTATTTCAGTTCTGGGAGAAATACAAACGTATAGCTACCTCTTCAGACAAGGGATATTATTGAATGTGAGGTTCCTTTTGCACATGTAATTTTGAATTTTGATAATCAAGCATCAAAGATGATTATTTGGAAATTAACTTATTGAGTTAAATCTATAATTCTCTGTTCTTTGGTTGTGTTGATGTCCTCATCACTGTATATTTGGTTTTCCTGCAACTTGCAATATCTCTAGATACTCTTCTCATCCTTAATGTAGGATATGATTAAGAAAATGATGTTAGTACTAAATGTAAGACCCATTTTCCATATTTATTAATCTTGTTTCAAAATTACACCTATTGACGTTCCTTCTTTAATAATCGAGTAAGAGAGATAAACGGGATTGAGGAAGATAATTATGGTATTTTAGGGAAAAAGAAAAATATTAACTAACTTAAATAACTTCTTTAATCTAATTAAATTAGCTAAATAAGTCATACATTAAGAATCATAGGAGCATTATAAATGCCATTTAGGAGGATGAAATTTTCAAATGACCTACCAGATCTGCTCGAGCAAATGCTCATCAGCTCATGTGTTTCAGCCGAAGCATAAAATCCCATGAGATTGGCCTGCTATAAATTCCTTTTAATACACATATATATGAAGTCCTTTTTATTTTTTATAAGAAAAGAAAGAGAGAGGGAAAAAGGGATAAGATTTAGGGAAAATCTCTTTAAGATCCTAAAAGGGATCAAAAAAATGTGAAAAAGTCCCACAGAAAATTCTCATGTCAAAAAAGTCTTATTAATAATTAATTCAATAGGTGATAACAATTCTTTGAGATCTTTTTGACATCAGAATTTTTTGTGAGACCTTTTTTAATATTTTATTGATCTCTTGAGACCTTAAGACTTTGTTTGGGAGTTCCATTGAGGGAAAGAAAAGGGAATGGAGGGTTTTGGTAGTCTCTTCCTTTATTTGCAAGTTTTAAAAATAAGAGGAGAGGGAATCAAGGATTTTTACAAATCCTCCAAAACCCTCCTTCTAAAAAAATAAAGTTTCCCCAATATGGGGGTTTTAAGAGAGAAAATAGATTAATTACTTTGTTACTCTCGTTCACCACACCACCACCGCCACCACCATTGCTGCCGCCACTACCACCGCCGCCGCCGCCGCCCCCACCACCGCCACTACATAAATAATTTTTTGAATATAAAAATTACATAAATAATTTTTTTAGAAAATTTAAATTTAATGTAAAGTATAATTGTTACGGACCTGGATAAGGCCCAATCGCGATAGGGCCCAAACACAGGCAGGTATATCAGATCCGCCATAACAGCGATCCGAGGATATCTCAACTACCCCGGAAATATAGGAGCGTATCCGTAGGGAGATAGGCAGTTCAGATTACAAGCCAGATATATCGCGAATGCCGCCCCAGGTACTTCCTATAAATACTCGGTCAAACAGCCTAAGGTACACACGCTCTAAAACTAGACTATTTTACATACTGCCACACTGAGCTCACACCCCACCCCCTCGGCTAAGAGCCTGGTTGTGTTCAGTGATCTCGTCTCCGCCTGTGTGCTTCCACATACGCACCCAGGCCGAGACCCTTGATCCAATATCAAATCACCAGCCCTTACACGTGGCTGGACATCTGTGTTCTACACCAGAACAGTGGCGCCGACCGTGGGGAACTGATAAACTTCAATTCCCGTGACCAATGAGGGTTAATACGCGCAGTACTAGCCAGAAGCAGCCGGAGATGGTTCAAACAACCGGAGAGCAGCGTCAACCACCCCGCAACCACAAAGACACCGAGCAACGACTAACCCTCTCGGTGGTAATGAGCAGACGACGAAGACCGGCTATCGCAACTCTAAGAGAGCTTTGAGGAACCTCATGTCCCGAATCACGATCAACCCGAAAAGAAAACGAGTCCGAAACGGGTTCATCGGCAGCGCGAGGACATTGCCGCGAACCACAGAAATCCAACCCAGATGTAAATCAGGAGACCCCGTTCCAAAATCCGGACTTCCTGGCACTCCATAACAGACACCATGATCAAACGCATCGAGAATATGGACAAACGTTATACTCTTCAATTTCAACGCATGGACGGCCGGGACCGAAGAAGGGAATCTAGAGACACCGCCTATGATCGGGATGACAAAACATGGGAACCCGACCAGAAGGTCACAGTTCCCGTCGGCAGAGGACAGTAGACAATACAAGAAGGGCGGCCTCTTCCACCAAAGAATCAAGAAGGGGGAAGTCGTCCCGGATCGAAGGGTCGTCCCGCCTCCCACATGATTCTCGGCAAGGAAGATACGCCGAAAGCAAAGCCAGCAACCCCTTTTCACCCGAGATCCTCAGGGCACGTTTCCCGTGGAAGCCGAACCTCACCGAGTTCAGCAAGTACGACGGATCGCAGGACCCAACGACTCATTCGGACGACTTTCAGATGATCATGATATGTAGAGGCCTTGGAGAACCCATCATAAGTAGGGTTTTCGCCACAACCCTAAAGGGACCAGCCTTAAAATGGTTACAAACCCTGCCTCCAGGGTCGATAACTAAATTTGATGACTTGGCAAAGGCTTTCGAGTTGCAATTTGCAACTAGTAAGAAACAGCCGAAGTCTCAGTATCAGTATACCTTGTCCAAAATCAGGCAGCGGCCCGACGAATTACTCCAAAGTTACTTGGATCGTTTCAACCATGCGGCCCTGCAAGTCCTGGGGTTAAAGGAGGAAGTGCATGTACACCTCTTGGCCGATGGCCTGGACAGTTCGAGCCGACTAGCTGAATCATTTTTCAAAGAGCCGGCTAAGAGCTTAAAAGACTTCATGACGCGGTCAAAGAAGTATCTTGAGGTGGAACAAATGCGCCAAGCAAATGCTCAAAGGGACCCGGACAAGAACACCCCGCCAAGGGATAAAGGCCAGTCCGAGGGTCGCAAGCAAGATCGCCGTGGAAAAGGACCAGATAGTAAGCAATCTAAGCCAAGGACGGATTCGAAGAATAAATATGACCATTATACCCCTCTTAATGTGCCCCGGTCCCAGCTATGGAGGGAAGTAGTGTCGACCGAGAAGCAAAAGGTCAAAAAACCTCATCCCCTCAGGAAACGGTCCAATACGGACCAGTCCCGTTATTGTTCCTTTCACGATTGTAAGGGGCATACCACGGATCAATGCTATGAACTTCGGGATGCCATCGAAAAATTCGTCCGAGACAGAAAGCTGCGTCAATACGTGATTAAAACGCAGGGGCACACAAAGGAAAAGCGAAAGCAGGATGACCGATTGAACAGCCCGGATCCTGAGAGAAAAAGAGAGGGCAAGAGGCAGAAGCCGGCATTTGAGGACAGCGGATTTCCCGAGGCCGAGTTCGATTGCAAAGTTATTAGTGGAGCTTTCGGAGGGGGAGGAGATACGGCGAGCCAACGGAGAAAATATCTAAAGGAAGTCCTCTCAATAAGGGACCGACCTAAGTTTAAAGAAGAATCACACGTGACTGACAAAATCGGACGACCTCAGCTCATGTTCACAAAAGAAGACATGGCCGACGTACTCCCCAACCATCAAGATGGCCTCGTAATTACTGGAACACTGGTCAACTGCCGAGTCAAGAGGATATTTATAGACTCAGGGAGCTCGGCAGATATCATCATTTGGGATGCCTTCAAAAGAATGAACCTCGATCAGGAGGACTTGAAGCCATGCCAAACCACTCTCGTGGGGTTTAATGGCGAATTATCCCCTCCAAAGGGATATATAGATCTCCGACTCACTCTTGGAACGAAGGAAGGTTTCAAATCCGAGAGAGTAAGATTTATTGTGGCCGACTTCCCATCCCCTTACAACATCATCCCGGGAAGACCAACGATCCACAATTGGGACATGCTGGTATCTACGAAGCATCAGAAGATAAAAATGATAGGCAATAACGAACAAGTCGTTACCGTCAAGGGCGATCAGAAAGAGTCCAGACAGTGTTACGTGGAAACAATCAATGTAAAAGCAAAATCCGACCCAACGGATCCAGAATACAAAAAAGATACAAGAACCGATTAATATGATCGAGTTGGACCTACGAGAAGAAAAGGGGAAGCCTCGGCCGAACCGAAGGAGAGGTGGAAGACCTCGTACTCGAAACAATCCGCACCATAGTACGAAAATAGGCAGGGGCCCCGACCCCGACCTGCGATTGAGGATAGAAGAGTTTTGGCCTACAATCGAGACGTTTTTGCATGGAGCGCGGCCGAGGTACCCGGTATAGACCCCAATTTCCGTCATAAATTGGCCATACGGTCGGGGTCAACACCGGTAGCTCAGAAGAAAAGAACGAGAGCCCCAGATAGGCAGGTGGCATTGAACCAACATGTGGACGAGCTCTTGGAGGCCGGTTTCGTTAGGGAAGTACAATATACCACGTGGCTTTCCAACGTGGTGATGGTTTTAAAGCCAAGTGGCAAGTGGAGAGTATGCACCGACTATACCGACCTGAACAAAGCATGTCCTAAAGACGCCTATCCGATGCCAAATATTGATCAACTTGTAGATAACTCATCCGGTTATCAACTTCTGTCGTTTATGGACGCGTATTCGGCTACAACCAGATCGCCATGCACACGGATGACCAAGAAGCCACTTCCTTCATTACGAGAAGGGAAATTACCGCTATAATGTCATGCCGTTCGCCTAAAAATGCCGGGCAACCTACCGAGGATGATGAATAAGGTTTTCGAGAACCGAGATCGGCCATAACATCGAGGTCTACATCGACGATATGATCGTTAAATCGTATGATCCCAACGATCACATCCGAGATCTAGAGCAAACATTTAGCAAGTTAAGGGCGCATCGATTCGGCCAACCCGCAAAATGTGCGTCAAGTACCTAAGAAAATTCCCGGGTTTCTTGCTCACCCCCGAGGAATCGAGGCGAACCCGGATAAGTGTAAGGCCGTATTAGACATGCAGCCCCCAGAAACAAGAAAGAAGTCCAGCAATTGACGGGCCGGTTGGCCGCGCTAACTAGATTTTTGCCCAAATCAGCAGAAAGCGCCTTGCCTTTCTTCAAGTTGCTTAAAAAGGACACCTCAGGAAATTGGACCCCGGAGTGTGACGCCGCATTTTCAAAGATTAAGCAATGCCTGGCCACTCCGCCGGTCCTATCGAAACCACAGCCCGGCGAAACCCTCTTCCTCTACTTATCGGTAGGGGAGGAAGCAGTAAGCTCAGTTCTTGTCCGGGAAGGAAAGAATGGAGAGCTCGGAGCTAAGATATCAGAAGTTGGAGAAATTGGCTTTCACCATAATAATGACGGCGCGCAGACTGCGCCCGTACTTCCAAGCTCACAAGGTAACGGTTCGGACCAGCCAACCCATTCGGCAGGTACTCCATAAGCCGGACCTAGCAGGCCGAATGATCAGTTGGGCCATTGAGTTATCCGAGTTCGACATCACATATGAAGCACGACATGCTATTAAGTCACAAGCTTTGGCATATTTCCTCCGAGAACTAACTCCAACTAATGACGACCCCGGCAACATCGACCTCTGGAAGGTATACGTCGACGGTTCGTCCAACTCGAAGTGAAGCGAAGCCGGAATCATCATAGAGAGCCCCGAAGGAGTCACGATCGAACACTCCCTACAACTGAATTTCCTGACGTCAAACAATCAGGCCGAGTATGAGGCGCTCCTGGCCGGACTCCAGCAGTCAAGGAGCTCGGCGCCCAAAGAGTCTCGGTTTTCACCGACTCGCAACTCGTCGCCGCCCGCATAGACGGACATACCAGCTAAAGGGCTCTAATGGCTAAGTACCTTAGCAAAGTCAAGAAAATCCAGGATGAATTCAAGTAGTGAAGGTTACCCATATACCAAGGGGGAAAATGTCGAGCCGACATCCCGTCCAAACCGGCCAGCACTAAAGGGACGACCAACCACGTAACCGTCATACAAGCAAAGGTCGAAGAGCCGACCTGCATAATGGTCATATCCGACACCACCGATTGGAGGAAGCCACTCGAGGACTACATTGAGCGAGGAATTGCCCCCCTCGGAACAGTGGATGCCCAAAACCGATACGGAGGCCGCGGTATACACCATGGTAGACGATCAACTTTACCGAAAAGGCTTGCATACCCCAATGTTAAGGTGCCTGGGTGCTCACGAAAGTAGATATGTCCTCGCCGAGATCCATGGAGGAATCAACGGACAACACATAGGTGCGAAATCATTAGCAAGAAAGGCACTTAGGGCCGGATACTACTAGCCGATCAGCAGGCGGACGCGAACGAATTCGTGAAAGCATGTGATAGTTGCCAAAAACACGCCAAAATCATTTGGTCCCCTCCATCAGACATGGAATATATCTCGGCCCCATGGCCCTTCTTTAAATGGGGAATGGATTTACTAGGACCATTTAAGCCGGCCCCCGGAAAACTTCGATGGCTAATCGTGGTGGTGGACTACTTCACCAAGTGGATTGAAGCCGAGCCTCTCGCCACCATCACTTCGGCAAGGGTCCGGTGCTTCATCCAACAGAGTATTTTTTCCCGCTTCGGAATTCCGGCCGAGGTAGTGACAGACAACAGCACCCAGTTCACTGACAAGAATTTCCAGGACATGATGGTGGACCTCGGCATCACGCATCACTTTGCATCGGGCCGAACACCCCCAATCAAACGGGCGGCGTGAGGCGGCAAACAAAGTAATCCTGGACGGACTTCGGAAAAAGATGCAAGAGGCCGGTACCTGTTGGGTCGAACAGCTTTATAATGTCTTGTGGGGAATTCGCACGACTATCCAATCGGCTACACAAGAGACACCCTTCCACATGACATACGGATGCGAAGCCATGATCCCAGTCGAAGTTGGTCAGCCATCATGGAGAAGGCTTAGAACCCTGGAGGAAGGAGAACTATCGAAACCGGGGCGACCTGGTCCTAAGAAGGGCCGACATCGGTAACAAGAACGCCTAGGACGGCAAGCTAGCCGCAAATTGGGAAGGACCGTATCGAGTCAAGGAGAAGTTGGAAAAATGAGCATATGTTCTCGAAACACTGACAAGAAAACCCGTCAAGAGGACATGGAATGGCGACAAACTGAGGGCATACTATAGTTAGGGCCCGGCCACGCCAGGGATGCCACAACGGGCACCTCGTGTCCGAGTTAAGTTTTGATTTATTATTTCAAGCTTATTTTGGTTTCAGTCATTTCCTTCGCAAATTTTCCTTTCATTGTCAGCTTTGTAAAGCTAATCATCTCTTGAATAAATAAATGGTTTATCGACCAAATGTTCAATTTTAAGAGGATCAAAATGATTCGCTAAATAAGCAGACAGACACCGAGGTCTATACACCCGGCAAATATTTTGATGCATCGAAATTGATACCTAAGTAAGAAGGTGAATAGTCATATCGGACCCTGATCAGGTCCACATGGTCAAAGTGTGTCCTCACGACGACCACGGATGAGCATGTGACCATTCACCCTTACCCTGGTTAAAAATCCCGGACAACGACTCCGAACCTCGTAGCGTGGTATATGTAGACACCCCTACTCATACACCTGGTTTCTGACACCAGAAGAGTACTAAGCGGAGTCTAATCCTTTAAAGACCCTGTCCCGGTCTAAAACTATCCAATGTGCATTTTACGCATGAAGGTGAAAGTACGTAATGGACTACTTAATTGAATCTTCATTCATAAAGTTAAAAGTTTAGAGGTACAATACAAAATCGGCATCATAGGCCGAAAACAAACAAAGCAAAAGAAAAAGACAGACTCGCTACGTTGCTGCGTAAGCCGTTTGACCGCATCCATGCACAGAGAATGCGAGGACTTCAGCCCGTCTGATTAGCGTTGGCCTCGGCCGCACAAGAGTTGGCATCGGCGATTATGATTAACATCCGCCGTGGTATCCCGGGTCCGCCTCAGTCGGTATGGGCTCGCGTCGCTGCAGGTGGGTCGACAGAAGATCCTCGCCGCTTTGTCCGCGGCAACTGGGAACTTTTAAGTTCCGTCTTCGCTCATCCCTTTCACCTCACCTTCTCTTTCTCTTCCGCTAGCCGTTTAACTTTCTCCTCACCCGACTCCAAATTCCGCTTCGTAGCTCGGGATTCCGCAGAAGCTCGAACATAATAACCATGGAGATGCGGGTAGGCCTGAGATAATCCAAGGGCCTTGCAAAGAAGACCGGACACATCCTGGATTTCATGAAGGTCCTCGTCTGAAAGAGGTTGAGGAGACAAAAATCGACGTGGCGGAAAGAAGGCCATGCCGATCTCTTCAGAAACGTCCCCACCTGTGCCCGGCTCCGTTTGAAGCCACTAGGTCGAGGAACTGAGAATCGATGGGCGCAAGGGAGAAACAGAATCGAGACGAACTTGTTCCCCTTTTCTAAGGATGGAGGAGATGGGTCGGAATGTGGAGACGTTCCGGTAGCAGCAGAGGCTGGAGTAGACGAAGGCACTACCTCCGCCGCGGCTACCAATGATGGAGAAGACGAAGGTACCACTGGGAGCGATCGAAGGCGCAGCGCCGAATCCCGACCTTGGCCCTCTTCGCCGAGGAAGGTTTTGGGACCCTAGAGGCAGCAGGAGCTTGCTTCTTAACAGGGACCGTGATAACCAGCTGGTAATGACCCCGACTCGGACGGACGATGCACTCGGTAGGCGTTTATGGGCTCGACTAGAGGAGGCTCGGATACTGCCAAACTATGAGAATCTGGCCTGGCAGGGCTAGGTTCCGACTGACTGGACCCAGGAACCACAGGCGGGCCTCCCAATGTCCGTGCGCCCGACCGACCACGGAGGGCCAAAGACGCTTTTTCCTCCTGGTTAAAGAGGTCCCTAGCACCAATAACTAAAAAGGGATAACGCTCACGAAGGGCCTCATCGTCGGTAGGACCTAAAGGCCGACGTGAAGACGAACTTCCCTATCCATCAAAAGCCCAAACCTATACAACCAACACAAGGATAAGAAAGAGGGGGAAAACTAAGACCAAAATAAGGAAAACCAGGAACTTAAGAAGACAAGACCTATGGGTTCGATAACTCAACTCACCCGCACTCCACACAGGAAACCCAAGTTCAGAAATGCACCAGCGAAGAGAATAAAAAGGAGGAGGGAGAATTTAAATACTGAAATGGCATAAAAAACTCAGAAGGTAAGATGAATACCTGAAGCTTGCACAGCGAGGATCAACAGAGAATCCAGAGAAACCTTGATTAACCAGAAAGTCCTGGGATACAAGAAGGAACCAACACTCTCTGATGACAGGAAAACCTTGCACAGAAGAAATTTCACGTAGGAGTGGAATGAGCAAGTGGAAAAAGTAATGAACTACACCAGTAGTTTATATCGAGAGAAAGGAAGGGGGAAATTCAAAACGAAAGAAGCCCACCCGACGAGGATAGTCACGACATTTCACCCCTAAAGTTGAGGGGACGTGCAACGTACTGCCAGAGCATTAAATGCGCACGAAATACGGGGGCGGCGGACACGTTAATCAAGGCGCCTCCCCAATCGCAGAAAGCCAGGTGGCGCAGGTAATCATGGCAAGATCAGAATAGGCTTCCCAAGAGTCACGCCGACGGCCTCGGGCCGTCAGATTTCGAGTCTTGACTTCGGCATATCACTGCAGCCAAAATCGGTCCACACCACCTAGGGCTCTTATGCCGTCGGTCTTCACCGCGGTAGGGTCAGAGATTATCACCTCGGATCCTTACGTCGTCGGTCATCACCACGGCGTTCTTAGGACCATAGGCTATTAGCTCGGTCCCCTAAAGCTAGCAGTAACCACCCCGGATCGTGGGATCAAGTAACAACACCACCCATTCGGGAGGGGAACCAGAGATTAAATGTCCGGTATAAACATCGGATGAAGGCAAAGCCTCGGATGGTGTGAGCCAGGATATCGTACACCCCGGCAGTCCGAAACATCACACTACTGGGCTGGGGGGCAACTGTTACGGACCTGGATAAGGCCCAATCGCGATAGGGCCCAAACACAGGCAGGTATATCAGATCCGCCATAACAGGACCCTTGATCCAATATCAAATCACCAGCCCTTACACGCGGCTGGACATCTGTGTTCTACAATAATATTATATTAATTATTAAAGAAAATGACAAAATGGTAAAAATAACTCATTAATCCTTCATCTTCATTCCTTACTATTTTTTTAACTCTCAAACAAGGGGATGAAATATCCTCTATTTTCCTTCCATCTCCTCTTCTCCACTCTCCTTGCATCCCTTTCCTTCCAAACTCCCAAACAAAATCTAAAGGGATTTTATCTCAAATTTACATTTTTGTGTATGGGCCTGACTGTCACATCCTCTAGGGTTTAATAGTAAGTTTGATAAGATAAGGCTTGATAAAATTTTTTTATTATTATATTGTAACAATAAAATTTAATATATAGAGTGGTTGGCGGAACATTGCACATTGCATTATGTGACGTGTTAAACAAATTAATACTTTTATAAAAAAAAAACAAATTAATACTGCTTTAGTCAACGGCGGTTGGGTTAAATGAAAATGACTTTATTCTTTTCTTTTCTTATTTTTATTGATAAAAAAAATCATGCTAGGAGAGCGAGTATCAAATACCGACATATAATATTATCCTATGGTAATATTATACAAGGTTAAGGTGCGATTTGACCAATAAACTATTGGTTCATGAGCGTCCAACACAATTAACTATTAAGTGAACCAAAAATACCAACGAACTTTTAAAAAGGAGCGCCCAGCACAATGCCGTTAACACCGTTAAGAAAAAGTTAACCTCCGTTATCTAACCGTTATCTAAGGTGCAGATTGGCCAACGAACTCTTACTCCAGGAGCGCCCAGCACAAAATTCTAAATTTTACTAAATTAAATAATTATTTTTCTCAATTGTCATTATTCAAAACTACTTGTACAGATATCTATGGACAAAAATTACTCATTCTTTAATTTTTAATTAAAACTTTTGTTTACTTTAGCAAATTATAATTTTGACAAAAATAAAGAATGAATAATTTTTATCCATAGATATCTATACAAGATCCGGATTTCCTCAGTATCAGCTCCCTCCTCATCCCTCAATATCCCTCAATCTCGGCCGTCCAATATTTGATCCAAGGATTCAGATTTTTTTTTTAAAAACCGCGCGCGGTTTTTAAAAAAAAAAAATCTAGACCCTTGGATCAAATATTGGACGGCCCAGATTAGGATACTGAGGGAAAAGGAGACTTCCGCTTTTGAGATAATCTGATTCCTATCTATACAAGTAGTTTTGAATAATGACAATTGAGAAAAAAATTATTTAATTTAGTAAAATTTAGAATTTTGCCTTGTTAATTAGAAATGGGCAATTACAGCTATCATAAGGATTAGTGATTGTTTGGAATAGTAACTGAAGCCTTCAAAATCTGTGATTTATGATATATGAGGTAAGTACATGAGATAAGTTTTATCTCGATTTATGTAAATAAACATTTTTGAAGGCTTTAAACATGATCCAAACAAATAAACAATCACTAAGGTAGGTAAAAAATTCTTTGAAAACTAAAACCAAGTGGAGGGGTGGAAGAGGAAGGCAGTCGTCGTCGAGGACAATAAGTGAGAGTAAAGTGGTACTCCCTCCGGTCCTAATTATAAGACTGATTGATTTTTTTTTTTGAGAGATTAAGGAAACTAAATAAATTATTTAATCATATCATATGTTGTGTATCATTAGATTATATATTAGTTTATTATCGTCTAATAAGTTTTTCAAGGATCTTATTGAGATCAAAATTTCTTTTCTCTAACTCGAAATAGTTTTCATAGGAGGTCGGAGGAGTATCTTCAATTTATTGCTCAAGAACTTTAATGATTTTCTTTCAACTTATAAGTTCTATAGCAACTTTTCTAAAATCTGAATATAAAACATTATATTCAGGTAATAGTTTATCATAAGTAGGTTTAGAATCATGTACCTCTCCCTTTCAGATTCTTAATGAGCTACGAGGAAAATGTTTGTCATTTCTTCTTCATCACTTTCCTCATCAGATGAGCTATCTCCCCAGATGGCAGAGACATAATATTTATTTTTAAAGTGGTTGTTCTTCTTCTTTTCCTTATTCTTCAAAAGTGGACATTCGGATTTCATATGTACAAGCTTTTTGCATTGATAGCATATGATTTGATCATTTGATTCTCATATGCTACTTTAGCCACATTAATGAAATCTTTGGAAACCTTGATCTTTTCTATAGAACTTTTTGAACCTCCAGACGATCATTCCAAGCTCGTTCTCTTCTTTTGGTTCTTCTTCTTCCTTGAGTTCTTTATCTTTAATGGCATTGAATGCCACTCATTTATTCTTCGTCTAGGCCCTTTTTGAATTTCATATTTCCTTCATACTCGGAAAGACTTCCAAATAAGGTATCTACTAACCTTATTGATTCTCCTCTAGCTTCTTCAATGGCCGTAACTTTTGCTTCCCATTCCTTTGTGAGAATATTTAGAATTGTTTTGACTTGGGAAATTTGATCATACGTTTTCCCCAAGATTGCCAATTGATTTATAAGATGAGTGAACCTGAGTTCTAACTCAGCTATGGATTCACTAGACTTCATACGAAGTAAGTCATATTCAGTCATCAGAGTGTTGACTTTTTTCTCCTTTATGCCAGAAGTCCCTTCGTGGGCAACTTCTAGTGCTTCCTACATTTCTTTGGCTGTTGAGAGATTACATATACGGAAATATTGTTTCTGGTTTAGAGCACATTGAATCATTAGGACGACCTTGCTGTTTAGAGTTACTAGCCTCTTATCAACGTCATCATATTCTGAAGGGGACTTTCAGACTGCTCAATCATTTTTAAATTTCATAGGTAAATAGTCTCCGTCTTCAATGACTTACCATAATCTATATTCTAAGGCAATCACAGACACTTTGAATTTGACTTTTCAGAATGAAAAATGCTCCCTGTTGGAGCCAGGAGGTCTAGAGATAGATGCATCGTCTTGTAAGATTCCTTCCATGGATCTTTCAGTGAGTGTTTAGCAAAATCACTGGAATTTAAGGATCATCACTTGAGTGTATGACATGCCACTCGAGTGATCATCATAGATCACTGGAAGTGGGTTATCTTGCTTATTCAAGTTTTAGTTTAAATAAAGGTTCATCACTCAAGTGTTTTAAAATACAGAACTCGAGTGACTTGAATCATCAAGTCCTCTTTTCTTTTTCCAAGTTTATCATCATCAAAACATAAACCGCAAACTAACACATGATTTTCCTAGTAAATTTAGAGAGTGAGAAAGGGATTACAAATAAAGTCTTTGTTAAAGTATAACAATTATCTCAACTTCTAGTAATCACTTCTTTTTTTCCTTTTTCTTTTTTTTAAAAATGCTCTGGAGATTTATCTACAAGATGGCTACATTTGACCTCCTGTAGCAACTCAATCATCAAACATTTTGTTTGGAAAATTATATTTCCATTTGTTTCATTGGCTCACTTGTTGCAATAACTTTTAAAGTTATCATGTTTTGCCCCTTGCCCCACTTTCCTATTTTCCATTCTACCACATTGTTTCATTGGACCTCGGTGTTTGTTTGGTTTCAAATTTTAAATTTTCAAGTCCTTTTGCAAATGGAAAATTACTATGAGATTCTAAGGAAATGACTTAAATACTAAAAAGTTCCAATAAAAACGGATGAACACATAATGACAAGTTTCAGTATAAGAAATAATAACATCTCACTTATTATTGGGACTTATTGATAATTAAATCTTCTCCTTGAAACCTTATAGTAATCCCCCTTTGCAAATCCAAAATGAAGCCTAAGCCTATTTGATTTTTATCAAACTGTATAGAAGGTCCTTTTGCCAAATGTCAACACTAGATCTTAAAGTCCTTTATCTGGGGACATAGTGAATCTTCATATGGTTTTCATCCTATAGGGTGGAACCAAATGGTGCTGCCTAAGACTCAGGGCGGTCTAGGCTGAAAAGGCTCTCTTCCATGAATGATGCATGTGGTGTCAAACTAGCATGGAGGCTCATTAGTGGATCAGGTGGTCTGTGGGCGGAAGTCTTACTTCACAAGTATATGCTAAGGGAGGAGGCTACTTTATTAAGTGTTATGAATTCTGATTCCCCTATCTGGAAGTTTGTTGTAGAGAACAAGGATTTAGTAGATAATGCCTCTATATGGCATGTTCGAAATGGGATGAGTGTAGATTTCTTTAATGATAAATGGTTGTTCCAGGAGCACTCTTTAAAATCCTTTTGTCTTCATCCTCTCTCTGTTGAGGAATATAATAGCTGTGTCTCTGACTGGGTACTTTATGGTTGCTGGAATTTCTCTGATTTATCCTCAATACTTTCCTGTCGTGCCATACAGAAATTGATTCCTGCTCTGCCCCCAGTCCAGGAAGCAGGTGAGGATGTGCTGGCTTGGCAAGGGTCCAACAATGGATCCTTCTCAGTTAGGAGTGCATCCAGATCATAAAGGGGATTTCTCCATCTAATCGTGAACCTTTATTGAAGTATATTTGGCAGTGGAGAGGGGCAGAACAGATTCGCTTCTTTATGTGGCTGGCTTTTAATGATAGACTTCCCACGAATTACTGGAGAAGTACATAGGTGGTCTAGCGCATCTCCATTGTGTACTTCTTGTGTCAACGAGATTGAGAGTGTTTTGCATATTCTTAGGGATTGCACTTATGCCAAACAAATGTGGCAGGGCTTAATTCATCCAGTTCATATGTCACAAATTTTTTCATCCTCATTAATGGAGTGGGGGAATTATGAATCTTAAGCAAGACCTGGGGATTTTAAGGGATGGCAATTGGCATTTGGTATGGGGAGTTGTTATCTGGGAATTATGGAAGTGGAGGAATTGTGCAATTTTTTAGGAAGGCTTCTCTCTAAATAAACCCCAGATCCCAGCTGATATAGTCCTAAGAACATGGGCTTCTTATACAAACTGGCAAGATTCTTTGATTAAGGGTGACCAGTATCTACCTACCTAGGTCAGATGGGTTCCTCCTGACAAAGACTGGGTTAAAGTTAATGTTGACGGGGTTGTCTCACGTTTTGCGAGTCGATCTGGTTGTGGTGGTCTTATAAGGGATAAGGATGGGCGTTGGATTGCTGGTTTCTCTCATTTTATTGGGTCCTGCAGTGTTGTTGAAGCGGAAGAATGGGCTATAATGAAAACCTTGCTTGGGATCTAGGCTTTAGAAAAGTCATCTTGGAGTCTGATTCCAAAGAATTGGTGGATGTACTGGCTGATGATCCTATGAATACCAGAGGTAACCTGCTACTCTGGAAGATAAGGTAGTATATAAGGAAGAGATGGAGCTTAAGAATTCAGTTTATTCCGCGAGGTTCAAACTTGATCGCTGATGCGTTGGCAAAATATGGGCTATCTTCATCAATATTTTTAGATAGTTGTCTCGAGTCCTTACTGGCTCTAACTATGCATGACAATCTGGGATTAATTTCCCATGTATAACTCTTTTATTTTTTGAATAGTATATCACTCGTATCAAAAAAAAAAAGTGTAGAAGGTGTATGACTAAGAGAGATGTGATATATATATATATAATCATAATAATACCACAATATTAATTTTTTTTAAGGAAATAACATTTGAAATAATTTGAAAACATATTAAGCGTTTCGATAGGTTTATTTTTGGGAGAATGACATAATTTTTTTTTTTGAAATTACAAAATCTCAAATTAAGTATTTCCTATAAAATGAGTTGTGAATTGCTAAATAAGTTTCGTCATTAGTTTATCAATTCTTGGTCATAAATCTAATTTGGGATTTGGCAATTTGAACTTTTTGTCATTTCTCCCCCTTTTTCAAGGATTATGGCATAATTTTTAGCAACAAAGTTTTGAAGGGTGAAAATAGACACATTTTGTTTTTAAATGGTACAATTTTAACGTTTTCCATTAAATTAGCTCAAACGTCCATTATAAAATTAAAGGGAGAACAAGTAGATCCCACATAAGATTGCGTCTACTAAAATTGCTCTGTTTTAAAAGACTGTGTCTATTTTGACACTTTTCAAAATTTAATTGTACTGGCACTCATGGCAAATAACTTAATTGCTAAAATTGCATTTTAACCATTTTTTAATAGGTTTTTAATATTTTTTTCAGTCTTTTTAAATCCCAAACCCATATGGTTATTAAAAAATCGTTTCAATTTCTGATCCAACTGTGAGTTTAAACTTCATGACAACTCAACTCCGGTTCAACTTTGACTCAATCATAAAGACAGTTTGTAATCCAAATGGAGCTGCTAACAAGTTCAGTCAACAATAGGGTGAATCATTGGTAAGATCAACCACATATATTTAAACTTTAAAGCACATGACTGCCTTCAAAAAAAAAAAAAAAAAAACAAGCAAGTGATAGCCAAAATTTCACCCTTATTTTTCCAAATCTTCGACCATGTCCTTGCCCGAGTTGTCATTGAGACTTGACAAATTGCCGTCCCTGTAAGATGGCACTTTGGACAGCAAAACTCCTCCATTCCCATTTGCGGATTTAGTCTATCTAAATTAATATTCTACTCCCTCCGGTCCTAATTATAGGAGCATATTTTGGAGTTGGTTTTGTTCCTAATTATAAGAGCAAGTTTTAACTTTTGTCAATTTTTCCTATAATATCCCTATCTATACTTATTATTAGGAACATTTATATATATGTGTGTGTATGTATGTATATATGTGAGTGTACATATATATGTATATCTGTGTTTGTGGTGTGCATACACACACAAACACCCACCCACACACACATATATATAAACACACACACACACATATATATATGTGTGTAGATATATGGGTGTGTGTAGATAGATCTATATGTATACCTATATACACACATATATGTTTATATAGTAAGACCATTATTTCAACTAGAAAGCGTGTGAAAAGGAAAATTGGTCGGAGAGTGTGTGGTAGGTTGTAATTCACTTTTATTTATGTCATTTTAAATTTATATAAGGGCATTTTAGGAAAATGAGTAAAATTAACTAATTTAACTCCTCTCCTTAATCCCTCCAAAATCAATTAAATAGCTCCTATAATTAGGACCGGAGGGAGTAATATAATACTACCTCCGGTCCTAATTATAAAACCTAGTTGACTTTTTTTGGAGAGATTAAGGAAGCTAAATAAGTTACCTAATCATTTTATATGTTGTATATCTTTAGATTATACTCCCTCCAGTCCTAATTATAAGACATATCTAACCGATTTTGGAGAGATTAAGGAAAGAAGTTAAATTTGTTAATTTTACTCATTTTCCTAAAACGCCCTTAAATAAATTTAAAATGACATAAGTAAAAATAAATCAACAACTCTTGCCACATACTTCTCCAACCTAGAATTTTTCTTTCCACACGCTATTTAATTGAAATAATGATCTTGCTATATATTTATATATATATGTGTGTATTTATACATATAAATAAATATATATGTGTGTGCGCGCGCGCGCATATATCCACACACACACAAAGATATATATGTATATATGTTTGACACATATATATTGACAGACACACACACACAAATACACACACACATATGTACACACACGTGTGTGTGTGTATTTGTGTGTAGACACACACACACACACACACACACACACACACACACACACACACACACACACACACACACACACACACACACACACACACACACACACACACACACACACACACACACACACACACACCCCTAAAAGTTTTACTTACCGTACACACACACACACCCCTAAAAGTTTTACTTACCGTAAGTTTCTATACATCCACACACACACATATCTAAAAGTTTTACTTACCGTAAGTTTCTATACATCCACATACATATACTCATTAAAACCCAAACATATTTGAGAGAAGAGAATAAAATAGGGGTGTTTTAGGAAGAAATTAACAAAAATTAGGATGTTGTCATATAATTAGGACCAAAATCAATTTCTAAATGTTGTCTTATAATTAGGACCGGAGGAAGTATATTAGTTTATTAGTCAAAGTAAATAGTTTGAAGAAAAAAATAAAAATAAAAATACTCTAAATTAATTTAATTACCTTTCATAATCTCTTCAAAAAAGTTAACTAGGTCTTATAATTAGGATCGGATGGAGTAAAATATAAATTTATCTTTAGAGCATTATTCATAAACGTAGAATTATCTTTTTTTATCTATGTGATACGAAAGTAACATTCCAAAGCTAGGTGAGAAGTAAGATTAAAGATATTTTTCTAATTAAAAACTAATAGTAATTTAGATTAAAAATCATAAAATAAAATAAATTACAAATTTACTACCATCAATCAAAATACTCACTTCATAAGGTCCTATTTTTTGAATTGGTTTGTCCCTTTTATAAAGTCTTCTTTGGGGTTATATGAGCATCAAATGCATTTTTACTAATGTTACTCCTAATTAATTTTTCTCATACATTCCCTTTTATCATTTTTTTTACAATTAAGAACATATTTAAAAGGGTTTAATATTTCTGCATTTACTGTAGAAACTTCTTTTCTGCAGCACTCACATAAAAGTGAGTGGGTCCCACTGTAAAGAGATGAGACTCATATAAAAGTGAGTGGGTCCCATTATAAAGAGATGATAGAGAAAATATTAGTGGGACCCACTCACTTTTATGTGAGTGCTGCAGAAAAAAAGTTTTTGTAGTAAATGCAGAAACATTAAACCCTATTTAAAAAGGATTTAATGTTTCTGTTTTTGCTGCAGAAAAAAAAATTTCTGCCACACTCACATAAAAGTGAGTGGGTCCCATTGTAAAGAGAAGAGAGAGAAATCAGTGGGACCTACTCACTTTTATGCAAGTGTGGCAGAAAAAAAAATTCTGCAGCAAAAGTAGAAATATTAAACCCATTTAAAAAATAAGTATATCTTTTTTTATAGGGTCAAGGTGCAAAAATAGACATGTGCTTTTGTCGGAGGAGCGTCCAGTAGCAAATACTTTTTTTTGGCGCAAAAGTAACTATGTGGTTACAAAAGTGGAGCAAAATTAGCATTGACCGTTAGTTGTCTTTTTTTGTACTGAAAATGATGATGTGGATGATGACGTGGATGATGACGTGGATGTTGATGGTTTCTGGGTTGTTATAAATTACGATTCACCCAGGACACATTTCAGATAATTTCAAGTTAGTCCCTGCATGAACTTTTAAAAGTTTCAAGTTAGTCCCTCCAGATAATTTCAGATTTTGACCTTCTTCCCCAAATCGCGCAGACTGAACCAGACCCCCCCTCCCCCCACCTCCACGATCTGTTCTTCTTCCCCATCTCCAGAGCACACTGAACCAGAGCCCCCCACCTCCACAATCTGGACCGCCGCCCCCCACCTCCTCGATCTCCGCCACCCCCCACCCCCTCGATCTCCGCCGCCCCCCACCTCCTCGATCCGGATCGCGACCCCCACCTCCTCGATCTCCGTGGCCCCCCACCCTCGACCGCCGCCCCCCACCTCCTCCATCTGGACCGACACCCCCCAATCTCGATCTGAAACCCCCCCACCATCTGGATCTGGAAAGCAAAGTCGTAGTTAGTAGCCCGTTACGGAAAGCTAGCTGAAACCCCCCCACCATCTGGATCTGCTGTAGCTTCGCTTCTTCTTCTGCTCGCTACCGTCGATTAGCTCGACCAGAGGAAGGAAGATTACGGGGTTTAGTCCGAGAATTCCCAATCCGTCATTCTTCTTTTTAGTCTTTCTTGGCTAATTAACTAGCTCATCCTTTTCAATTAGCTGCTTTCCAGACTCGGAAAATTCATTGCATAATCAGATTTTCTTGGATAATCGGTGAGACTAGTGCATCAGTGTTCTGGGATTTTCTTGCATAATCGGAAGATTCCTTGCATAATCGTTGGGGGATTTTCTTGCATCAGTGTTCTGGGATTTTTTTTGTATTATTAGTTTCTTGAAGGAATCTTTGATCTGTATTATTGCTTTTGAGTTTTAGGAATGGAGAAGGAAGGAAGGAAGGACAATGGTGGTTTTTTTTTTCACATTAAATCGAATCCGAAGGTGAATGGTGGTGAATGGAGAAGGTGAATGGAGAAAGAAGGAAGGACGATGGTGGTGAATGGAGAAGTGGTGTGGTTTTTTTTTTTTTTTTTTTTTTTTTTATTTCTTCTTTCTTTTTTCACTACCAAGTAGGATAAAAATTTGCTCAGTTAGCATTCATGTCAATGTTTTTGGTCAAACTAACGGTCAACTAACGGTGCATGTCTATTTTTGCTCCACTTTTGTAACCACATAGTTACTTTTGCGCCAAAAAAAAGTATTTGCTACTGGACGCTCCTCCGACAAAAGCACATGTCTATTTTTGCACCTTGACCCTTTTTTATATATTCATTACTTTTAACTAATTTTAGATGTCTTTTAAATAATACAATTTGGTTAACATAACCTTATAAATAGCTTGAGGTGAATATTTTTTGAATTGGTCTGTCCCTTTTATAAAGTATTCTTTGAGGTTATATGAGCATTAAATGCATTTTTACTAATATTAGCCATAATTAATTTTTCCCATACATTCTCTTTTATATTTTTTTTTTTTTTACAATTACTCTCTCTTATTTATCCTTTTATAAATAAAAGTATATTTACAAAAATAAGTATATTTTCTATAAATTTATTACTTTTAATTAATTTTAACTATCTTTTTAAATAATACAATTTGGTTAATATGAGGGTGAATAAGATTTTGCGGATTCACATGTACAAACTCTTATTTTGGCGCAATTTTTTTATTTTTTATTTTCTAAAAACACGAAATAAGTACAATACCGAAATGAATGTTAAAGTCTCACAATAATTGTTGAAGTTTCTTTTATTTAGATTTAGATTCTTCCTGAAAAATTTTGATTCTGGTCTTCTTCCTCAACATTATGAGCTATTAATACTTAACCAGTTATGGAAAATACAAAGGGTTAAGGTGTAAAAATACACATGTGTTTTTCTCTGAGGAGCACCCAGTAATAAGTGTTTTTTTAGGTGCAAAAGTGATTATGTGGTTACAAATTAGGTGTAAAAGTACTGTTTGACCGTTAAGTTTGACTTTGACCGTTAAAGTTTGACTTTTTTTTGCTGATTGGACGATGACGTGGCATTTCAAAGGTGCAAAAATATATATGTGATTTGTCAACAAGAGCGTGAAACACCAAATTCTTTTTTTTTTTAATTTAATAATTTTATTTTTAGTATCCTGAAAGTACTTTTTACCCAGTATGCTCAAGCCGTAGAGTTAAAGTGCTAATGGAAAAAGGGGCACAGAAGACCTATATGGCGTAAATCCGGTGGAAAGGATGCCACCCAACTATGTCCTAAGGTATAGGACAATTAGTTAAGGGAAAATATGTGGTATAAGTTAGTATGCAGCCTTTTAAGGGCGGTCGGGTATGCCCTGCGTTTTTTGAGAAAACACCGCATCAGGGGAAAATGAACAATTGATCCAGCCCCACACAAGTCCCACAGAGTGGCACGAGTTACGAGGAAAGGTGTAACCGACAAAAGGTAGCTAAGCGGGACTGGTTAGGGTGTTCCGGAGACGGGCCCAGACCCCTGGACATGAGAGAGGACGAATTTGGTGGGCCCAGAGAAGAGAGAAAGTGTCTTGGAGAAAAAGAGAAAGGTCACATCATGTAATAATGAAGAGAGAGAAAATAAAATAATCAATCAGGATTAATCTGGACCACATATTTGAATCTGATGTGACAAGGTGAAGGACATGTAATTATGACTTCACATGGGCATTAATGACACAATCCAATGGTAGATTTTGTGGGTCCCACTAGTTGGAAGAAGTGTAGTGCGAAATGACCATTTTACCCCTGGACCTAAAACCTATCCCTAAAGTCACCATCAAGGGCAATCTTGGAATATGAATTTTAAGGGCTAAGATGGTGCCACATGTCTTGGACCATAAGACTCTAGAATGCCCTGGATAAGAAGAGTCTGGAATGTCTTGGAGAAAAAGCCAGCGAAAATGACTGTTTTACCCCCTAAGGTGTCATTTAACCATTGGACAACTTCTCAAACCTTGGAGTCTATATAAGGGCACCTCCTCCCCTCATTTCCACCTGCCCAAGGACGTGCTCAAGGTGAAGGAGGGTGCCCAGCTGAAGCTCTTGGTTCAAGGAGTGGAGGAAGTCATACGCAACCGAAATTCCAAGGTAAGCCCTTAACCGACAACTTGGAAATTCTTGCTTCTGCCCTATGGTGCTTTTCGTGAGTTTGAAGTAGGAATTAGATATTTTTAAGGTTTTCAATGAGTCCAAAACGTGATTTTGTGTGGGTTTAAGTCAAGGTTACCTTTTTCATACCCGAAAACTCCGAAGACGTTAAACTATGCAAATCTGCTAACACTGTGATTTCTGGGCAGCGAATACAAATTGGTATATTTAAAATAGTGAATGAAGTCTAATGGATCTGAAATTTTACATGGTAAAAGTAGATATCCTGAGGATGATTTTGGTATAATATCTTGTGTCATTTAGATTTTCCAACCGAGAGTTATCTTAAGTTGAAAATGATCTCCTGGACTTTTCTCTGGACCAGCGGCTCGGTTTTGAAACTAATAAAAAGATATGAACCCATAAGACCTTGGTAATTATTTTTATGGTAAACTAGACATTCTAAGGGTTCAATGGCCGCTTATTTCATGTCAATAATATTTTTCTAGAATTTATTAAAAATTGGCAAAGATGGATCAAAGTTTCTGGAATTTTGAGTGTTAGGCGAAATTCATGAACTTGAAGCAAAGTTTGTTCATGTAATTAACGATCATGGTGTTTGGCTGCATCTAGGGTATTAATGTGTGAGGGACGTATCTCCGTCTTGAAGAAAAGAATTTACCTTTTTCGAGGAGTGCCAGGTAGTAACTGTAAACTTGCATACCCTATGTTGCTCTTGTATGTTATGTGTTATCATAATTGTGGATGTAGGCTAGGTGGTATCTATGGGACTTTGTGTTCTGTGGTTACTGCTGAGGCCCAAGGTATGCAGGCTAGGTAGTACCTGTAAAGGTGCTGCTGAGGCCTGAGGCATGGTGGCTAGGTAGTACCTATAGGGGTGCTACTGAGGCCCTTGGCATGTAGGCTAGGTGGAGCCTATTGACTATGTGTTCATAGGTGTCTGCTGAGGCCTGATGTATGTTGGCTAGGTGGAGCCTATATAACTGTGTGTTTATAGGTGTCCACTGAGGCCTTAGGCTAGGCGGTTGGGGTTGGCCACCCTGACTACTGAGGCCTTTTGCGCGCTAAGTCCGGGGGCTTGTCTTGACCAGGCGGTCCTGCGGAGTACATGCCATGTTTATGTTCCTGATTGTGATTTGCATTACATGCATTGCATACATACTGTATTTGAGTTTAACAGCTACTCGGGGTTCATCTTTGAACTCCAGTTCACCCGGAAGATACAGTAAGAGAAGGAGGCCGGTTGGACTGTTGGGAAGGTAAGGGCACGGTTTGCAGAGACTGAAGAAAATAGGGGATGCCTTATCACTTCTTGTATATCCATTTCGGAATGACAATATAATTTGTATTTACCGCTCAAGTATTTATTTTGGACAATTGTACCCTTAACCTACGGGGAGTACTTTATGATTTTGTATATACCTTTACCAGTATAATGTAAGTGGTCCAAACCGATCATATGCTCTGCTGTGCATACTCTGATTATATTAAAAGGACTAATTAACAGGATAAAAGTAATAAGTAAAAAAGATCCCTCTAACCCGCCACCCGAAAGGGCGAGGCCGGTAGGGGTGTAACACTGATCAATACGTGAAATATATTGACTGATACTGAAAAAAAATATTTTAAGGTACTAACTGGTAAAAAGTACTTTCAGGATACTAAAAATAAAATTATTAAATTAAAAAAAAATTGGTGTTGGGCGCTCTTCTTAACAAACCACATGTGTATTTTTGCACATTTGAAATGCCACGTCAGCAAAAAAAGTCAAACTTTACGGTCAAACGGTATTTTTGCACCTAATTTGTAACTACGTGTATATTTTTCCACCTAAAAAAAGCATTTACTGCTGGGTGCTCCTAAAAAAAACACATGTGTATTTTTACACCCTAACCCAAATAAAAAGTATGCATTTATTGAATCTTTCGTTTCCATTCTAACATTGTGAGATGGGGGGCGCTGTATGGTCCAAGTCTAAAACGTAAGCCATCACCTGCTCTTCATTAATTTTGTCTCCTTTCTATTATTTATTTATTGTCTTGCCATTGATCTATTATTGGTTTTGGAGCGTTATAAAACTATTATAATATTACAAAAGTCAGATTTTTTCTTTTAATTTTAATTTTTAAATTTGTCAATGCGATTTGGAGCTGATAAAATGATGAATGTTCGCTCCGCTCAAACTCTAACTTTGGTTTTCTTGAGTCCAGATACACAGAAGGTTCTCTTTTTCTGCTCTTGTATAGATGATGGATTTATAAATCTAGGTAGATTTGGCAAGAACACATGGCTCTGGGGAAGATTTGCTGGGTTGTTGTAGTTTTTTCTGCTTTAATCCTTCTTGTTCTTCATGCTGCCCCTGTGATAGCTGGGGACATAGTTAATGACGATGATTCAACTCCGAAGAAGCCTGGATGCGAGAATCAGTTCGTTCTGGTATATCCAAATCAACCTATTCTTTTATGTAATTGTTTCTGATTTCAATAAAAGATTGCTGATGCTCTGCTTAATTAGCTGGTTTTATTGATGGTTTTAGTCGGATAATGTTTCTGATGAATTGACAACTGTGCAAATTATTATGCTCAATAAACTGAATCGAAAGCTGTGCAGTATCGAGAAAGAAAAAGAAAATGCGATATTCATTTATGGAAACAAAATTTTGGAATCCTGGATTGTACTGTGGGAAATGAGCTTCCGTTTTCCCCCCAATTTTGGTCAGTGAGATTATTATTAGCATGGATTCACCTTCGCTGGTTGTGCTTTTTTGCTTTCTGTGTTGAATAATAGTCTTTTAATCATTTTTTTGAAATGCTTGTTTATTTTGTTCAATTCGATACTTGAGTCCAAATAATTACTGATTATGTTTATAGCTCAAGTAGTTATTATGGTGAAATGCATCATCTGCTTGCAATAGGTGAAAGTGCAGACTTTGGTCAATGGTATAGCGGATGCTGAATTTGTTGGTGTGGGTGCCAGATTTGGCAGAACCATTGTTTCAAAAGAGAAAAATGCTCGGCACACTCGTCTTATTCTTTCAGACCCTAGAGACTGTTGCAGTCCACCAAAGAATAAGGTTTTTCTCCCATATTAAATATGGCCATTTATACCTTGGTCATAAATGTTGCTTAGTGCTGAGTGTTGAATTTCACTGTTTGCATAATCTGTTAGCTTGCGGGTGATGTCATCATGGTGGATAGAGGCCACTGCAGATTCACAAGGAAAGCAAATAATGCAGAAAATGCTAATGCTTCAGCTATCCTCATTATAAACAACCAAAAAGGTGCAGCCATTTTTCTTTTCCCTTTTTTCAAATATCCAAGGGCTTTCGTTGATCGGTTGTGCAGAAAATTAGATAACGTGCTTCATGGGCACATTGAGTGAATCATATCTGTTATGGATTTCTTACTAGCCCAATATCTTTTAGTCCACATTGTCATGGTTCAATGCTGTTGACCCAAGAAAAGGAACAATTCCACGTAACCCTAATAGGCTGACAAAAGCTCCTATGGATCGCTAAGTATAAAAGGAAAAATAGACTGAATTTAGGCAAGGACTCTGTCAGCATTAAACACCCTATAAGAATTCATTTTCTTACCAAAAATGCCATTGTACATTGGCAGCTATACACTTCCTTTCTTCTGAACTTAGAGATAAGAATTTGCACTCCAACCGCTCTAAAAACAATCCACTGTCTTCTTAAATGGAGTTAGGACAATTTTTTAAAAACATTTAAGATATTAAACTTCAATTCTACTAAAAATGCTGAGTGCCAAAGTTTGTTTTCATTAATCACTTAATCAAATTTTTTCTGTTGTTTGCAGAACTTTACAAGATGGTTTGTGAACCAGATGAAACTGATTTAGATATACACATACCTGCTGTAATGCTCCCACAAGATGCAGGTACAAGGTTGGAGAACATGCTGATGAGTACTTCATCTGGTGAGGTTCCTTAGTTTTCATTTTTGATGGTGATAGTATGTTTTTATCATCTTCACCTGCAAAATATTTGTTTCCGTTGATTAGTTCTGTTTCTTCTTTTAACCTCCTGTGGGAGTGTGAAGATGAATTCCCAATATCATGTACAGAAAAGATTTCTAAAATTTTTCCTTTCTTTAGTGTCTGTGCAGCTATACTCTCCACGTCGACCAGCTGTTGACATAGCTGAAGTATTTCTATGGTTGATGGCCGTTGGTACCATATTATGTGCATCTTATTGGTCAGCATGGAGGGCCAGACAAGCAGTTATCGAACAGGACAAACTACTAAAGGTGAGTTTAGCCAACTCCTTTTCATATAACTTCAGTCTTTCTCTTTTTCATATACTGTTATTGATTTAACTACTTGGTGACAAATTTATATTTCTAGGATGCTACAGATGAAATCCCAAGCACTGAAGGTCGAGGTGTCAGTGGAGTTGTATATATAAATACCAAAACTGCAGTTCTTTTTGTAGTGGTTGCTTCATGTTTCCTGTTTATGCTTTACAAACTTATGTCATCATGGTTCATTGAAGTCTTGGTTGTTCTCTTCTGTATTGGTGGGATTGAGGTATATAACATTCCTGCTTTCAAAGTCAATTTAATGTTCTAAAAGTATGCTTCTATCTGAAAAGAAATTCCTTAATTGCATGTTATATCCATGCAATTCATGAGTGCACTTTAGTTGCCTGCCATTTCCTTTATAACCTCCTCCTAGTCATCTATAACATTGCAGTTTCTTGTACCTGCAGGGCTTGCAAACTTGCTTGTCTGCTTTATTGTCAAGGTGTGAAACTTTTCTCATCTAACCTATATCTTCCTGAAATCGACGATGGTTCCCCCCGCCCCTTAATCTTAAGATCCAGAGAGTAATTTACCATGCATGAATTCTTGGAAACAATTCCTGTGTCTTTATCTGGAAAGCTAAGCTTTGGTCATAGGGATTTGATTTCCTCATTCCAGATAAAATTCTTTTTGTTAATTTCAGCTGGAAGAATATGTAGATGGCGCTGCCTGATTTTTTTTGCCCTCCTCATGTTGGCCTTGTTTTCCCCATATCATAAGGACTTTGCAGATTTCTTCATTTAATAAGATGATTTGACCTAGGAAAACCAAATTTGACCCATAAATAAGGAATCATGAATTGTTACTGAGCTGAAGATTTCATTTGAAACACAATGAGAGAAGCATATTTCTCATTTTGTACTAATATCAGGTCGAATGGACTTTTATATTTTCAGCTAAAGGCGATTCCTATGAACAGGATCAAATTTCTCAATTGCCAGAGAAGCATTCTTGTTGTTCAATGCTTCGCTTAATTTAGTCCAATTATGTAAAAAATCATGGAGTAAGATTGTTGTTCTTATTACCATATGCTGAATGACATCAAAAGTGGATCTCACTGCATTTTGACCCTGAGAGGTATCATATCAGTATTTGAACATCAAAATGATTAATTAAAAGAGCAATATATTGATAAGATCTTTTGCTTTTTCCATTCTTGATGGTATCTAAGGCAGCGCAGTCCCTGGTTTATTTACGATTGAGAGAGAGATTTTGAATATGAAAGTTGAGAATGCTTTGCTGTAAAATGGTAGAAACATTAGTTCATGAATGCTTCTTTTATCTTCTAAATTACAAGTTCTTTTCATTTAAATCTCCACTTTAGTAGTGCTTCTTTCCCCCCTAATTTCTTACTTCTTTTTGTTTCTCCATGCAGTTGGTTCAAGCATGCTAGTGAATCATATATCAAAGTACCTTTCTTTGGAGCTATCTCATATCTGACATTGGCTATTTCTCCATTCTGCATAGCATTTGCTGTTCTCTGGGCAGTTTATCGCAGTGTCTCTTTTGCCTGGATTGGTCAAGATATACTTGTAAGGAATATTTTTCTCTAGCTCTTATTCCCCTTATCGGTCATCTTGCATTTATGAACAAAAAGATGTTCAACTTTTCTCACGTTTTATTTTCCTTCCTTGTTTGTTCAAACAGGGAATTGCACTAATCATAGCTGTTCTCCAGATTGTTCATATACCTAATCTCAAGGTAGTGATTGAACTCAAACATACCATAGGATATAGACCATTCCTGAACTTCATACCTTTAAGTAATAGCCCTTGGTTATGCTTTTTGATATGAACTAGATGTTTTGGCAATTTAGAGGTAAATTTCTTTGAAGGAACAGTTATGCTAGCTATGCATATAATTTGTTCTATGTATCTGGTGCTCTGTTGCTTCCATTTCTCAAGACCTGTTTGAATGATCAATAAAGAAAGCTAATTGTGCCAAAAAGAGTTGGTATAAAATTTACAAAGATGTAATATTGTTACTTTATATCTCCCTCTCTATCTATCCATTGATTCTAGAAATGTGCTAAGACGTAAACAAAGGTTTTACTTTTACACATTTATTTTTTGTTTGATTTCTGATTGAACATTGTGCTCATGGACATACGTGGGGATAGTTCGTCCTAAGCTGAAGGTGTGAGTTTATGAGATGTCCAATCCTTGGCCATCCATATTAATATATTACTTTTAGCTTGGCTAGGTCTAGTAGACTAGTATGAAGAAGCTATACAGGACCAGTATGCTAAGATGTATGTTTTCTTTCTTATTTTCAGTCAATACTAATATATCTTACTTGTCCTATTGTGTTGATTTACTTAGGGTATATAAAATGTTCCGTGGTGCAAATCAAAATTATTATTTTTACACGCGAGTGTTTTTTATGAACTAGGTTGGCGCAGTTCTTCTTGGTTGTGCCTTTCTGTATGACCTCTTTTGGGTGTTTGTCTCAACGAAGTTGTTCAGTGAAAGTGTGATGATTGTGGTTAGTCTTCTGACTCTTCTGATACCAAATTCTAAATTGTGACAATCACCAATACCATATTTGTATAGTGATTTGAATTGTTTACATTACTTTCAATAGGTAGCTCGAGGAGATAAAAGTGGAGGAGATGGTATTCCAATGCTCCTGAAGTTCCCACGCATTTTTGATCCATGGGGTGGTTACAGCATCATAGGATTTGGAGACATCCTTTTACCAGGAATGCTCGTAGCGTTCTCGCTCAGGTTATAGCTCCTCCTCATTCTCCTTCTTCCTTTTTTCTGGTGCAAATTTCAAGCACATATCAATATCAATATCTTTGCCAGATGGTTAATGACATGTATTAATAATAAGAACTACCACTCTGGTCCTATTTATAAGTCTCTTTTGACCAAAAAATTTGGTCCTATTTATAAGTCCCTTTTGACCAAATAAATGAGATTGTGACAATTTTGCCCATATTATTGTACTAATGAAAATAGAGAGAGAAGAAAAAGTTAAAAGCTATCCATTCATAAAGGAGGGTAAAATTGAAAATTTACCCCATAATCATTGAGCTACCTACCTCTCCTTGGTATGTGTGATTTGGTCATAAGGGACTTATAAATAGAACCAGAGTGGTATATGTTTAAAACTCGTTTTTTAACACAACAATGCCATGGCCAAAACATAAAAACACGGGTGTGCACAACAATGCCCAAATATTATGAATTCAAAACTCACTTGTCTTCAATGCATTTTCAGAAATTTTGTTTTGAGAATAGACTAACCTCAAATAGTAGGAAATGGATTGTTGTTGTTTACTTTGGGTTTTTGAGAAAACATTTTCCACTCATGGAAGAGCAAGTCTATGTAACCAATTCCACCTAGTGAGTAAGGAGATATGGCTTGTTGTTGTTGTTGGAAGAGCAAATCCCTTGCCTGTATTATAATCACTGAAAAAATAATAAGATTCATTTTCTTTCATATACTTCAGTAATTTTTATATTTTCTGCAATTGCATGGATTGTACCTGTTTGCACAAATACCTCCATGGTTCCTGCCCATCATAACCATGTAAAGCCTAATAAGCATATCTGAGTTAGTACAGAAATGAGATAACCAATAGCGGGAGACAAGAGATTCATATGGGAAAAATAATGAATGAGCTTCTACTTGAGCCTTCAAAAATTGAAGCATATGAACTTCCAGTTAATCTCCATCAAAGCCTGAATTGAAGCCCTTAACGGATGTAAACAAATAGCGCACACTTCCACTAAAATGGGTTGGAATGCCTGTATGCCTAATCCATGTAGAGTAATGCCTATATGCCAGCTTTCAGTTTAGGAGGGCAAAAAAGCTAGTGATCACTGAGTTTTATGGACCGTATTCGCAGGCATGATTGGCTGGCAAACAAGAGCCTTCGAGGTGGATACTTCTTGTGGGCAATGTTTGCATATGGCTTTGGTGAGAATCACTGGATCCCTCAACTGTTATTGACTTCAATAATTGATTCTCAAATATGGTAACCAAACTATTGTTTGCTTATATGATGATTAAATGCGCTGGGCAAATTGGCAGGTCTTCTGATTACATATGTGGCACTAAACTTGATGGACGGCCATGGCCAACCAGCTCTTCTCTATATAGTTCCATTCACTCTTGGTAATTGATACGTAGTTTGAATTTAAATTCATTTATGAAATTGCAGAACAGCTTTGTTAGTTATAATTATCAATAATATGCTCATAGTAGTTTCACACATCAATGCAGGGACCTTTTTGACCCTGGGGAGGAAGAGGGGAGATCTGATGAATTTGTGGACCAGAGGGGAACCAGAAATACCTTGTCCACATGTCAGACTCCAACAAAGTGATGAAGTGAACAATGAATGATGTAGCAACATTGAATTGTATGTAATGCATTCTAAGTAATGCACATTGCTAACCATCATAACATTGGGACCAAGACTAGCCAGTCAAAGGCTTAGCATCAGAGAGTTTTAGGAAATCATCCCTTTAAATGAAGTCAGGGCTCTCACAATATCAACAGTCTGCTTGTGTTTAGAAACTGACTAATTCGGCTTGTTTAGAGATTAGTGTCAGTTCCTGCCACCTCTGTTGTGGGTTTGTTTTTTCGAATTAGAGTGGCCATTGGATGTGTTGATAAAGAGGGTTATCAAGCAGTATAGAGTCATATGAAAAGAATACAATAAAGTTATTGAGTGAAATATTCTGATTAACAATCTATCTAAAAATTTGGTTGTTGATAGAGCACAATGACATTATGGAATCTATATGATTGATCCCATTTAATGGGATAATGTTTTGTTTTTGTTGTTGTTTGAATTAGAAAAGCATGCAGGGACTTTGTAAGGTTACAAATGTGATTGATACCACAACCTTTAACTTACCACTCTGGTTCTATTTATAAGTCCAGTTTGACCAAATCTCACATACCAAGGAGAGGTAGTTGACACAATGATTATAGGGGTAAATTTTCAATTTTGCCCTCATTTATGATTGGTTGCTTTTCAATTGTTTCTTCTCTCTCTATCTTCATGGGTATAATTAATATGAGTAAAATTGTCACAATCTCATTTATTACATGAAACTGGATTTATAAATAGGACCAAATTTTTTTGGTCAAACTGGACTTATAAATAGGACCAGAGTGGTAGAGGAGAGTTTACATGTCACATGACTATTAGGCCATTTGCCACCTTTCTTGTGATTGATGATCAAAATTGTGGCGTGGTCGTTTCGAGAGTTGTTTCGTATAAACATTAGACTTATTCTTGTATTTATAGAGATTGAACTTTCTATTATATGCGCTCATTTTATTTTAATTTTATTTTTGCTATAAAAAAGTTTAGCAAGTTGGGTCTTTATGGCTTAGTAGGGCCGTGATATGCCTTTAAGCTTAGAGAGTACTTATAGAAGTATTTAAATATTACCTATCAACAAGGTCCTTACATGGGACTTGAACTCAAAACATTGTAGGTCAACATATGTTGGCCCCTTATTTTATATTTTTGAAGCCACTGAAATTGATCCAAATTAATGGTCCAAACAAGAATAGAAATCATAGGCCATTTCACAATGGAGCATAACCTATATGCAACTACTCATTTCAATCAAAATAACCAAAAGCCCACAAATCGAAATTGAGAGGAATTAATGAAGAGAGCCAAAATCTTATGATAAATTTATTGCAATTATTATTATTATTGTTAAAAAAATGCAAGCAAGAGTAGTATAGAATGCAAAGTGGCAAAAACTTAGCATTGAGACGGTCAAAACTCGAGACCCAGAGACAGGAACAGTGACACAGAAGTGAAAGCACTTACCTTTGAATAAGATGAACTGGGGTAAGCAAGTGCCTCTTGACACTGATTTTAACTCCCCACTTAACATACTCGGTTATTTTTAATCACAGTCAAATAGAAGCTAGAGGCTAATTTGTTATTAGTAAGTATTACCTTCCATTTAAAACATAAGCTTTAAATAATTAAATTATGCAATTGGTTAAATACAATAAATATGTAAAATATATAACTTTATTAGAAAAAAAAAAGACCGTTTAAAGCAGTTGAAATTAGTTTTTGAGACTAGGTTTAGGCCCGTTCATGTATCAACCAATTTTAAAAGTATATCTTTATTAAAATTGGACTTGCAACCGGTTTTAAAAGTTGCTTTTTAAAACCGGGTGGTTAAACGACCAGTTTTAAAAAATTTCAATTTATAATAAAAAAATGCACACTATTTAAATCAGGTAACTTCACACCTAGTCTAAAAAGTGGGCAATATTTTTTTACAAAAATGTATTTTTTTTTTGTTTGACAGAAGCCCGGCTGGATATTATTATATCTAGAAGTTATATTATGTTATTAGATAATTATTGAATCTTAATTCCGGCATTTGTTCTTTCAAGCTTTAATTTTCCTGCTTGCATTTTCTCTACCTCCAAAGGAATTAAATGATTTTTTTCGTGTTGGATTTAGTGCAAGCAATTTTAGGCCTGACATCTGTATGATGTTAACACATGATTCATGATTCATATTTTGAGCAATCCTAAAGTTGAATGATGCTACCTATGGATTGAGTGCTAGGTTACTATACTTATGCATTTTATTCTTCTAAACCTTAAATATGAAACATGGCTCTGCTCTACCCCAGTCTTAGGTGGTAAAGGAGAATATTCTTAATTAATGAAGCTGAGCATAAATAAGTTAATATGTACATGTAACATCCCAAATTTTGAGATTTGAGATTTGAAATATTATATGAAAATTTGATTATGAAATTGGCCAAAATAATTATATAATGAACAATTGAAATTTAAGGCCTCTATTCCTTGAAATTTTGGTAAAAGAATAAATTCAAGGAATATTTATAATGGATATTTTATGGCCTAGAGAAGTTAATTGAGAAAGGAAAAATTCTTATATGGGATTAAGGATTTACTATAATAATATAATGTCGAAATTAAGAACGGGATAAAATGATAATTTTATAGTTGGGCAAAATTAAACCCAATTTAGTGAGTAAAGGGGCAAAATAATTTGTATCTATTGTAAAGCCCAACACATTTCCTCATTCTTCTCCACCCACGTGCTCAAATATATATATATATATATATATATATATATATATATATATATATATATATATATATATATATATATATATATATATATATATATATATATATATATATAGTGTAGAACACGATGTCTAGCCGCGTGTATGGGCCGGTGATTTGATATTGGATCTAGGGTCTCACTGGGTGCCAATGTGGTAGCACAGACGGAGAGAGGATCACTGAACACAACCTGGCACTTGGCCGGAGGAGTGGGGTGTGTGCTCAGTGTGGCAGTATGTAAAATAGTCTAGGTTTAGAGCGTGTGTACCTTAGGCTGTTGACCGGGTATTTATAGAAGGTACCTGGGGCGGCATTCGTGATATATCTGGCTTATAATCTGAACTGCCTATCTCCCTACGGATATGCTCCTATATTTCCGGGGTAGTTGAGATATCCTTGGATTGCTGTTATGGTGGATCTGATATGCCTGCCTGTGGTTGGGCTCTATCGTGATTGGGCCTTATCCAGGTCCGTAACAATATATATATATATATATATATGAGAAAAGTATTTCTCCAGTCACTGGAGATAGAGTTATCTCCAATGACCCCAAAACTACGTCGTTTTGGATTAATGAAGGGTGTGTTAGTAATTTTAGGTGAATTAATGAATGGTGTTTCGGTAAAATTTATATGATTAAAAAATAAACAAAATTACAGAAACACCATTCATTAATCCAAAACAACATAGTTTTGGGGTCATTGGAGATAACTCTATCTCCAGTGACCGGAGAAATCCTTTACCCTATATACACACACACACACACACACACACACATCTATTAGTTAGTTATCCCATTTCTTCATTCTTTTCCATCAGCCCAACGCATGACAGATTAAGAGATCAGCCCATTTAACTCTCTTCAGCCCAAAACCTGTAACAGTAATGCATGGCCCTCTTCAATATTCAATTAACCCACTCCTCCAGCACCCCAACAAGCATCAGATAACATGTGAACAAAATTTAAGGTTAAATACAATAAATATGTAAAATATATAACTTTGCTAAAAAAAAGACCGTTTAAAGCAGTTGAAATTAGCTTTTGAGACTAGGTTTAGGCCCGTTCATGTATCAACCAATTTAAAAAGTATGTCTTTATTAAAATCGGACTTGCAACCGGTTTTAAAAGTTACTTTTTAAAATTGGATGATTAAACGACTGGTCTTAAAAATTTTCAATTTATAATAAAAAATGCACACTCTTTAAACTAGGTAACTTCACACTATGTCTAAAAAGTGGGCAATATTTTTTTTTTTTTTACAAAAATGTATATCTTTTTGTTTGATAGAAGCCTTGTTGGATATTATTATATCTAAAAGTTATATTATGTTATATAAATTCTACATACAGCCCTAAAAATACAAATGCAATCGATATAATATAATGATAACTAATAACCATGAATCTAAACACTATATTATTAGATAATTATTGAATCTTAATTCCAGCATTTGTTGTTTCAAGCTTTAATTTTCTTGCTTGCATTTTCTCAAGCTCTAAAGGAATTAAACGACTTTTTTGTGTTGGATTTAGTGCAAGCAATTTTAGGCTTGACATCTGTATGTTGTTGACACATGAATCATATTTTGAGCAATCCTAAAGTTGAATGATGCTACATATGGATTGAGTGCTATGTTACCATACTTATGCATTTTGATTCTTTTGAATCTTAAATATGAAACATGGCTCTGCTCTACCCCAGTCTTAGGTGATAAAGGAGAATATTCTTAATTAATGAAGCTGAGCATAACATAGTTAATATGTACAAGTATGAAAACTGGATTTTATATCTGTGGATATGATCTCGTGGTGAGGTCTTAGTTGAGAAAGAAACCAAATTGAAGGCCAGTAATAAGGAAGTAACCAACTAGACGGAAAGAATAGTGACGAAGTGAAGATTGATAACTCTAAATTGAAGGATGAAAAACTTTGGCGGGATGATCATCACTTGAAAGGATAAATTTGTTGGATTGGGTGATGATCCAGTGCAACAAATTTTTCCTTGCAAGCATTGATCACCCAGCCTACATTTTGCATTATCAAATTTAGATGTCTCAATGATCAACCCGTCATTGGTAACTCCACCTAGTCGGGTAACTACTTATTGTTGTTGGCCTTCACTTTAATTTCCATCTCAACCAAGACCTCATCATACAACCATATTCAACCATACAAAATAGAATTCTCAAGTTTGTATGTCAACCATGTTAGACTCGGCTTTATTAAATAAGGTATTCCACTTTTATCACCTAAAACTGAGGTAGGCCAGAGCCATATTCTATCTGAAGTCTCAAAAGAGCCAAAATGTCTAAGGTTAGAAAACTTAGCACCCAATCTAAGGATTGACTCAATCGACTATAAGGATGGCTCGTGACACAAACCAAGCATCAACAACACCCACACATTGGGGTTAAAATTATAATTGACACTCCCACTCAACACTCAATAAATGATTTCAGCCCTATCAAGGAGGGGGCTTCAAACAAAAAGAAAAACTTGAAAAGAACAAAGGTATTGCAAACAAGATTCAATTAACATACATGTATGCAAACTTTTGTTCATGGAATTTGTGATGATTGGGTTTGTGAAACTTGCCATTATGAGAATGATCCAATGAAATTGCGTCATTATCATAATCAAAAGTTTCACAATCCCAACCATTATGAATTTCATTGACAAAAACTTGCATACACATGTTAATTGAATATCAAGCAAGCATAAAATTAATATCATATTTATACCTGTGGAAGGAAGGATTTTTTTTTTTCCATTTTCCAAGTCTTACATGAATGGCTTGCCTATATTTGCAACCTCCAACTGTATTCTTCCCCTGTTTTCAATTACACAGAGTTACATATTAGATCATATTATTTATCACATGCATACAAAAATATAAGTGATAGCTACAAAAAACCACTCAACTTAGCGCTCTTAACATGTCTTTTCGGCGCTCTTCATACTCCTCTCTGTAACGAAAAAGAATAAATTTGTAATAAGAAAATTAATATAAATCCATTGTAATGAAAATAAAGTTTTTGAATTACTCATGAATATATGGTTTATATGGCACCCATCTAGCCTTTGTGCTTTGTATACATCTCCTGTAATAATTTCTATTGCAAGTTGAACCTTGTGATATATGTAGTAGTGTTGATTGGCCAGAATTAGAATTACATGCTTCAAATTCAATAAGGGTTTCGACAAAGAAGGAAAAAGAGTAAGTATTAGTGTATTAACAAATAAATAAAAGGAGTGAGCACAAGGATCGATTGCATAAAATGTGCATGCAAGCAAAGACAAAAAAAAGAGAACACTAACATAAGAGGGCAACCATTTTTACCAAACGCAAGAGCAAAATGGTGCGACATGTAGGGAGACCCCAAAGGAAAGGAATACCAAGCCATCCCGATGGCGAATAGAGAGACATCGTGGCGATGGAGAGAGGAAGAGCGCACATGCAAGGCTAAGAGAGGCTAGAGATGAAGATTGAGTGCAAAGTGAGTATATATACTAGAGAAAATTTTTCTAGACCGGTCCTCAATAAAGACGGTCTAAATATTCATAACGAGACTGGATTTAAGGACACTCGGTCTCAATATGTAAAAAAATATTTTAAATTCATAGCAAGATCATCTTTTAAATCAGCTTGTCTATATGTAATTTCTAGAAACAAAATTCATAAACAAGAACTTAAACGATATGAATGATCATATAACATGAGAAGATGGAAGATTATCAACAAGGAATAATGGTAACAAAGTAGATCAAAAGACATAGAAAGATTGGAACTTTTCGTTAATAATCTTTGAGAAAAGGCTGCAGTACATGCATGAAATCAAAATTACATCAAAATATTATATATAATGATGATCGGGCACAAACCAAAATTACATATCAAAATATGTATACAATAGGGGGTTCTTGAAACCTAGGCTTTCAGATGATCATCATCATTCTAGAAGGCATTCGCCCCTAGTCCAAACGATCGGTGATATAGTTCAACACCACTGCCAACTCCTCAAGTCATTGAGAAAGCAATCTTGCTTCCTGATGACCTCCAAAACGGTGCCTTAGAGGCAAAATATGGCCTCGACAATTTTCTTCAAGGTCAAAGGTAGAGGGAGCTGTAAAGAGAATCCGCCAAAGGAAGAGAAGGGGAATGTTGCCTCTTTGTTCTTTCCATTGGAAGTGTTACCTCTCATAGAATAAAGAGAGCTAGAAAGGGACTTTTGAATTTGAATTTCAGAACTAAAGGTTCCCTGGTATTTATAATCAAGACTGATGACCGAAAACTTTAGATGATAACTAACGAGACATGATGATGCGTTGGAAGTTGAAACTTGCGTATTTAGACCGGTCGTCTTTGAAAATGCAGTCTAAGTAATAATTATGAGATTGAATGTTCATTTTTTCCAATCTTAATAAAAAGTGAACGTTAGAAGATTAAACAATATTTAGATTGGTCAAGAGTTAAATGACAGTTCATATTAACATATTTAGACCTTGTGCCACTATAACCGGTCTAAATTTAATCAAATTATGTGTGTGTGTGTGTGTGTGATAAAATATCAAGCTAGAGACGAAAACAACAACGAAACAAATATACAAGAGACGTTCAAGATCAAGATTAGAAATAAATAAAAAAAATCATTAAATTTTTTTCTGCTGGTAGTACATTGACAAAAAACATTTTACATAATAATAAAAATCTCAATCTTCCTCCTTATTTCTAGAGATAGAGGAAGGAAGAAAAGAAAGGAGAAGAGGGGTCATTAAAAAGATTATACTCAACATCATTGGCATCGAGTACAAGGTTGGACTTGTTGATAGTATGCAATAAAGTGAAGAGTCTTTCCAGGCGTCTCTCCATGTGAGCCACCCTCGCATTGAGTTTGTCAAGAATTTGCCTTACTGACAACTTCAGTGGAGGTGGTAGAGGCTGTAAAGGTAGAGGAGGAAAAAAAAGACGAATTGAATGAGTCCTAATGCGTCTCACCATATTGATATTCAAGAAAAGGAGAGAAGAGGGAATTGGATTTGAATAAAGAAATGAAAGGGACAAGGAGTTTAAATAGACAAGACAAATTAAGATTACATTTACTGAAATGGCTTTAGATTTCAAAGAGACGTGTAGTTGAGAAGTTTACCTTGGAAGGTGAAGAAATTCTGAAATATTTAAGACCAAATGCAAAGAAACTACAGTATCTAAAATTATGTTTAAATTGGATGTATAAGCATTCAATCTAAAAAGAATCTAAATTTTTAAATTTTCATAATATTTAATACATATCGAGACCGCATTAAACTTTAACCGGTTTACAAAGTATTATTTAAATTGAGAGGGAGTGTGATCAGTATGAAGTTGTATCAATATTTACAAAAATGATATCGATTATAGTTTTTAAACTATCTCCACCTAGAGAGGTTTAGATGTGGTGGTCTTATATGCTTTTTTTCCCCCTAACAGTGGTGAAAACTGACCTACTAGACATTGTATACTTACACATACATTTTAAGCCACAGTGAAGTATCTATTTCTTCATACCCTATGCATGCCAATGGACTTAATATGTTTCTCATGCATGCCCTTTGTCATTAGGCTTATGACTTTACATGTTTATCATACATCTCCTTGGTCATTAGGATTTGTCATCGAAATTTGCATAGAAATGCATGGTTCAACAACAACTTTATGTGCTATAGCATCTCTCATAGAATTATATCTTTGCATTTAGTCTCACTATGATGCTTAAGGTTTTGTTTAGGCAATGGCTACATGTACTCATAATGCATTGACACCATTTTTGAATTCTCACTTTCAAAACAAACATCTACCATGAACATTACCAGTCATAAAGCCACTTGTACTTCATAGTACATACATTGAATGTGCATAAGCAATGTATTTTAAAAGTATCTCAAGATCATTATGTGAAACCCATCTAATGTGTTTCACATTGGTTGGACTAGACTCAAAAAGTCCTAAAAGTCCTACCATTTATAGATATCTGATCTTGTATACATCACTGCATACATCATACTATCAACAGTATTTGTATGAAAATTCTTTTCTATTTTCTTCTTTGTTGGTCCAGTTTGGGACACCTAGAACTAGACTCACTTCTAAGTCACTCGGGTATCCTTGGGATTGCATTGACTCATATTGAACTTCTTAAGAATATCCTTAATGTAATTTTCTTGTAAAATAAAGGATTCATCTTAGACTATCTCCTTGAATCTCAAATCCAACTACTTTGTCCATGTACTTTTTTTTTCAATATTTATTAATACCCTTATTTAATAGGAACTAAATTCAAAATATTTATGACAAATATTATATCATCCACTTAAAAGGGTAATACCACAAACCACTTGTCAATAGTTCTCTTCAACCATTTGAAAAACATATAGGTTATATCTCTTATAAAACCTTAAACATCATTGTCTCGATGAATGCTTCAATTCACAAAAGGACATGCAAAAACAATATGAAGTTGCTACTATGTGAAACCTCAAACACCACTTTTGGTGAAATCTAATCGCCATTGCTTATAGATTATCGCTCGAAACATAGGTTTTACATCCATTTGATGCATTTAAATTCAAAAACAATTAACTATTGACAAAATAAGTCTAATTTAAACACACACAAGAGATAATGATGCTTTCTTGTTATGCATACCCCTTTACAACTAAAGGAGTAATGTGCTTGCTAATTGATTCACCTACTTTTCTCTTAAACTTGAGAACTCACTATTGGTTTTGATTAGTTTTGATGATGTCTTATATAGATACCATTCTTAAGAGCAAAAAGGTTGCATACTACATTTATCTTCTACTTTGACTAATTCTTATATTTAATGTAGATGCAAAGTTTAAATAATGGAGAATGTTGATTGAAGAAAGAAGCTCTTGCACAATATAATGGGAATATCATAATATTAAGGAAGCAAGAGGATTATCAAATGATTTTGGGGGATAATCTAGAAGGAGAGAAGAAATTGAAGAAGGAAGAACTTGCAATGCAATGGAATATCTTTATTCAAGTTCTTATATTGATGCTAGAAGTATCCAAGATCATATGGAAGCTGGAACGGATCAATTCAGAGTTTAAACCATCAAAAATCAGTTCCGGGATGAGCAAACTCGAGTTCATAACTTGCAAACTCGAGCCTGTAATGTCCTCAGCAACTCTGGCGCCTCTGGACAAGCCAAACTCGAGCTTAGAACACAAACCTGCAGTTTGGAACTCCAAACTCGAGCCCATAATTAGCAAACTCGAGCCTGTAGTGTCTTCAGCATTTCTGGTGTCTCTGGACAAGGCAAACTCGAGCCTATTAGTTGGCAAACTCGAGTTTACAGCGGTGTTCAACATTTCAGCTACTCTGTTCCACGTTTCACTCGGGCGACGTCTGGTAATTCAATGATATCTCCTAAACTAGAGATCGGATTGAGGTGAAACCAGTGGCATATGAAACTAGACTCCCAATGCGTCATGTAGATATATAATTAAAGCCAAAAAGAGTTCATATGAAGGAGTAATGCATTTATGAAGTTGACAGTGAAATCCACGTCACACAAATGACCAACCTTCAATGTTTTGAGTTTATCTCACAAACTGAGAATACAATTGAGCTGAAATCGGTGGCATTGGAAAGTAGACTCAAAGGGCTTTCCATCCATAGGTTAAACAACTAAAACGGAGTTCATACCAGGGAGATATAGCCCTCGAAAGTGGACCGTATTTCCAGGATGTTGGCGGTTTGCTAGCAGGAGAAGCAAACTCGAGCCTATTAGTTGGCAGGCTCGAGTTCGCGGGTTACGAGAGCTACCAGGTCGCGAAAATCATCCAAACTCGAGCCTATAAGTGACAAACTCGAGTCTAGACAAGACAGAAAGTAAAAGATGATTTTGAAGAGACCCAAACTCGAGCCTATAATTATAGACTCGAGCCTAGATGCTGAAAAATGTTACAAACTCTAGAGTTTGCTCTGAACCTCCGGTTTGCACCTTGCAGAAGCTGAACCTGACCCTTGCAAACTCGAGCCTACTTATCCAAGCTCGAGTTCATGACCCTGATTCAGAAAAACAGAAGTTCGAAAGTCTCGTTTCTCATCAAAGAACATCCACATGATTACCCAAATGACTTATACTTCTTCTTAACATTATTTATATCATTTGTGTACATGTTTCAGATTATTAAAGCTTGAGAGAACATCAATCTTGACAGAAATAGAGATCTAGAAGATGAACTTGCTGCATAATCTCAGAAATGGGAAAGATGACTGAATCCAATGAGAAACTTGAAGAAACGAAGTTGTCTACTCAATTGTAATGCTTCTCCAAAGGATTAAATCATTCAGATGATGAAATACTCCAACGGACATAAGCCAAACAGATTCAGCATTCGAATTAATGTTCATGACAGGAATCAACCACTGTTGACGAAACGGAAAATCAGAGCATTTACTTTCACGCGTCAAACAGAGGAAAATTCAAGAAGAAGAAATCATTCACTTGGAAACAATTGATATAGCCATTACTCAAAATGATTCCCTGAACAAATAAAGGAAAGTCATTAAATGACATAACGGTCATAATCTTCAATGCAGAGCAAAAGTTGGAAATCAGAAAAGGCCGTGAGTCCCAACGGCTAGAATTTCGAATGGAAAGAATTCAGAATTGAGAAGCAACGGTCATATGAAGATTTGCCGCTATATATAGAGCTGCATACAAACCTTCAAAGATAAAACAACAAGCGAGAGAACAAGCTTACATCTTCAACATGCTAATACTCGATCTTTATATCATTTACTCTGTTTTTCAATGTCTATATATCATAGAGAGTGAAATGTTTTGTATTGTATTTCAGTGTTCATCCATACACTTCTGAGAGAGAAGATTCATTGTAAACATCATATCTTTATATCTGTGAGTTACTCAAGATTGGGTGATCTTGAGTGGGAAACACATTGTGTTGATTACAGCTTGTAAGGGGAGTGAATCCTAGTGAGAGGATTACTTCGAGTGCAGAGTGTGTAATCAAACAAGTGTATTGATTACAGTTTGTAAGGGGGCAGTCTCAAGAGTTATCAAATGGCTAATTTTGGGTGCTGCTCGTTTTTGAAAGGTTTTGACTTTACCATTCCACCACTTTTCAAAGATATTGATTTTTGGTTTTGGAAAGCTAGAATGACTAGTTTTATCAAAGCAACTGATTTTGATATGTGGAAAGTCTTTACAAACATTTTTGACTTTACTCCAAGAAAGGATTGGACAGAAAAAGAAAAGAAAATGTTTTCATTGAATATTAGAGCAATGAAATTTCTTTACAAAGCATTGACGAAAAATGATTTTGAGAAAATCAGGTTGTGCTCTTGTGCTAAAGAAATTTGGGATACTCTTGATTCTATTTATACTTCTAACATTTGTGCTGAAGTTGAAAGTGTTGTCATCCATCTAAGACTATATGCTGTACATCTATGGTGATGAACAAGCGGAGAATGAAGAACAAGAGAATGAGGATTCCCAAGAAGAGCTCCTTGTGCACAATTGTGATCAATCATTATCTGGAGCTCAAGATGCACAAGTGGTAAACAATTCCAATTCTTCTTGTGTAGTTAAAAATGATTCTGAACATCTGCATAAAATTGTTCTGCATCCATTTACCGATTCTATTTTGAAAAACAAACATGTTTTCGAAAATCATGTGGGAAGAAAGAATATACAAATATGGGTCATTTGACATTGCATCCACTTGACCAATACAATTCTTGCAAAACTGCTCATAATACGCATCATTCTATTGTTTGCAATTATTGTGGTAAATCTGGACATATTTCTCATACATACTATATTAGGAGAAATTATAATGTGAGAAATAAATTTGTTTGGGTTCCTAAAGGACAAGTAAGGTCCAATACTAACAATCAAGGACCCAAGTATAAATGGGTACCAAAACGTCCATCTAGTGCTTTATGTGTGCAGATTGATTTGAAAACCAATGGACATAAGGGTACTGAGAAGATGAAGAAGAATCCAATAGTTTCTCAAGAACCTACAAGAAAACTCATATCAGTTAGGAGAACTTGTGGAAAAGCCATTGCTGGAACTACAAGGTCAAATAATAAGAAGCAATGGATACAAGCAAGAAGAGTATCTTCTACCTCAAGAACAAACTACCATAGAGTACCATTCAACTATCTTGAGGAGAACAAGAAGAGGAGAACCTCTCAAGTATCAAATAGAAGACTCTTGAAGTCTACATTTTCTGAGAGAACTTTGCAGATACCCATGGAAAGACATATGAAGAACAAATGGGATCAGGGAAAGCTTCTCAAAGATGCAACATAGAGAAATGATCCAAATCTTGAGAAAGCTAAACAAGCTATGCTGGATGTTGATGGTGAACATTGGAAAAGGAGTTATATACATCAATCCATCTCAACCAAGCAAGCTTCTATGAGGACAAGAGGAATTACGGTGATATCTAATTCTTGCCTCTTACTATGATTATATCTAAATTCATTTTTGGTTTGTCTTTGGTTAAGTTAAAAGGATTTGGAATTTATTCAATTTCAATCAGAATTTTTCTGTCAAAGCCAAACTTCAGTTTCGAAATGCAAACTCCAGTTTGAATCTTCCAAGAAAATGAGTTTAAAGAGTTTACAAGTATGTAAACTCGAGCCTGCTGATGCAAGCTCGAGTTTGCCTCTGGCGGGAAAGTTTCCCAATTGAAAACCATTTCTTTAAACTCCAGAGTTTTGTGTAGAGTTTTCTTTTGAACCTCCGGTTTGCCACTGTTCCAAAACTCAAACTCGAGCCTAAGAATTTAAACTCGAGCCTGAACTTTAAATTGAGTAAAGTTATTTTACGCTAAACTCCAGAGTTTACACCAAACTCTAGAGTTTACGCTAAACTCCAGAGTTTGCACCAAACTCCAGAGTTTACTCTAGAGTTTATATTTAAACCTCAAGTTCTCGCTAAAATGCTTAATTTTTTTTTGACATGAATAGTGTCAAACTCGAGCCTAAATTTCTAAACTCTAGCCTAAATTTTTGTGTAGAGTTTACTCTGTGGTTTGAGAAATAAAAAGAATTTACAAAACATGTAAACTCGAGCCTGAATCTCTAAACTCAAGCCTGACCTTTGAAAATGAGTAAAATTGATTTTCAAACTCCAGCTTATCTTTACAAACTCCGGTTTGAATTTCTAAACTCCAGTTTGCCTTTCCAAACTCCAGTTTGAGTCAACCACGTTTTTGAAATTATCTTGCTCGAACTTGTGAAATCTTATTGTTTGATCTTTATATTCCATATCATCAATCACTAATATTCCTAATTACATTTAATCAAATTGTTAGTGAGTTTCTATTGATCAAACAAGTAAATTTTTGGATAACTTTATGAGTTTTTATTTTTGAAAATGCACAAGTCTTAAATTTTCTTGGATTTCAACTTACAATGATGTTTTGAAAACATATCCATATTTTGATTGCATTCAAATAATGTTTCAAATTGGAAGTTAATATTGTATTCTGAATGTTGGATATGCTTCAAACTTGTCTAGTTGAATTTTCCTATCATTCACATATTGATCTTTGATATTCAATGTGTTGCTTGAACTCCTTTGTCTAATTCTCTAACTAGTTGGACTTCATGTCTAATAAGTTATCCATATATGAGTTTCAATCCTATCTTCAAGAAAAGAACTCAATTTGTGAAATGTTATTGGCCAAGTTATTCCAAGATTTATAAATGTTCATTAGTGCATTGAATGATAATGCATTAACCATTAAAGGAATAACTTACTAGGAAAATATTCTGGAACTCTAGTCATTTGAACTAATGAGTTTGTGCTTCATCATTCATGAATCCTAGTAAACATGTTGTTACTCAAATTCATAAACTTTGTCTTCCATCCTTATTTTGAGTAACTGGATTAATAGTCTTGCCTTGAGCATTCATACTCTTCTAATCCTAAGATGCAAGATTATCTTTCGGTCATAGCAAAGTCATTATTTCTCTATTGTGTTAAGCATATTTCAATAATGCTTTACCTTCATGACTTTTGCTCTTGAGAAAATTCTTCTACATATAAACTTCAATGTTTCACATGTTCTCTTAATCTTGAAGCATTCTGATTTATTCATTAAACATGTTGACTTCCACCATGTTTTAAAGTGAGCATTGTTTTCAAGCATGTTTCAAATATGACTCTTCCATTCATCAAAATTTTGATCATGATTTGAAAGAACATTCAAGATTTGAAACAATTTACATAGTTCATTATCATTCTTGAAAAATCTGATTTCATTCATGAACTATGATTTGATAAATGCTTATCATTATTGATAAGATTTTTTTATGCTCATTGATCATTTGTTCTATAACTTTTTGTTACCTCTCTTATATTTGCTTTTGAAACTCTACTGCAATTCTGTAATATTTTGAATACTCTAAGTTATGCAGTATGGCAGTGTGATTTATGCTTCATATCTAAGTTATGCAGTATGCTTATTACTTCATTCTATTTCTGCTGCAAACTCTGATTCTGATGCAATTTCTGTTTCTGATTCAAATTCTGATTCTGCATACTCTTTGCTCAAGTTTCATATGATTTAATTGCATAAGAGCATAAGAGTTGTTACCCTTAGTCATGCATTCATTAAGGGGGAGCTTCACATTCTCATGTGTTTTATATCTTTAAAAGCTCATCTCCTTTATTGGAAGAAAACCTTTTAAGCATTATCATCAACATCTACTATGCTGTATTAGTTTTGATGATGAATTAATATCATATTTTCCTTTCATTATCCTAATTTGAAAATATCATATAGAAAGGGATATCTTGATATCATGCTGCACTAACAAATCTCTTTAGCAAAGAAAGTGTTCAATTTGTAGCAGGAGATTCTGTTATGTACTAGGACATTCCTCAACATACTAAAAGGAGAAACCATTACATTGAGGAAAGATATTTTGATGTTAAAGCTGTGATATGAAGTACAAGAAAACTTCTTGAAGCCAGCTAAGACATGTTCTGCAGAAGAGCTGTATGAAGGAAAAGAGAAGGATGTAAATGATCTCATACAAGAAGAAAGCAAGCAAATGGACTTCATTGATCATTCATCAATTTGCAAAATCAACATGAGCATTTCTAATCTCTATCTTTTATATTCATTAGAAACCTTGCACATGTTTGGTATTTATATGCTTTAATTGTGAAAGATGTTTTCAAAAACCTCTCCAAACTCTTTCAAACTTGTTTTCATAAAAATATTATTGCATCATATTAAGAATGAAAAAAATTTAAAATTGGGGAGAGAAAATCAATTCTATGATTCTGTATAATTTAGTTATATACTTGTCTCGCTACAAGCATCTCTTCTTTAAACTCAACTTTTTGCTAATGACAAATAAGGGGGAGAGAATGGCAAGAAAAATATGTTGGGTTTAATACTTTTTCATATTCATACATATTTTCCTTAAAGTATTTGCCATCATCAAAAAGGGGGAGAATATTGGTTTTGATTAGTTTTGATGATGTCTTATATAGATACCATTCTTAAGAGCAAAAAGGTTGCATACTACATTTATCTTCTACTTTGACTAATTCTTATATTTAATGTAGATGCAAAGTTTAAATAATGGAGAATGTTGATTGAAGAAAGAAGCTCTTGCACAATATAATGGGAATATCATAATATTAAGGAAGCAAGAGGTTATCAAATGATTTTGGGGGATAATCTAGAAGGAGAGAAGAAATTGAAGAAGGAAGAACTTGCAATGCAATGGAATATCTTTATTCAAGTTCTTATATTGATGCTAGAAGTATCCAAGATCATATGGAAGCTGGAACGGATCAATTCAGAGTTTAAACCATCAAAAATCAGTTCCAGGATGAGCAAACTCGAGTTCATAACTTGCAAACTCGAGCCTGTAATGTCCTCAGCAACTCTGGCGCCTCTGGACAAGCCAAACTCGAGCTTAGAACACAAACCTGCAGTTTGGAACTCCAAACTCGAGCCCATAATTAGCAAACTCGAGCCTGTAGTGTCTTCAGCATTTCGGTGTCTCTGGACAAGGCAAACTCGAGCCTATTAGTTGGCAAACTCGAGTTTACAGCGGTGTTCAACATTTCAGCTACTCTGTTCCACGTTTCACTCGGGCGACGTCTGGTAATTCAATGATATCTCCTAAACTAGAGATCGGATTGAGGTGAAACCAGTGGCATATGAAACTAGACTCCCAATGCGTCATGTATATATATAATTAAAGCCAAAACGAGTTCATATGAAGGAGTAATGCATTTATGAAGTTGACAGTGAAATCCACGTCACACAAATGACCAACCTTCAATGTTTTGAGTTTATCTCACAAACTGAGAATTCAATTGAGCTGAAATCGGTGGCATTGGAAAGTAGACTCAAAGGGCTTTCCATCGATAGGTTAAACAACTAAAACGGAGTTCATACCAGGGAGATATAGCCCTCGAAAGTGGACCGTATTTCCAGGATGTTGGAGGTTTGCTAGCAGGAGAAGCAAACTCGAGCCTATTAGTTGGCAGGCTCGAGTTCGCGGGTTACAGAGAGCTACCAGGTCGCGAAAATCATCCAAACTCGAGCCTATAAGTGACAAACTCGAGCCTAGACAAGACAGAAAGCAAAAGATGATTTTGAAGAGACCCAAACTCGAGCCTATAATTATAGACTCGAGCCTAGATGCTGAAAAATGTTACAAACTCTAGAGTTTGCTCTGAACCTCCGGTTTGCACCTTGCAGAAGCTGAACCTGACCCTTGCAAACTCGAGCCTACTTATCCAAGCTCGAGTTCATGACCCTGATTCAGAAAAACAGAAGTTCGAAAGTCTCGTTTCTCATCAAAGAACATCCACATGATTACCCAAATGACTTATACTTCTTCTTAACATTATTTATATCATTTGTGTACATGTTTCGATTATTAAAGCTTGAGAGAACATCAATCTTGACAGAAATAAGATCTAGAAGATGAACTTGCTGCATAATCTCAGAAATGGGAAAGATGACTGAATCCAATGAGAAACTTGAAGAAACGAAGTTGTCTACTCAATTGTAATGCTTCTCCAAAGGATTAAATCATTCGATGATGAAATACTCCAACGGACATAAGCCAAACAGATTCAGCATTCGAATTAATGTTCATGACAGAATCAACCACTTTGTTGACGAAACGGAAAATCGAGCATTTACTTTCACGCGTCAAACAGAGGAAAATTCAAGAAGAAGAAATCATTCACAGAGCAAAAGTTGGAAATCAGAAAAGGCCGTGAGTCCCAACGGCTAGAATTTCGAATGGAAAGAATTCAGAATTGAGAAGCAACGGTCATATGAAGATTTGCCGCTATATATAGAGCTGCATACAAACCTTCAAAGATAAAACAACAAGCAGAGAACAAGCTTACATCTTCAACATGCTAATACTCTGATCTTTATATCATTTACTCTCTGTTTTTCAATGTCTATATATCATAGAGAGTGAAATGTTTTGTATTGTATTTCAGTGTTCATCCATACACTTCTGAGAGAGAAGATTCATTGTAAACATCCTATCTTTATATCTGTGAGTTACTCAAGATTGGGTGATCTTGAGTGGGAAACACATTGTGTTGATTACAGCTTGTAAGGGGAGTGAATCCTAGTGAGAGGATTACTTCGAGTGCAGAGTGTGTAATCAAACAGGTGTATTGATTACAGTTTGTAAGGGGGAGTCAATCCTAGTGAGGGGTTTACTTCAAGTACAGAACGTGTAATCAAGTTGAAAGAAGATAGTGGATTGAAATTCTCAAGTAGAGCTTGGGGACTGGACGTAGGTCAAGGATTGGGCCAAACCAGTATAAATCACCGTTTTCATATTCTCTTCCCTTATCTGTTACATTCCAGCATATATGTTTGAATGATTGCTTATCACTTTTTAAATTATTATTGACATTCAAACTATTTCCAGCAAGTGAAGAAAAGTTCTTAAAGTTCTAAGTTTTTAATCAAACACCCAATTCACCCCCCTCTTGGGTGATAGCCAAGTCTTTCACTCACTAGGTTCCAATAGCCTTGGTACCTGGTGATAGATAATCTAGTTCTCAAACTTGATTCAATCTCAAAGAATCCATTCGCTTTCCATTGCTTTCTTCCATTATTCTATGACATGATGTCTTATACAAAATGCGACTCATCATCCTCCTCTGGAATAATCAAGAAAATTTTTCTCAGTTACTTCATTTCATTGCAGCTTCTTGAGTTTCTTCTTTATATTGTTTAAGACTCTTATTGACCATCCTAAGCTCGTACTCACAAATGTAATTGAGGATGGTTAGCTTGTTATGTATTGCCTTGTCCTTATGTTTCACAAAGAGATGAAGCGTGACTAATTTTGCCTTTGTTTGAAAACTCTTCCATAACAAATGTGATAGTCTTTAATTCTTTTTCAGTCAATTTCATCTTTATTTTTACTCATAAAAACATAACCGTAACGAACTCTCACTTACCATCACTATGAGATTTTGCAACTAATCCTTATGGTCTTACAAAAAACTCATTCCATAATGGAGATGCATAGCCAACCCCTTTGATCTATGAAAACTCAAATATGACTTTTATTTAGTCCAACATTAATATGGTGTGGAAGTATCCACTTTAGAGGGCACATGGTTAAGCTTAAGTCCACATACACTTGATGAAACCAATGATATGTTCTAATCCACCAAAGGTAGACCTAATAATACTCTCCTACTCGCATTTGGTGGGTTAGCTTGATCTATAATATATTTAACCATGTCTAGTAGCATTTTATTATGCCTTTTATAAACTCCTTTTGGTAATGGAGTGCCTGAGATAGTTAACTATGTAATTATCCCTTTGTTTCCAAAGAGCTCACTAAAGCTGATTAAATTTACTTGTGACCTCGATCAACTTGTAGGACTTTTAAAATTCCTATCCATTTCATTCTCAAACTTCATTCATGTATCGTCTAAAGTACTCGAGCTTTAAATTTATGTGAAATCTAATAATGACCATAACAAGAGAAACTATCAATAAAGGTAATAATATACCAAGCTCTATGTCTCACCCTCACACTTATAGAACCACAGGTAATAGAGCATAATAATTGCAATGTATACTCAGTTGCAGTTTCCTTATTAAAAACATTTCTTTATGTTATTTCTAAACTAATTTATTTGTTTTAGACTAGCGACACGTTTATTCAAGTCAATACTTACATTAGTAGAAATGGTAAAGAAATCAAGCATAAAAAATTTACTAACTTGTCTAAATAACATAGAAAATTCTTGAAAGAAAGAATGAACCACAACCATACAATTTTATAAGACAATTCATACTATGATGTTTCCCTTTTTAAGAAATATAGGTCTAATAATATTTTCTATGCTAAGCTAAAATCTCAACTTCAGTACTGTTATGACCCTTAGTTAATGGCTTTACAACACTTCTTTTTATTAGACATTTCCATACCATATATCATAATTGTCCCATTAAGCTTATCAAATTTGTTCTTGATAGCCTTTCTTGGTTTAGTCATTAAAATCATCCTACACAAGGTTATTCATAATTGATTTAATCCAATAATTTATCAATAATATAGAACATCAAAGTATACAATGTCATCTACTTGTATCATTCCTAACTAAAAAAATTATATTATCTCCATGATCAGGAGAATACATTTGTACCTCCCATCACATAGATTCCAACAATATCACAATCATCTATAAAAAAATTTCATACAAGTACCTTAAATAAGATGCTCAATTATGACTATTAGAAGGCCCACTTTTTAAGAGCTCCCACTTAGATATTAGTTGACATTTACTTTATATCTTTCATTGCATTATGTTCATAATATCTCATTTAACCTCTTATCTAGGAGACTAGATGACATAATAGTTTTCCTAAGTTCTCTATTCATTTCATTTATGCTAATTTAAACTTATAAGATCTTAGTATCTTGCTCTTGATATTGTTCGCTTTAAGACCCTGATGTGGGTTGTGTGTAAACGGGGACAATATATCCATAGGGGTGGAGTGTGAAGCCCCACTTCGGTTAGGAAAGGGAATGAAAGACACCTTATAAGGGTCTAAATACCTCCATTTCTTGACACGTTTTAAAATTGTGGGGGTGGTGGGGGCCTCAAAGAAAACAATATCGAAAGTGAGGTGTAAAGATGTTAAATATAGTATTAGAGCTAGGCTCAGGTTGATATATGTTGATGTGCCAACGATGAAGTTGGACCTAGGGGTGGAGTGTGATGTCCCATATTGATTGGAGAATGAGAAAAAAAAATGCCTTATAATGATCTGGATACTGCCCCCTTTATGCGTTTTAAAACCTTGATAGGTAATGAGGGAGGAGAACGAAAAATACCATATAAGGATCTAAATACCTCCCTTTCTTGAAATGTTTTAAAATCGTAGGGGGTGATGAGGGCCTCAAAGCCAACAATATCGAAAGTGAGGTGCTAAGATGTTACATATGGGCTTAGATCTAGGCTCAGATTAATGTACTAGCGATGACGTTGGGCCCAGGGGGAGTGTGATGTCCCATATCGGCAGGAGTAGGTAACGAAAAATGTCTTATAAGGGTTTGGATATTGTCCCCTCTCGACGCATTTTAAATCCTTAAGAAAGGCAATGAGAGTCTCAAAACGGGTTTGATCAATAACTATTGTTTTTTTAAGGTTGTAAGAACTTTATGTCCTATACCATTTCAACAATCTCCTAGCGTGTTTCTTTATTTTCAAGAAGGAAAAATCCTAATGTCTTGTGCAACTGGTGTTATGCTTCTTCATATAAACATATAGCCTTTTCTCTCATGTATCTTATGATTTTAATTATTAGTTCCTGAACTATCTTTCAAGCTTCAGCTTGCCTCTATTACCCAAAAAAAAAAAAAATTGACTAGGCTTGAGGTTTTGTTCTTCTCTTAATAAATCTCTCCATTTATATTTTCTATCACTTTGATCCAACATTGCTTCTTCAGTATCTGGTCTTTCACTTTACCTCATTGAGGTTTCTTTGGTTTGAATCTTGACATTGACTCTCTTAAGATTCGAGAATTCAAGTTACTCTTAGAAATCTTCTTTTAAGACCTCTTCTAATTGCTCCTCTTATTCCATTTCATGATCAATTATAACCTTGCTTTGGATTCTTTTTTCTCTTGGTCATTTTCAGGATATTCTCCTTTTAGGTCATCACTTAAAGTTTCATACTCTAATGCTCAAATCCCTATATCATGTATTACTTCGATACTCACATTCATCGAAGTAATTTATGTTTAGATAAACATTAAGACTTTTTTTTTTGGTGTAAAAGCGGGGCAGTAGTCCATTCCTTCTATTATATCAGAATGCAACGTGGGTAAGAGATACCCATAAAGTCTCTATACAGACAACCAGCAATAGCACCTGGAGGTGAATCAAAACAAACTAAAACTTCCTCCTGCACAAAGCTTAAGTTGGCTAGGGAGTCAGCACAACAATTCCCCTCTCTATATACATGTACAAAAGCTATATTAGAAAACTTCTGTAGTACACAGTAAACTTTAGTCAGCAGCGTTGGATCCGCATCAGGAAGCCCCTCAGCTTGCAGTTTATACAGCACCTGCACCACGGCCAGCGAATCACATTCAATTATGACACAATCAAGTTTGCACCTCATTGCTACCTGCAAACCAGTTAGCACACCCCATAGCTCAGCTTTAACGGCTGAGCATGTCCCCAATTTCCTGGCAAAGCCTGATATCCATTCACCATTTCTCCCCTCAGTAAGCCACCACAACCAGCACCCCTTCCTTCCCCTTTAGATGAGCCGTCAACGTTCAGCTTGACCCAACCTGAGCATGGTGCCATCCATTTGATGTGCACCTCCTCACGTGCACCCTTCATCTTACCAAACTCATGGCTAGCTCGCTTCATTTCCTGGACATGCCACAGTACCACACCCCCTCTATTCTCAGGCACAACATAATCATTCACAAACAGGCATTTATTTCGCCAATTCCACAAACACCAACATGCAAAACCAAATTTTAGAGACCAGTCCATGTTACATCTAGACAAGTTCCACTCAAACCAGGCCCTACCTTGCAGTGAGGCAAAGCTAGTTGGGATGGAGTTCCCATATAATTCCTCCCACAGGCTATAAGCATACCTACAATCTCTCAACACATGCATTACACTCTCATTATGACCCCCACATTTGGAACAGCAGGGATTGGCCCCCAATATCTGACACCTTCTTTCCCCGGTTAGCAGTCTGTCATGCAAGGCTAACCACAAAAAGACTTGTACTCGTCTTGGCCCTTGCCACTTCCAAACTTTGCTCCAAACAGCTTCCATAACATTCTGTTCTTCCCTCAAACAGTGGTACATCTCAGCCACAGAGTATTTGTTATGTAATTTTACACCCCACCGGATGCTATCAGCTCCATTTGATTCTTTTGGAGGGGGCACAGCCTGTTGGAAATTATGCCCTATGGGCAAGTCATTGTACTTATCAACGATCCCCATATGAATTGGGTAGTCGCAATGTCTTGCTAGAGGTCGCTTGCGACTTGTGGGCTGGTACAGTATTGGCCCGCTGCCAATCTCATGTGGGCCTACAGGGTCGCACACAATAATGGCCCAACACGAGCAAGAGTGTCAGATTCATTGAATCTTAAATGTGTTTAAGATTTAATGAATACTTATTTAATCTAGGATGTGTGTGTGTGTATATATATATATGCATATATAAATATATTAAATTTGAAAATAATAATGATATTATTTATTGACAATAATATTATTATATATATAGTATTTAATTTATTTGATCAATTAAATAACTATAATAAATTGAGATATTGTATCTCAGATTTAATTTTCGAATAAAGATATTGCATATCAGATTTAATTTGAACTGAGATGTCGGATCTCATTTTAAATTAAATATAATGATATCATATCTTGATTTAATATATATTAAATTCGAAAATAATAATGATATTATTTATTGACAATAATATTATTATATATAGTATTTAATTTATTTGATAAATTAAATAACTATAATAAATTGAGATATTGTATCTCAGATTTATTTTTCAAATAAAGATATTGCATATCAGATTTAATTTGAACTGAGATATCAGATCTAATTTTAAATTAAATATAATGATATCATATCTTGATTTAATTTATAAATATAAATTAAATCAGAGGGCTTTTAATTCGGATTAAATAAATAGATTTGATTAGATCTATCAGATATATTTAATTAATATATTTTTTAATCCAGATTCAAAATTGGTTTTGAATATAATACGACTGCTAGGTTTAGAAAAACCTACGGGACATTTTGTTGAGAGTATTAGAAAGCCGCGAGAAACCCTAGATAGAAAATAGAGACACACAGTTCAGAGGCGCTAGCACGCTTCCGTTCGTGTTTCTGAAGGCTGTTCGTGTGGATACCGGTAGAGGAAGGAGATTCTAAAGAGTCGGCTTCTGCTGATCGAGAAGGTAGCCCACCAGTTCAAATTGTTCTGAAAGGTACGATTCGGAAACCCTAAACCTTGATTTAAACGCCGTTGAGCGATCCGCCTAAAGGATTCGTATTTTACTCCGCTGCGTGTACGGATCCCAACAGTGGCATCAGAGCCAACTCAACCGTGCGTTTAAATTAGATTTTACGCGTGTTTATATATATGATATATATGCTAAAACCGATCTTTGTATGCGTTTGAATTACAAAACTCGCGTTAGGGTTTCTACGGATAGCTAGTCGGATATTGCGGCAGTTCTCTGAATTGTTCAGATCGGACTGTGTAGCTGATTCGCGTGGATCTGAAACGTTCAGATCCGATGTCGATCAGTACGTTAGGGTTTGAAATTTTCGGGAAAAAAATCACGTTTTTTTTTGGAAATTATTTTCGAAAAAAAAGCACGTTTTTTTTTTTGGAAATTATTTTCGAAAAAAAACACGTTTTTTTGGGAAATTATTTTCGAAAACATGAAGTTATTTTGATCATGTAGGGATCCCAGCTGATTGTCGTGAGCGCGAGATTTTAAATCATTAATATAAATTAGAGAATTTATATCATGATAACTTTAACCATAATATTTTATTGCATAACTGTATGAATTAAATATATGGTGTGATTTAACTTGTTTGGGTATGGTGAACAATATGGCTCTAGAATTTACAAGTGTTGTATTTTTTTTAAAATATGGCATGCTATGTTGAAACGAGGTTTCTCATGAAGTATTTTTCTTTAATTTTATCTAGAGAAGTCCTCTCATTGGCTTGAGAGGATTCTAGGTTAGGTGAGCCATGTTGTGTCGCAGTCCTTGATTATGTTTTGGATTTGATCATTGCATAATTAATTTAGAATTTTTAATTATGGTTTGATTTGATCACTCACAATTAATTTAGAATTTTAATTATGGTTTGATTAGATCACTCATAATTAATTTAGAATTTTAATTATGCTTTGATTAGATCACTCATAATTAATTTATAATTTTTAATTATGGATTGATTAGATCACTCATAATTAATTTAGAATTTTAATTATGTTTTGATTAGATCACTCATAATTAATTTAGAATTTTAATTATGATTTGATTAGATCACTCATAATCAATTTAGAGTTTTAATTATGTTTTGATTAGATCACTCATAATTAATTTAGATATTATATGAGATACAATAGTGATTGCATTCATATAAGTATAATTAATAGGATTAATCTAATTATACCCTCTAAATAAAATCTTAAGTCATAATGCCACCAATAAATGAATACTTGTCAAAACCTAGATCGCCCATTTGTATGTTCCACCAAAGTGGATGCATCGAGTTATCTTCGTGAGACAAGAGTGAGTAATGGTGATACTCAATATTCATTATTGTCCTGACTTAATTGAGATTATCAAAACGGTTTTGGATCTCAAGGCATTAGATGGGATTAAACATGACACGTCATATGATGATTGAATTCCATAAAGATCTAAGAGTTACATATGATGTAATTGGCAAGGGGTTTGCCTACCTAAATAACTTAATTTAAGCGTCCTGCCAAAGCGGACTTAAATTTAAGCCAAATATGGATCTTAGCCCACTAATTATAATGAGGGTTCTTAATACAGTGGGAGGTTACTACTTAAACTTTGCATATCTTTAGTTGTAGAATCATGTAGTCTAGTAATACTTCAACACCATCAATGCGATCAGTCCTTAAGAAGGACGAACTTGATGAGACAAACTTTCTTGACATGTTTGGGAACTTAAGTGTTGATCCTAAACACGAAAGAAAAAAGAATATATCATCAATCAACCCATTCCAACTTTGTCATGGATTACAACATGGAGGAATCAATTTCTGAACTGCATGAGATGCTCAAAATTGCTAAGCTGAGACTTAGAGAGGCCTAGTTTTGTTTTGTCCATTCAGAAAGGAAGGGGTATGAAACCGAAAGCCAAGAAGGCAAAACCTCCGAAGGATAGAGTCTGCTTCTTTTACAATGAACTTGGTCATTTGAAAAGAAATTGCAAACTCTACCTCGAAGATCGGACAAGAACAAGAAGGATAGCGGGGCTATCGCTTCAAGTATCTATGTCATAGATATTCATTTTTCTACTTCCTCAACATGGGTATTGGATACTACATGTGGATCTCACATTTGAATAAATGTAGGATCTCAAGGACAGTAGAAAATTGAATGGACATATTTATGACATAACTAGTAAAAGGTTCAAGTCAAATGATTTGAATCCGACCTATCTATGGCATTGTCGTCTAGGCCATATAAATGAGAAACGCATTTCGAAACTCCATAAAGATGGATTTCTTAACTCATTTGATTTTGAATCAATTGATACATGCGAGTCTTGTTTATTGGGAAAGATGAAAAATGCACCTTTTACTGGACACAGTGAGAGAGCCACCGATTTATTGGGCCTCATACATACTGATGTGTGTGGACCAATGAATACATCTGCCCGAGGGGTCATTTGTACTTCATTACATTCATAGACGATTTTAGTAGATATGGGTATATCTATCTAATGAAACATAAGTCGAATCTTTTGAAATGTTCAAAATATTCCAAAATGAAGTGCAAAATCAACTTGGCAAAACAATTAAGACACTTCGATCGATCGGGGTGGTGAATATTTGAGCCAAGAGTTCATCGACCATCTTAGGAGTTGTGGGATAGTCTCGCAACTTACTCCTCCAGGAACACCTCAATGGAATGGTGTTTCTGAGCGGAGGAATCGAACTCTATTAGATATGGTTCGATCTATGATGGGTCAAACAGATCTTCCACCTTCCTTTTGGGGCCATGCCCTAGAAACAGATTGCGTTCACACTAAACCGTGTTCCGTCAAAGGCGCTTGAAAAGACACCATATGAGATATGGGTAGGAAGAAACCCAGTTTGTCATTTCTTAAAATTTGGGGATGTGAGGTTTATGTCAAACATCAAGCCTCGATAAATTATCATCCAGATCCTCAAAATGCCTTTTTGTGGGGTATCCTAAGGAAACTAAAGGATACTATGTCTACAATCCCACCGATCACAAAATGTTTGTTATTCGGAATGGTGTCTTTTGGAAAAAGAGTTTATCTCTAAAAGAACCAGTGGGAGTAAGGTGAACCTCGAAGAATTTCAAGAGTCACAAGACGACATAGAACCACAGATGGAAAACGGAGAAGACTCACAACAAGTTGTTGAGCCTACTCATGTAACACAAGACCCATGAAGGTCCGATAGAACACGGCTACAGCCTCAGAGATATGGATTTCTGATTACTGGAAGCCGTGATGTTTTGCTCATTGAGCACAATGAGCCAACTACCTATCGCGAGGCCATGGTGGGACCCAACTCCAAAAGATGGCTTGGTGCCATGAAGTCTGAAATGCAATCCATGTACGACAGTGAGGTATGGGCCTTAGTCGATCCACCTGAAGGTGTAAAAACCGTTGGGTGCAAGTGGGTTTTCAAAGAGAAAACTAACATGGAAGGCAAAGTAAATATCTTCAAGGCACGACTGGTTGCAAAAGGATTCACTCAAACTCATAGTTCGGACTATGATGAACCTTTTCCCCAGTTGCAATGGCCAAATCAATCAGAATCCTTCTTGCCATTGCATCATATTATGACTATGAAATATGGCAGATGGACGTCAAAACAGCCTTCCTTAACGGAAAGCTCCTTGAGGATGTGTACATGACACAACCCGAGGTTTTTGTGCGTCCAGAGGACTCGTAAAGTTTGCAAGCTTCAAAGGTCCATTTATGGATTGAAGCAAGCATCTCGGAGTTGGAATCATCGTTTTGATGAAGTAGTCAAAGAGTTTGGATTCATTCAAAACATAGATGAACCTTGTGTTTACAAGAAGGTTAGTGGGAGCACAGTTGTATTTCTAGTGCTTTATGTTGATGACATCCTACTCATTGGGAATGACATTCCTACCTTGCAGAGTGTCAAGTCTTGGTTAGGAAAGTCTTTCTCAATGAAAGATTTAGGCAAAGCCACTTACATCCTTGGGATTAGGATCTATAGAGATAGATCTAAAAGGTTGATAGGCCTAAGTCAGAGAACATACATAGACAAGCTACTGCATAGATTCAGTATGCAGGATTCAAAAAGGGGTAACATGCCCATGTCTCATGGCATCCATCTCGATAAGAATTTGTGTCCTAGTACACAAGATTAAAGAGACCGCATGAGTAAGATTCCATATGCTTCCGCCATTGGATCTATCATGTATGCCATATTATGTACTCGACCAGATGTGTCATTTGCCTTGAGTATGACCAGCAGATATCAACAAGATCCCGGTGAGGGTCACTGGACTGCTGTCAAGAATATCCTTAAGTACTTAAGAAGGACTAATGACTTATTCTTGGTATATGGTGGCTTGGAAGATGAGCTCTGTGTAACTGGTTACAAAGATGCGATTTTCCAAATTGACCAAGATGATTCAAGATCGCAATCAGGGTATGTATTCCTGTTGAATGGTGGTGCGGTGAGCTGGAAGAGCTCTAAGCAGAGCACTGTAGCTGATTCTGCAATAGAAGCTGAGTATATAGCAGCATCAGATGCAGCTGAGGAGGCCTTTTGGATTAGTAAGTTCATTAATGAACTAGGGGTGGTTCCTACCATCTCAAATCCAATAGACTTGTTCTGTGACAATAGCGGCGCTATTCCACAGACCAAGGAGCCTAGGTCACATCAAAGGACCAACCATATACTCAAGCGATTTCATCTTATCAGAGAAATCAATGATAGAGGTGATACATAAAAATTATTATGTAAAGTACCAGGAGAAAGCAAGTCATTATACTTTAGACGATTAAAGTATTCTCCTTTGTTATCATTTCGCGTTTACATTGATAACTGTATCCCTGGATATATCTAATAGATTATCCTAAATGTCCCTGGTCGATCATCTACGCGGGAGCGAAGATGAGATAAGACCAGTGTGACTTTGATGAGGTATGGAGATACGAATCAAAGTCATAGGCACTTGTAAGAGTACAAGGTCTTTGGATCGACCCACTATGAGAAAGCTGCATGGAATAAGTCATAAGCTTTTCTCATGTATAACCGCGTCACAACGCCCTTTGACCTGAGATCATCATGGATTCCTACATGATGAGTCGCTGGTCTTTGACCTAGTCAAAAGTCACCTTTGACCGGGTGATGATAAAGGCTTGGATCGGGATCCGTGGTTTTCATGCAGAGGAATGTGAATGGTCAAGATGGAATTTGTCCCTCACATTTGTAGAGAGATAATACTGGGCCCCTCGATGAGTGAGTCTAAGAAATGTATGGCCATACTACGATGGAAATGAGTTTCCATCTCAATTGTTAGACTACTCAAGAATCGAGAAAGTAATGGTCAAGAACAGGAAGTTGACATTTTCCATGCCTCATCCTTGACCAAATTATCGCGTGACAAAAGGGACGTGACATGGTTGTACGATAGGTTATATCGCATAAACAATGACGTTGATCCTCTTACTAAGCCGCTTGTACAAGTAAAACATGAGTGTCATGTTAGGGCAATGGGAATTAAGGTAATTAATGATTGCACCTAGTGCAAGTGGGAGTCTGTTGGAAATTATGCCCTAGGGGCAAGTCATTGTACTTATCAACGATCCCCATATGAATTGGGTAGTCGCAATGTCTTGCTAGAGGCCGCTTGCGACTTGTGGGCTAGTACAGTCAAGGGCGGACCCAAGGGGGGCTAGGGGTGGCCCCCGCCCCCCCTATTTTTTTTCTTTTTGTTTTTTTAAAAAAAAAGTATATATGTGTTTGTTTAGTTGATGAGGGTCCAGTGATGCACGTTTTGAAGTCTAAGTCTCTGCGTACTGTCTATTATCCCTATACACACATATATACGTAATGTGGATTCTAAATATAAGACATAATTAAATTTTTTTTAGAGAGATTAAGGAAGTTAAATTAGTTACTTAATTAATAATATGTTGTGTATGATTAAATTATTCAGAAAAATTAGTTTGGAATTGAGTTTTAAATTTAGGACTTGATATTATATTTAGCACATCATGTATATACTTTACAGATCCATATATACAGTGCCTTATCGTCTTGTATTTCCAATGCCAAGTTTTTCTTATTGTTGATGAAGCTAGTGATGTATTTAAAAAAAGAGCATATGGCTATTGTTTTGAGATACATTGATAAAGATGGTTTTATATGGGAAAGGTTTTTGATCTTGTACATGTGGAAGATACAAGTGCTAAGACTTTGAAACAAGGAATATTCAACATTATTCAAGATATTTCAAATGTTTTACATCTGGTTTCAACTACAAAAGAGTTACTTTAGAAATTAAGAGAGACAATAATGCTTTCTTGGTTCATGTTCAAGAATTTTGCATAAAACATGACATTGACATTCCAAATATGAGTACAAAATATATTGGAAGGAGAGGTCGTGCTCGAAATGAACAAAGTGATTAACCACTGAAAGATCTTTGTTTGCTATGAAGATAATCAAGAACAGGCTTCAAAATAGAGATGAGTTTAAAAATATGAAAACAAGTAGAGTAAAAGTCAAGTGAAGTGATCTTAATTTTTATAATAGATTTCTTTTAATTTTTTGTATATTAGGTCTATATTGTATTTCAAGTACTTTTATTTATTATATAATATTTTTTATTTTCGCCCCCCTAATCAAAATTCCTGGGTCCGCCCCTGGGTACAGTATTGGCCCGCTGCCAATCTCATGTGGGCCTACAGGGTCGCACACAAGAATGGCCCAACACGAGCAAGAGTGTCCAGATTCATTGAATCTTAAATGTGTTTAAGATTTAATGAATACTTATTTAATCTAGGATGTGTGTGTGTGTATATATATATATGCATATATAAATATATTAAATTTGAAAATAATAATGATATTATTTATTGACAATAATATTATTATATATATAGTATTTAATTTATTTGATAAATTAAATAACTATAATAAATTGAGATATTGTATCTCAGATTTAATTTTCGAATAAAGATATTGCATATCAGATTTAATTTGAACTGAGATGTCGGATCTCATTTTAAATTAAATATAATGATATCATATCTTGATTTAATATATATTAAATTTGAAAATAATAATGATATTATTTATTGACAATAATATTATTATATATAGTATTTAATTTATTTGATAAATTAAATAACTATAATAAATTGAGATATTGTATCTCAGACGTATTTTTCAAATAAAGATATTGCATATCAGATTTAATTTGAACTGAGATATCAGATCTCATTTTAAATTAAATATAACGATATCATATCTTGATTTAATTTATAAATATAAATTAAATCAGAGGGCTTTTAATTCGGATTAAATAAATAGATTTCATTAGATCTATCAGATATATTTAATTAATATATTTTTTAATCCAGATTCAAAATTGGTTTTGAATATAATACGCCTGCTAGGTTTAGAAAAACCTACGGGACATTTTGTCGAGCGTATTAGAAAGCCGCGAGAAACCCTAGATAGAAAATAGAGAGACGCACAGTTCGAGGCGCTAGCACGCTTCCGTTCGTGTTTCTGAAGGCTGTTCGTGTGGATACCGGTAGAGGAAGGCAATTCTAAAGAGTCGGCTTCTGCTGATCGAGAAGGTAGCCCACCAGTTCAAATTGTTCTGAAAGGTACGATTCGGAAACCCTAAACCTTGATTTAAACGCCGTTGAGCGATCCGCCTAAGGGATCCGTATTTTACTCCGCTGCGTGTATGGATCCCAACACAGCCAGTATGAGGTCTCTTCCTTCATCATTAACCCACTCCCTCAACTTCGCCATATCCCATTCACCCAACTCATTGGCCATATCCTTAACTCCTACAACCTCCCCATCAATCAGCGACTGTCGTATACAGTTCTCAGCTAGGTTACCACTACTCTCCAGCCAATTGTCGAACCAGAATCTCACTCTTTCCCCACTACCAACGTTCCAACGACTATTCGATAAGACTTTCGGCCATAATCTACACAACTTCTTCCATATCTCAGAATCTGAATTGACCATTTTGCACTCAGTGGGGAGGTCCTTGCCCCTTCCATACTTACCAGCCAAAACAGAAGAGACCAAGTTGTCGGGCTTGGAGATGACATTCCATGCTGTTTTGCCTAGCATTGCATCATTCATGGCATCCAGCTTTCTTAGACCAAAGCCCCCATTCTTCTTTCGTTTGCACATTGTTCCCCAACTAATTGGATGTATTTTTCTCCTTCCTACATCACTGTTCCAAATGAAGTCACGCTAGATTTCTTCCATTTGCGTCGTTACCCCTTGCGGAATGCACGAGTATTGCATACAATACACAACCATTTGATTGGTCACTGAGTTGACCAAAGTCAGCCTTCCAGCTAAGGAGAGCGTCTGCTTTTTCCAACTGCTCAGTCGCCCCTGCATCTTGTCTATAATGTGCTGAAACTTCCTCTTATGGTTCTTGCCACCTACCAGTTGAGCACCCCCAAGTACCTACCAAGGTCTTCCATTTTCTTAAAACCCGAGTATGCACACACTGTGTTCTGCATGTTTCTATCAATATTATTTGAAAAGAAAATACTGGTTTTCTTGGAGTTAATTTTCTGTCTAGAGAGCTCGCCAAAAGTCTCCAAGGTGAGTATTACTGAGCATATATTATCTAGATCAGCCTCACAGATTAAAAGGAGATCGTCCACAAACAACAAGTGTGAGATTTCAGTACCATTTCTGCCTAGCCTTAAAGGATTCCACCCCCTCCTACTAACACAATCCATGATTAAGTGGGAAAGCTTCTCCATACCAAGCACAAAAAGATATGGGGAAAGGGGATCATAATTATCCTTCTCAAATGTTCATCTACTCCAACCTCTTCTCGTACTTTACCAACAAAACACCAAGACATTCTATCATAGGCCTTCTCTAAATCAATCTTTATGACCATGAAACCTTTCCCTTGTAGCCTTGACATAGAGTGCACTACTTCGTTTGCTATTATTGTATTGTCATGTATGCTTCTACTAGGGATGAAGCTTGATTGATAGGGGAAATCAGCTTACTCATCAAAGGCTTCAGCCTATTAACAATCACTTTGGTTAGGCTTTTGTATAGAACATTGCACAAGGCTATTGGGCGAAACTGACTAACCAATTCCGGCGCATCTACTTTTGGGATAAGCACCACCAGTGTATCATTTATGTCCCCAATTCTCTTAGGATCTCTCCACAGCTCCTTAATAAATTGTATTACAAAGGCTCCCACTACCTTCCAATTATGCTGATAAAAAACAGCGGGGTATCCATCATTCCCCAGAGCTTTGAACCCTCCCATTTGAAAGAAGGCTCTTTTAATCTCCTCCCCACTAATCTCCCTACTCAACCTTCGCAGATGCTCATCAGCAACCATCCCCTATCTTTGGTTTGTGTTAATCCAAGGCCTATCATTAGCCTTTTCCTTGAACAGGTTGTCATAGAAGCACTGGAACATGTCTGCTATCTTCTCATCCTCTTCAACCCACAACCCATCATTGTTCTTCAACATTTTTACTTTGTTCCTCCGTCTTCTAATAAGCGTTTTGGTGTGGTAGTATCTTGTATTGTGATCACCCTCCTCCATCCATTGTCCTCTAGATTTTTGAAACCAAAGCACTTCCTCTTGTCTAAGAATTTGTAACAATTTAGTTTCCAAGTCCCTTTCCAAATTGAAAAGGAAGATATTATCCCTTCTGTGATTTGCTCGCTGGATCCCATTTAATCTATTCAGTATCTGCCTCTTTCTACTTTCAATTCTGCCAAAGACATCTTTGTTTCAGCGGACTAGATTGTGCTGCAAGTGTGATAGCTTACAATTGACATCCTCCTCACCCTTCCAACTTTCCTCAACTAGTTTTCCATATTCCTCATGTAGCTGCCAGGCGACCTCGTATCTGAAAGGTTTAGCCCTACAACTCTTGCTTTCTGCCTCTACACACACCACAAGTGGATGATGATCGGAGCAAACCCTTAGGACAACTTTAAAAACAGCATTAGGGAAATGTGCTTGCCACTCAACATTGCATAAGCATCTATCCAAGCGTTTGTATACTCTTTCTAGTCCTTCCCATTTAGACCCTTTCCAAGTATAAAAAGGACCATTTGCCTCTAAATCAATCAGATTGCAATCTTGTATCCAACTATTAAACTTTCTACATTTTGTCTCATTCACTCTTCCACCCCCTTTTTGCTCCAAAGGTGTCTTGATTTTATTAAAATCCCCCCCAACAGCCACGATTCAGTTATCTCATGAGCAAGATTTAATAGCAACTCCCAAGTCCTGAGTCTTTTTTGTTCATTAGGACTAGCATATACAGCTGTGAAATACATCTTTTTGTCATTCAGAGAAAGCTTACAATGTATAAATTGTTCTTCTAATGCCAACACATCCACAATTAAGTCATCTAGGCTCCAAAGAACCCAGATTCCACCTAAAAACCCCTCAGCCTCCCTTCTCACAGAGTGTTTAAACCCCCAACTTTTTACAGTTCTATTGGCTAGGGCTCCACTGATCCTAGGCTCTAGAATTACAACCACATCTAATTTGTATCTACGTTTCATATCCCTAAGCACAACAGTAAAACCTTTGCTTGCTGCGCCTCTACTATTCCATACAAGAATATTCATCATCATAACGAATAGTGTTAAAGACGGAAGAGACCAGTTACCTGGAGCCCGCAACCTTAGTAGCCAAACACACATCATCCACGCTTATTTGAAATGGGTCATTCGGATCATCGACATCCCCCTCCATCAGAAGATCCTCTTTGTACGCCTCCTCCATACTCTTAGAGGCAATGCAACCATCTCCAGGGTGAAGATTTTCTTTCCCAGATAGATTGACCATATGCCCACTGTACCTCTCCAATTTACTCTCCGCTACTTGATCATTGTTCTTCTTCAGCTCCTTTAAACCTCCCTTGTAATTGCCCCTAACTTCCTCACCATTGATTAACACATTTTCCTTCCTCTCCTGTCTCACTCTTTCTTTTTTTCCCCTCATTTAGCACTGGTCCCAAGCCATTCCCCTTCTTCAGCTCAGGAACTTTGTTTGCTTCTCGTATCTTATCATTTACTCCCTTTTTCCTGTAATGACTATAGTTCTCCTCTCTGTGAACCTTTTCGGAAGGAATACTTTGCTCATCTTTCTCCTGGGCATTAGCGGCTCCCTTCACAGTCCCCTCACTCCCTGGGTCTACACTCAAAACCGAGAACCTAGAGCCATTCTGTGTAGTATGTACTGGTAGAGTGTTCTTCCTCTGCCTTCTAACTCTCTATACAGCTTTCCATATGTCCTTTTCAACTACGCTATCAACACCATTTCTTGGAATCTCCTCCATAGCCTCCATATCCATCCTCACCTCTGATTTCTTCCTATGGAACTCAGAGCAAACCTCTTTATTGTGTCCAAACCACCCACATTTATTACACAACATTCCTAGACTCTCATACACGACACTGAGAGCCTGGCCTTCGACCTTGAACTCCGGTATCAACGGTTTAGTTAGATCCAGCTCAACATCCTTGCGAACCTACCTTTGGCTCTTTGTGCCGTATGTATGTCCAGCCTTATGGCTTTGCCTATTGCATTTCCCAAATTCAATAAAAATTTCTTGTCGAATAAGGGGGCAGGCAAGTCAGGAAAGCGCACCCAAGCCACAACAGACTCTATCTTCTCATTCTTTGGGCAGAAATCCGGTCGCCAACGAGCTACATTCAAGTAAGCATCCAGTATAACCCACGGACCCCCAGTCAGAGCCTCCATATAGTCTTCCTTATTCTGGAAATTGACCAAGTAGTAGTCATTTTCCAGGTCAAACACATCGATCTTCCCCTTCCTCTCCCAAATTTGACGTAATTTCTTGACCATGAAACCGTACGACGGTTGTCTACTCAGAAGCTTCACCACCAAAGTCCGGCGGAAGGGTCTCATCAGACGCTCCCTCTCCTTTTCCTCAAATAGGAACGCAGGGCAGAGCGGGTTCGATACATCCACTGATATTCCATCGCACGAATTTAGGACCTTCGCAAAGTTCGTATCTGCTCCATAATCCTCAATTTCTTCCTCCTCCTCGTTTTTTGACCATTCCCACCAGCACACACTTGGATTCACATTATTGAGTAGAGATTCCCTATACGATATCGGCGGTGGAGACTTACCATCCGGTTTCATCCAGCCTTCCTCGCGCGACTTCACAGCTTCTTCACCCGTAAAATCCCCTGCCGTAGAACTCACCTTACGTTTCCTTCGACTTCCCTCCCTATCCTCCTCCATCATTTCCTCACCTTCCCCCCTTGCAAAGAGCGACCGGAGGGGACACTCATTTCGCCGTCACAGTGGGTGGCGGATCCCTCTTCTCTCAGATCGGAACCCTAGCAGAGCCCCTCTAATTAATTCAAGTTTTCACATTAAGAGACTTTAATTTAACTAAAACACTTGTTTCTTTTCTATACCACTGCCAAAAAGTTCATACCTTGGGATAAGTCCAAAAGTTTTTCAACACAAAAAAAAAAATTTGTTCAAAAGATAAAAAATCTTTTGTTTCAATGCTGTAAAAACTCTGGTTACATATTTATCTAAAATAAAATAAATTATTATAAATATTATAAGAATTTAACAAAAAAATTACTATAACATCACTAAAAATGTTCAAAACAACCAACATGGGTTGGCACAAATGGTAAGTGGCTTGTGTCGCTTAAGCAATGTTTCGAGTTTGAGCCTTGTGAATGCAGAAAAACCCTGCTGGGAGACTCACCCATCATAGTCATGTGCTCGACTCGGGTCAGATCCGGAATTAGTCAGGGTGAAGCTTTGAATATCGGATGGGCAACCAAAAAAAAAAAATGTTCAAAACAAATCCAAACATGTTCTAAAAGATATGTTAATCGTACTATTATGAAATATTACATTTCTCCTCCCAAAATTTTGATCCTAATGCTATTAGACCTGAGCCCTGATTCACATGGGCTTAATGTAATCATTTAAATAATTAAGAAAAATCATTTTTTTTTGAAAAGCTGGCGGTTAAGAAATTATCATTATTTTAGATTTTGTACATATTAAAATATTTTGAAATAAATTAGAAAACATTTAAATATGCACCCTCCAACTTCTAAAACCCAGTTGATAATAAAAGCATAGAAAAAACGTACATGAGCACCCATTACATTAAGAGAAAAAGGGATAAAATACAAAATGAAACCTAGCAAAATTACAATCAAAGCCCACGTCCTTCTGATATTATAGAGCATATTCATATATCTAAATCATCATCTGGGTCTTCATCAGAATCTGGCATCTCATCATCTGAATCACGATAATATATAATCTCACCCGTGCCAGAACCCCCCCTTTTGCCACCAGAAGTTTGCTTTGCCTCAGCGTTGTAATCTTCAAGCGATCTTCTACCATCATATATTTGTATTGGCCTACCATTTCCTAAGAATACAATGATCAAGCTTTAACGCATATCCGTCGTTTGAAAACTGAAAGGAAAGAGAAAAATACTCTTTTTGGGAAGAATTTTTTTAGCACAGATCTAAATTACGTACCTTGGTGTTCAAAAGGTAGCACAACCTTGGCCCTATCAGTTCGCTCCTTCTCAGACAGCTGCAGATTGAATTGTAGCTGCTCAAGAAAGAACTTCAAATCATTCATTACCAATCAAACAGCAAGAAGTTCATATTAACAATTTACTTTTGGGTTAAGCCTAAGTTTGCCCCGGAAGTTTCCATGAAGAGAGCTGTGGGTATCTGAAATTTTTTTAAGATTACATTTTTCTAAACCCTATACCCTAATTGTTAAAAAAACTAAAGTAGACTATTAAAAAATTAACAGACAGTAAACATTTTTTATGGTCAAGGGCAACATTGCTCATTTTTTAACACTTTCAAGATAAAATTTATCCAATAAACTTTATTGGAGACCAACAACTGTGCAAAACTTTCCAAGGAAAAATTGGAGACCTTAATGCTTTATTTATTTACTTGAAAGGGAGCTGTCAACCAGAAAAATGAAACTGTCTTCTCTTTATTCCTCTTTTGCAGAGAGAAGAGATGAGACTTTTTCTTCCATTGCAAGAAGGTTATCCTCAGCTTTTCTTTTTCAGAGAGATAAAACCCACACCATATAGGAAACTATATAACTGACCTTCGGCAGTAGGCCTGAAACGGATGATGCTCCATCCACTGATGAAACAGATGTAAAGCTGATTCCTTCAGGGTCAACTTTAAATTCTTCACTCTGAATACAAGGTCGGAGATATTATATCAGTCCACCAATGTAGATTGATAATTCCCAACAAATCTTACAGAGGAAGAAAGGGCTCACAATCACTCTAACTCGCCCGTTTCTACGTTTGAACCTGACATTGAACTTCCCCCTGCTAAAGCTTTGTTCAGACAAGCAATTCTCTGAATTACCTCTTTGACCATTGAAAGAATGATGAAATGGTTCAACATTGGCCACCATGGAGGACATGTAATCAAGAGCAGCTGGAACCCTATCGTCATGAAGATCAGAATGCAATAACCCAAATATACACGAAATTTGATCTGCAGCCATCATAAAACAATGAACATAAGATACAAAGTGGTTCAAACATCAAGTTGACTTTTAACCATAATTCATAAATGTGAATGAGCAAAAACAATCACATTTTCTTGGCTTGGAACTACCAAAAAGGAATTTACCAAACTAAATCAGAATAAAACAGACATTATATGAGAAAATTAAATAATCTAAATTCAGTGCAAGAATGAATACCATGGCTCCGCAGGTTACTTAAAAAGCCTGAGACGGACTGTGAAGTTGTATGTCTCAACAGTTCACTTAGCTAGAAAAATGCAATAGAAATCCATCAGAATTCAAGAGACAAATACAGAATTTACAGAGAAGAAACTAGGGCACAAATTGATTTACAAACAAGGTGTAATTATTTTTAATTTTCATGCAAAATGAAATTTGGAAAAACTTCTCCCTGCTAGACTCTTCATTATTTCCTAACTCAACTCCACAAGCAAAACGAAAATTAAATACTATGCAGGTCTATTTAGTTTACATTGATAATCGCTGTACAAAATTATATCAATTTTAACTGTAACAGGATATATACAAAGCATTAACCTGACCAGCTTTTCACCAAATTCCAACAAAACAAGTGACCATTTTATGTATTACATGCAAACTTTACTCCCTAAACCTAAAGTCCCATTTTCAAGTTAGTTACTGTACCTACATCTAAAAGCAAGACAAAGCCTAGTTTACATGGGCTCTACCTACATGTTGTGAAGGTTGTAGAGAATTAGGGGGATTGGGAGAGAAACACATTCGAAGCAAGTGCTGTTACACATTCCATTCATACACAATATTGATCATACATGAGTGATTAAGCTAGGCTCTCCCCTTTATATAGGCTAGCCTTAGACTCAATCATAGTATGGCCCATAACAGCCCATAAGCCTATAACAAATACACATGAAAGCAATACAATCAGATCCTAATGTCCGGCCTTACAGGATTAGTAATTATGCCGCTATTACCCTTAACTACTTACTATTATCCCTAATCAGTCCTAAGGCCTCATAGGATTAATATCGTGCCCCAGTTCCTAATTCCTAACCCTAACACAGATTATTTATGACTTATGTATCAATATTCCCCCCTTAAGATCCCTTGTCCTCAAGGGTCAGCAATAGGAAACATTGGAAATTGCGTTTGAAACTGATATAACAGCACCCAAGATGCTTCCTCCTCAGCTAGCTTCTTCCATTTGACTAATATTTCAGTGACAATTCTTCCTTTCCTGCGCCCCAATTATAATTAACTTGCCCCTGAACCAAGTTTGCAATAAACTGTGTGTAGGACAAATTTGAACAGGTGAGAGCCCTTTTTGTAGCAGACCGTCACTTAAACATTCAATCCTTTTACAACCCAAATGTAAGGTTAATGGGCTCATGTATTTACTATCACCTTTATAGCCCAAATGCTCATTTGAACTTAGAAAATCCAGGGAATCCAAGGACTTCAGAGAATCTGCCAAATAACTCCACGTAGTAAAAATAGGAGCCAACTGTGGCTTTTCCAACTCACCCTCTTGCAGCCACGTATCCTTCTGTATCTGCCACCTACTTTGGTGTAAACTTCCTGGATCAAGTGCATAATCGATGCTCAATGGTACACTGAAAATTGCAGAAACAGTCGGCGACAACGGATAATGACTCAACGGCAGAGAACTAACAGTAACCAGAAATTTCTTCGGCAGCGAGTCGACATTCACAAACCCGTAAACTCCATCTGTCGCAATAGCGTTTTTGTCATTCGGCGGCTCCGACGAGACTGTTTGCGTTGACAACTCCAAGTCGCTCAAGCTCGCTTCTCTGGTTCTTTCCGTCGCACTCTCCACATTCCCGTGAGTTATCTTGTTCGCACTTACCCTTGTTGCTGGTCCACAACGCTTCTCTGTCCTCTGCAACAAAGTCTCTAATTGAGCAGAGATGGTTTGTAAAAGGTCCCCATTTTGTTGTAAAATATCTTCGATCGCCTTGAACTGAATTTCTGCGGGGTCGGCCATGGGAGCGATCTAAGCTCTTGTACTGACCATACAAGGTTTACAAATCTGATGTTAATGATTGGCCAATGATGAATCCAGAGTTTCAGACAACAGCAACAATCTAACCAGTTGACTCTTTCTAAAATGAAGAACTAGTTGAGACAAGGAAACGGAGGTAGTCGATGGTGTGTCCAGAACCAGACAAACCAATGATGATTCGAACCAGTCAATGACACGGATAAGAACCAGAACCAAATGAACTTGAACCAGTTGACGAGAAGCAATTAGGCCTGAACTTAGAAAAACAGAGGTTTGGTGATCACAAACACAATTGGCTCTGTCTAGAAAGGAAAACCCAAGGCAGAATCACAAACCCAGTCGAATCAGAAATGCAGAACCAGAAGAACCCACGATACAATGAGAAACCAGCAAATTGACAACGTGAAAGACTCGAAATTTGGTGATGACAGAAACGACAATTGGAAATCACCCAACCAGTCAACTTGGTCAAATATGAAGAACCAGACGCAACCCACAATGCAACGATAATACCTGACCCCGGCAATGTAGACTCAAACTCATGTGACGCTAACCCATATATGCCAATTACTCAGCGTTTAACAGAGACTAACAATCAAAACCAGTCAGTGCCAGTCGACTCATTCTGAAATGAAGAACCTGCTGAGATAAAGCATAGAATTCCGATAGCCAGAAGTGACACAAAAACAGAGGTAGTCGACGAGACTCCCAGAAGTAGGCGGTGAAACCGGAAACGAAGAACCAGAACGAGAAGGACCAGAATGTAGACGCCAGACGCCCAACGGAAATTTGACGATGCCACAAAAGAACCGATTGAACCAATCGTAGATGAAGATTTCAGAATTTGATGATGATAACCAGAAACTTGTCGAATAATTTGAAAATGAAACCAGAATTTGATGACGGAGACTGGCAATATTGATCACCCAGGACCAGTCGACGAGACAGAAACACTCAGCGCCAACACCCGAACGAACCAGACGCACTCGCGGAGGATCTCAAAATATGGCCGAGTCGTCGCCCTGAATGAAGACCCATCGAGCAGAGACCGCCAAAATTGATTCGGAAATAATGACAACCTGTTAGGGACCAGATTTAATGCGCTGAATCTTACTCCAAATCAGTGGTGCTACTGATATAAATGTTAAAACAGAATACAACAACCTCTGGAAGTAAATGAATATACTCTCCAGCCAAAAGAAAATAAGCCTCGACGAAAGCTCACTCCCTCTCCTCAACAACTTATCAAAATATTCCTTAACTATCTCCTCCCCCTAACGGCTAATATATGCCAAACAGAACAACTGTCACAGCACCCAAAAACCACCCTATATGACGCTAGGATCCTAAGTTTACCTAAAACAGAAAGTCAGCCCCGCAACCTTAAAAAGCACCTTGCTCCCTTGTTTGTGCTAATTAGTCTTCCTAGGCCTTCGTGCATATGTTTGACCAGCAAAGGGGTCTCTTTCATCACCTTCCCCTAAAAGCGCCACCTTGTCCTCAAGGTGAAAATCTGAAATTGGGTGGCAATTACTTCGCGTTCTCCCAAGAATTTTCATGAGGAGGCAAACCTTCCCACCGTATAAGCACTTCCAGCTGTCCATTGGCTAGTGTCCTGGTCTTACAAATCGCTGCCGGCTTCACTTCCAGTTCCATTTGTTCAGTCAAAGCTGGTGGTATTGTTGGCGTCACTATATCCGAGTGCACAGATTTCTTTAGGACTGATATGTGAAAAGCTGGATGGATGCGAGTTGTGGGGGTAATTCCGGGCGGTAAGCAACAGCCCCCACTTTCTCCACCACCTTGAATGGTCCATAGAAGCGAGGACTAAGTTTTCATTAACCCGCTTAGCCAATGACCGCATCCTATAGGGTTGGATCCGTACATATACTTGGTCCCCCACTTCGTATTGGACATCCCTACGATGTTTGTTAGCTTGCTTCCTCATAGCGTCTTGAGCCTTGATTAAATTCTCCTTCAAGGTAGCTATGACCTCATTTCTGGACTGAATCTGCATGTTAACATCTTCTATTGCTGAAGGTTCGTTTGAGAGTTTGAGGAATGCGGGAGGATCCCTTCCATACACGGCCTTAAACGGGGTCATGTTTGCTGATCCTTGATGGGTGGTATTATACCAATACTCGGCCCACGACAACCATTGAGCCCATTGATTCGGCTTCTCACTCGTAAAACACCTTAAGTAAGTCTCCAACCCCTTGTTAAGAACCTCCGTTTGACCATCAGTTTGAGGATGGTAGGCCGAACTTAAGCACAATTTAGTTCCGGCTTGTTTGAACAATTCTTTCCAGAATTGGCTCACAAAAACGCGATCCCTATCGGAAACAATTGTCTTGGGAAAACCATGTAACCGTACTACTTCCTTGACAAAGATTCCAGCAACCTCTGTGGCACTGAAAGGATGTTTGAGGGAGAGAAAATGGGCATATTTGGTGAGGCGATCGACCACGACCAAGATGGTATCCTTCCGTTGGGATTTGGGTAGTCCCGTAATGAAATCCATGCTAATGTCTTCCCATATTGCATGTGGAATTGGGAGTGGCTGCAACAATCCCGCCGGCGATAGTGCTTGATGTTTGTTCCTTGGCAGACCCCACATTCAGCAACGTACCGCTGTACATCTCGCTTCATTCCCTCCCAATACACCAAGTTAGCTATCCTTTTGTAGGTTCTTAAATAACCTGAATGGCCCCCTATGGGTGAGTCATGATATTCATGCAGTAACAAGGGAATTCTAGCTGAATTTTTTGGTAAAACTAGCCTCCCCTTGTAGTGCAAACACCCTTTAAATAGAGTATAGCCATCTGGCCCTTCTTCGCTGGTGATCAATTGCTGCAATAGGTGTTTCAGCTTCGGATCAGATTGCACCTCTTTTCCCAAGCTTCAATATCCTCATTCTGCCATGCAGAAAAAGCCATTAGTTTCAGCGTCTCTTCCTTCCTTGACAGCGCATCAGCGGCCCTATTCTCCTTCCGGGCTTGTAAACAATCTCGAACTTATATCCCATCAACTTAGAAACCCATTTCTGCTGGTTTTCCTCCAAAACTTTCTGCTCCAGCAAGTATTTCAAAGCCTTCTGATCAGTTCGGATGATGAAGGTCTGTCCCCATAGGTAGTGTCTCCATTTTTTAACCGCAAGCACAATTGCCATTAATTCCCTCTCATAAACTGAACCCATCTGAGCCCTTCTTGACAATTTTTGACTGAAATAAGCTATTGGCTGGCCTTGTTGCATCAGCACAGCGCCTATGCCGGTCCCGGAAGCGTCTGTTTCCAGTTCAAAAGAGTTGGAGAAATCCGGCATTGCCAGCACCGGAAGGGTTGTCATGGCTGTTTTGAGGGCTTCAAAAGCTTTAGTGGCCTCCGGGGTCCAATGGAATGCATCCTTCTTCAAAAGATCAGTCAACGGGCTTGCAATCTTGCTGTATCCCTTGACAAATCTGCGATAATACCCGGTTAACCCCAAGAATCCACGAAGTGACTTGACATTAGTTGGCTGGGGCCATGCCATCATGCTCTCAACCTTGGTGGGATCAGCTTGAACTCCCTGTGCTGAAATTATGTGACCTAAATACTCAATTCTGGTTTGCACAAAGTCACATTTTTTCAGATTAATAATCAAATGATTATCCTGCAGAATGGACAGCACCTTCTCCAGGTGTTCAAAGTGAGATTTGACATTGCAGCTATAGATTAATATGTCATCAAAGAATACGAGTACGAATTTGCGAAGATACCCTCGAAATATATCATTCATTAGTGCTTGGAAGGTAGAGGGAGCATTAGTAAGTCCGAATGGCATCACCTTGAATTCGTAGTGTCCTTCATGGGTCCTGAATGCTGTCTTATGCTCGTCTCCTTCCTTGATGCGAATCTGATGGTATCCGGATTTTAAATCCAGCTTTGAAAAAATAGTAGCTCCTTTAAGTTCATCCAATAATTCATCAATGGCTGGTATGGGAAACTTGTCGGGTACTGTAATTTTATTTAAAACCCGGTAATCGACGCAAAACCGCCAGCTCCCATCCTTCTTCTTAACTAGTAATACAGGGCTGGAATAAGGGCTATTACTTGGCTGCACAATTCCAGATTGAAGCATGTCTCTGATCAGCTCCTCAATCTCTTTTTTCTGAGCATGGGGATATCTGTAGGGTCGGATATTCGGAGGCTGTTCCCCTGGTTTGATCACGATAGCATGGTCCCGCGAACGTGTAGGAGGTAGGTTTCCTGTAGCTTGGCAGACTCCGGAGAATTTATTTAACAGGCCCTGAACTTCTGGAGTCAACATCTGAACTTCTTCATTTTCTTTTTCAATGCGGCTGCATTCCAATAAATACCCTTGACCCTTCTTTCGAACCATTCTCACCATTGATTTCAGCGAGACCTGTGCCTTTGACAGTGTGGGATCCCCCTTCAAACAGATTCTTTTGCTCTTCTTCCCTATTTTCATGGTCATCTGGCCCCAATTTACCTTAACATCTCCTAGCGTCCTCAGCCATTCAACACCTAGGACCGCATCAATTCCCCTCAGGGGAAAAGGGTAGAATGTCTGCACGATCGTGAGGCCTTGTACTTGTAGGGTCACAGCCGGACAACGCTGACTCCTCCTTACTGTGTATCCATCACCTACTGTGATGGTGTACTCGGTCACCTCTTCCACCGTGACACTACTCAGGTCCAGCAAGCTTTCAGCTATGAAATTGTGGGTTGCCCCACTATCAATCAAGATGACCACTGATTTTTCCGCGAGTTTCCCCTTAATTTTCATTGTGTGATTGCTCTCTATCCCAGATAAGGAGTTTAAAGAAAGCTCTATCTGATTTGCTTCTTCTTCTATATCAAAGAAAATTTCTTTCCCCTCCCCTGGTTCCTCCGATCGTTTCTCACCGGTGTCGCCATCCACGTCAAGAAGGTATACCTGCAGGTGCTTATCTTTGCAAATATGTGTGGGATTATACTTATCCCCACATTTATAACAGAGTCCGAGTTCCCGCCGGCGATTCATCTCGGAATCAGAGAGTCGACGGCTCCATCCCGGTTTCCTCGTGGTTGATAGCATCGACGTTGTGCTTCCTGTTCTCGTCTCCAATGGCTTCGGGTCGGGTCGGGAGTACTGGCTGTCTGATTATTTTGGGTTGTTACTCGTGTGGGCTCGGTGTAATGGGTGACCCGGGAGAGGTTGGGTTGGGTCGGGTTCCTCTTGAACCCGATGCTTTGCGTTTGCGTCTGCGTATGTATCGCCTTCATCGATTGACTGCGTTTGTCAATCTCCATCAGCCGCTTCTTCGCATCAACCCTAATGGCCATTTTAATCAAACCTTCCAAATCAGTTGCGTCAGCTAGTTCCAGTTCAGCCTGGATTTCCGTTTTTAACCCATATAAAAATGCCCCCATCAAGCACTCCTCCGATGCATCTCCTAATGGGAATGACAGTCGCTCGAAAACTTCAACGTATTCAAGGACCGTGCCCTCCTGCTGGTTTGAAAACAATATCTTATACTCTCCCCCTCGTTGATACGTGTGAAACCTCTCCAACACCTTCTGTTTGAACTCCGGCCAACCACTCAATGTGCCGCGAGCTTCCTTCCACTGGTACCAGTGGAGAGCTCGACTTTCGAGACAGACCACGGCAGCCTCCAGCTTCTCTGCTTCAGGTACGCCATTTATGTGAAAATAACGCTCTACTCGGCAAAACCACCCAATGGGGTCTTCTCCATCAAACACGGGCAGCTCCAACTTCCTATACCTTGTGGTTACCCTCTCCTCGTCATTACTCTCTGTTTCCGTATCTGACTGAGAATCCTTTTTGCCTTTCTTCTCCTTCCTCTTCTTGCTTGATTCTTGGTCAGTTCGTGATAGTATTTCCCTGATCAGGTTCACACCCTCTGTGAGCTCCTTCACTTGTCTGGACAGCCCTGTAAGTTCATCTACTTTCCGGGATAACCCTGCTACTGACTCTCTCAGTTCTCTGATTTCGTCTGCCATCTCCTAAGGAACAAACCGCTCTGATACCAAAATGTTAGGGACCAGATTTAATGCGCTGAATCTTACTCCAAATCAGTGGTGCTACTGATATAAATGTTAAAACAGAATACAACAACCTCTGGAAGTAAATGAATATACTCTCCAGCCAAAAGAAAATAAGCCTCGACAGAAAGCTCACTCCCTCTCCTCAACAACTTATCAAAATATTCCTTAACTATCTCCTCCCCCTAACGGCTAATATATGCCAAACAGAACAACTGTCACAGCACCCAAAAACCACCCTATATGACAGCTAGGATCCTAAGTTTACCTAAAAACAGAAAGTCAGCCCTGCAACCTTAAAAAGCACCTTGCTCCCTTGTTTGTGCTAATTAGTCTTCCTAGGCCTTCGTGCATATGTTTGACCAGCAAAGGGGTCTCTTTCACAACCCAGTAACAATCAATGATACCCAGGATCCGAGATGTAAACAGATGATGGTATTTGCCTCAAGGTACCTAAACAGAATTAACCCAAAAGCCAACGTTGAAATCAGAAACAAAAAAAAAAAAAAAAACTGATGCGACGCGAAGCCAGTTGAGTCCCGAATCAGATGGTGGTGTTACACGTTTTTTTTTTATATGTTTGACTAATATCACGGCACTGTTGGTGATAATACCCGTCAAGATCGAACGAACAGAGCCCAGAATCCAGTCAATAATATCTTTTTGAGAGGCAAGACTGAAATTTGAGTTTTCTTGCTTTTTCTTTAAATTCTGATGAACCCAGAATTGTAAATGCAATAGAGATGACTAACTAATTAAAGAACCTAGAACTGACTTTGGTTCTTGAACTGAAATTGACAATCTTTTTCCATTTTCTTGATGTGTTCTTGTCAACAAATCTGAATCTTGAGAAGCGGAGAATGGTTTAGAAGTGAGCAAGAACTTCAGAGTGTAACAGAAGTGAACCGAGGATAACCTGGCTCCGATACCATTGTTGTGAAGGTTGTAGAGAATTAGGGTGATTGGGAGAGAAACACATTCGAAGCAAGTGCTGTTACACACTGCTCATTCCATTCATACACAATATTGATCATACATGAGTGATTAAGCTAGGCTCTCCCCTTTATATAGGCTAGCCTTAGACTCAATCATAGTATGGCCCATAACAGCCCATAAGCCTATAACAAATACACATGAAAGCAATACAATCAGATCCTAATGTCCGGCTTTATAGGATTAGTAATTATGCTGCTATTACCCTTAACTACTTACTATTATCCCTAATCAGTCCTAAGGCCTCATAGGATTAATATCGTGCCCCAGTTCCTAATTCCTAACCCTAACACAGATTATTTGACTTACGTATCACTACACGTATATGAAATGCAAGGAGACATCTCGAGAAACAGAAGAGAGCTTTGTTGCAAGCCTTGATGAATACAAATCTAAAAAACACCAAGAGCTAGTGTTCCTATAAGTAATGCAAACATAAACATTATGACAGTTTTAAAGCTCCCACAACCACATTTTTATGTACATGTTAGCTAAACAAAAACTGTAAAATAACCATTTGGCCTACAGATTCCATGCAATACCAGAATTGTAGCAATTGCAATGCTTTCTTTGGGTGAAAATGAAACTGATAATTAAGTTGGTTTACACAAACTATCTCATCTCAGATCGAGGGGGACACCTTAATAGGTAATTGTTTCAAGTTCAGATCAGAAACAAATAAGTGTCTTCAAAAGTTTAACCAAACAAAAGAAAATGATAATATTGACAATAATAAATACCAAGCCACAAAGAATACTCAACCCAACTGATGAGATATTGATTATGGTACTGATGTGGGTAAGGTAATGAGAATTGAGAAGGCTGTATGAGAATCTAAGTTGAGGAAATTAAAGATGATAGTAAGCTATAAAATTACTTTGATCTAAAGAGGAAGCAAGTGTCTCGCTAGCTCTTTAAGAACAGCCTATGTTTCATGGAATAAGCAAGTATGTCACTAATTCTATAAGACCAGTCAAATCCTTAATAGAAAGACGAGCCAGAATCTATAACTCATCGGATTATTAAAGCCCAAGGAGAATCTCCCGTACCAATTTACTCCTTGAAATATTCCATGCTTTTATTGATGAGGCACTACGCTTATTTATAACAGTTTACAGAGAGACTCTAATTCAAAATTCAAATAAGAAATCCAAAATATATCCAAATATGAAATTCAAATAACTCCTAATCCTAAATTCTAGCAACTAAATCTATCTAGTGAGATATTCCACTTATTTCCCGATTTCCTAAAGATAATAATAAAAACAGACTCAATTTAATAATAATAAAAATAAACAATATCTAAAATCATATTAATAAATATTTATTTATAAAATCTCTAACTTTCCGCAACTTCCATTATCTCATTATCTCACGCTAATCTGATACTCTATTACCAACACACCAACCCACTAGACAATATTCAACTTCATTTGAAGTTATGGTAATGGAATACGCATTCTCAATTTTGTCATGGCTTAACAATCATAGCAAGTGAGAGTACCGAGTCTATGGCAACGCAGAAGCGGGCTTTCTTCTCTTTAACTAGTCCTGCAGTTAAGCAAAATTATACATTCACAAGTTAGAAAACTTACTCTAAAAAATGAATTACACTTCTGGCCCTAAAGTGATCAAATCTGATGAAAATATCAGTTTTAGGACAATTTGGTAGAAGTAAGAGAAACACCAAAATTTTACCTCCACCCAGTTCAGTGATTATAGAAAACAATTTTTCCAAATCCTTCATAGCTTTATATGAACTAGTAATATGTGAACTTTGGTGAGGAATATCTTTAACATTTCTAGATTTCCGTATTTTATCCTTCCAACCCAGAGGATCTGTATAGCAATCCAAAATGTGAATCCTGAAAATATCATGTGATTTTAGATGTTAGATGTTAGGGTCTTTTGGCATCTACAAAAACACCCTAATTAATAATTTAATTATGGCTAGGTTAAGCCCAAGGCCCATGCAGCACCGATGGAACCTCTCTTGTTATCAATAGTGGGGGAAAAGGATAGATTCATATGTGAGTTGAAAATGCTTACCATTTCTGAGAAGATTCAATATCCACTCCTTTAGTCTTTAAAAAAGAAATATAAGAGGATGGACTTCGAGAAACTGCAACAATAACTATACCTCTACATCAAAAACAAATTACGTAAGAATTAGCTTCAAGATAAAAATAAGAACTAAAAGAAGGACTCATGACCATACACAAAGAATCCCACTAATGAAAAAGAAAACTGACCGGGACTGAGAATTTCCTCTTAAAATCTGGGATGAAAGTTGAACTAGGATGTAAGAAAATACATCAAAGGCAAAAGGTGAATCAAGAGAATCCTTGATTGTTAGAGCAGGTGCATGTTCTCCCTCTAATGCACCATCACGTAGCACTCTGCAAATTGATTCTGCCATCCCTGATGCAAGGTAGGGGATAACAATTGAGCAAATGCCAAAAGGGGAGCTAAAACCTCTATTCTATGCTGTCAAGTGAAAGAAGACAGGAACCACAAATTAATGTCCATTTAGCAACTACCGCATATTTGAAGTGCAGATGTGGTGTTGAGTGTAATATAACCATAACAGTGTGTTTATGATGAAATCAGTCCTCAAACATATTGTTCGAAAGGGAAAAAATTTAAGCCAGAGTGTAAGTCTAAGCTGAATCAGCTGCACTTTTCTGGATCTTAAGGAAAATAAGCAATAATGCAGTAACTCCTACGCAATTCAAGAGACACAGACTCTCCCAAGTCCCAACAAACTCACACACGTCCTTGTTTCTCTCTCTTTATTCCTACACTAGCTCTGCTAAAGAGGCTAGTTTCTTAGCCATGATAGCAAGATATTATAGTAAATCAATATAATAATTCAAATTTTACATTGGGTGTTTGATGAGGGAAGAGTTCCTCATCCGCAAATGATGTGTGATGAATTGAGTGAGTCTTACTTGAAAATTCCATCGCTAACTGAAATTTCTGATCTCCCAATTGGCATCGAGGAGTCATATAATTTTCTTTTTTCCTCCCAATTCAAACCTTCTTCTATGCTTTTCACACACAGTCACACATTAGAAACTTGAGACCAATCTGAATTGAGGTAGGTAGCAGTTGAAAGAAGGTTTAGCATATAAATTCTTCCCCTTTTGCTAGTATTGTTTTTAATGTTATTGTTTGGAGCTCCATATATGTAATCCATTTGGTTGGACCAAGCTTCTGTTACCATAACTTACGTTGATAGAAGATAGGGAGCAAGAAAACCGAAAACTAGCCAACCCGTTTTTATTTTCTTTTTCTTTGTGTATTTGTTAGGGTTCCATGTGTCCTCTTTTGAAGAAAGCCACATGTTAGGAGAAGTCAGGATTAGTTAGTGTTGTTTAGGGAAGTTATTGTATTTTATCTGTTTGTGATAGTTATTGTATCTTATCTGTTTTAGGGAAGTTGTGATAGGAAGTTGTCTTTAGGCAAAGGCAGGAGACTATAAATATATTGTAATATGTTTTCAAAGGATTATGAATGAAATATATGATATTCAGAATTGTTGTGTTGGCTAGAGTTCAGATTCTGCTCTATATTGTCTTTCTTTTCCTTTCTCTTATCTTAAATTCTTCAAATCCTATCAATTGGTATCAGAGCAGTAGATCCTTAAGCCTGTATGTTATCATGGTGAACACAAGAAATTCATCATATGAGAATGATTCACCAATACAGCCACATCTGAACCCAGAAAACCCACTCAATCCCAATCCCTGGGATGATCCCGCAGTAATTTTGGTTCAGCAACCACCCCACATGCATCTAGACTCCAATCCTCAATTATCCGCCATTCTTGCTCAATTGCACTTGATGAATTCAGAGATTAACACCTTGAAGAAAGAAGAGGGACCAGCCGTAGGTCATGGGGAAATGAGTCACAATTACAGGGACCCCTTCAATGATCAAAATGATGTAGATATGGATAACCTCTCATGGAATAGGAATTTTTCCAAACGCCCTTATTCAAAAATTGATTTTCCAAAGTATGAGGGGGGTGATCCAAGAGGATGGGTTTTAAAGGCTGAAAAGTATTTCAGATATTACCAAACACCTGAGGATTTAAAGGTGGATGTTGCAACAATAAACCTGGAAGGAGACGCGCTTGACACTTTTACATGGGTTTCGTCTGGACGAACAATAAGACACTAGGAAGAATTAGTGCAAGTTCTTCAGGAACAATTCGGTCCAGCAGAATTCCAAAATCCTGATGTGCATCTTTGGGGAGTAAAACAAACCGGCACTGTAGGTGAATACAAATTGGAATTTGTTCGTCGTCAGTCGCGTGTGCAAGGATGGCCTGAACATTGCCTTTTGGGAGTATTTATTAATGGATTAAAAGAGGAATATCAAGCCGACGTGAAGATCCCGAAGCCACGCATCGTCTACAAAGCAGTCAGTTTAGCACTTGAATTTGAAGCAAAACTCCAATCCCAACTGACTCCACATTTTGCGCCACAATCCCAATTTCCGCGCACAACGAACTCGTTCCCATGTAGTTCTGATTCTTCAATTAATTGGCGTGATTGGCATATTCAGGAAACCAAAATTCGAATTATCAGGATCAGCAAAATTTTTCACGCAACACACAATATTTTGACGCCACAAATCAGGGGACTCACGGCGCGACATATTCGGGAAACCAATATTCGAATCAATATTCGAATTTCCGAAATTCAAATCCCTCTAAACCGTTCCCCACCAATTCGGCCAATTCCCAACTTCCTCCTAATTTTTCGCACCAGTCACGATTTTCTGACTCTGAAAGGCAAAACCGGCGTGAAAAGGGGTTATGCTTCCGTTGTGGTGACCGATTTAGCCCTGGTCATCGCTGTTCATCATCGACATTGAAAATAATGGAAGTATCTAATCATGTAGGTGGTCTGATCGAAAGTGCAGATGAAGAACACCTTGCAAACACAAAATTGGCTGAAATTTCCTTCTTCCCGCCTTGAGGACAAGGCTGATTTTTAAGGAGAGGGTATTGTTAGGGTTCCATGTGTCCTCTTTTGAAGAAAGCCACATGTTAGGAGAAGTGTGGATTAGTTAGTGTTGTTTAGGGAAGTTATTGTATTTTATCTGTTTGTGATAGTTATTGTATCTTATTGTTTTAGGAAAGTTGTGATAGGAAGTTATCTTTAGGCAACGGCAGGAGACTATAAATATATTATAATATGTTTTCAAAGGATTATGAATGAAATATATGATATTCAGAATTGTTGTATTGGCTAGAGTTCAGATTCTACTCTAGATTGTCTTTCTTTTCCTTTCTCTTATCTTAAATTCTTTAAATCCTATCAGTATTGCTTTTTCATATGTTTTTTTAAACATTATGACATGATGATATTAATCTAATTACCTATTAGATAACATAAAATGAAAAATATTTTTTCACAAACCTAAATTATAAAAATACATTACAAACATCAAATTCAAAGTTTCAAACATTACAAATTAAACATACACCACAATCCACAAGATCAAATTAAAAACATTACAAACTGAACATAAATCCCAAATCCATGATTAACATTTAACACAATCAACAATCAGACAATATTAATGGGCAAGGATAATAGCTTTGAAGTTTGAACAGTTTAGAAAAAATAACTTGCAAAAGAAAAAAAGAACAATATATACCAAAAAAACATTACAATATCAGCGGATAAAAACGAATAACATGAACAATAACTGGTCCCAATAAGAAAGCCTTTTTCTCAGGCTACTCACTTACTCAGAGACGACAAGTAGTTGATGGAAAAACCTTCTTTCAAGTTTCAACGGTGTGACTGTGTGTGAAAAAGCATAGAAGAAGCTTTGAGGTTTCAACGGTATCAAAGAAAAGCTTGGTTTCTAAATAGATTCAGTTGCAATGAATTTCTTCAGACACAAGTTTTGTCTAATGGTAGAAAATATGTAGGTCCTTACTCATTAAAGAAATGGAAAAAATTGAAAATCAAACTTAAAAGACTTGCTCAGATCCTAGATAAGTGAAAAAAGCAAAGGAGTGGAAAAAATGGAACCCTTCAGATGGAGAATCTCACCGAAGACTGAAGGAGTGGAGAAGAAAATGATGGAAAAAGAGCAAGAAAATCATAACTACATGCAACGATTGTGATGGAAAAGCAAGCAAAGCAGAGGAAGAGTAGAGTACCTCAGTTATGAAGCGATCGACTTTGGCTGAGATTGGTGGAGGAGCGACGATACGGACTGACCGACTGAAAATGAGGAGGTGCCGACTGCCTAATGCTGAGATTGGAGGAGGAAGCAAGCAGTAGAAGCCCGGAGGAGGAGCAGGACGCCAGAACCGAAGCCGACGGCCGAAGGGTCGGAGTCTTGGTGATGGAGGAGGCCGCGACTTGAAAAATGTATGGTGTAAACGACAATTTGTCCGGCCTATACCTATTACCTAACTTCCTCGCCCAGCTCAAAAACCTTCAGTTCTTGGACCACAACAAACTCACTAAAAAGGTGTAAACGGCAAAATCGGGCCTTCCAGTTTTAAGCGCGGAAGGAAGAAACAGCGCGCGTACTGAACCAGTGTGTTTGAATGGGGACGACGATGATGAGACACGAATGGGCTCTCATCGTTGCGTTATCTTGTGCTACTCTTCACGTCATTACCAAAGGTCTCTTTTGGAATTACGCCGCCTCGTTCGCTGCTTGATCGCTTCTCCGCCACCGGCAAGTAGCTGACCACCGAGGAGCTATGGTTCAATCAGACCCTCGAGGCCTCGACCACTTCTCCCCCTATGTACTTTCCCCTCTCCACATTTCTTCCTATGAAACATTTTAATTATTTCTTCATTATATTTATATCCCTGACGGTCTTAGATGCTATTATTGTGGTAGATGAGGATTTCTTCATTATATTTATATCCCTGACGGTCTTAGATGCTATTATTGTGGTAGATGAGGATTAATAATTGGGTTAAAGGCTAATTTGCCACAGAAGTTATGCTAAAAGAGGCTCAGCACCTGAAAGTTTTTTGGGTACTAAATTTGTCCCGGAAGTATGAAAAAGGTACCAAATTTGTCCCGGAAGTATGAAAAAGGTACCAAATTTGCCCAAAACTAACGGAAGGTCAGGACGTTTGCCACGTCGGATTTTTGTTGGGTTAAATACCTAATTTGCCCAGAAAGTTTTTTTTGGTACCAAATTTGCCCCGGAAGTATAAAAAAGGTAGCAAATTTGCCCAAAACTGACGGAAGGTCCACATAGGTCGTTAAAATGCAACATGGCTAGGAAAGAAACACAGTGGAGGGTGAGTCATATGCCAGATCATGTAACCACGTCAACAACTCATTCATCTCTCTCTCTTCCCTCTCACTTTCGGCGGTTCGTGCTTCTGAATTTTCTTCCACTCCTTCATCGACTGGTATGCCAGCTTCCACAACAATGCCTGCCAACTCTGTTTGCGACCTTCCTCTGCTTCAGATCTAATTGGTTTCGATCCCCAGAAAATTTCAAACGAGATGTTAGAATTAGCTATGGATCTGTAAAAGCCATCAGTTAGAGATAATTCCTAGAACAATTTTGTATTGTCATTGTACTCTAAAAAATGCTCTACCAAGAAACCAAATAGTTCTCCAAATCAAGATAAATAAAAAATCACCAAATTGTAAAATTTCAGAGAAGCAAAATAAGGGAATTGGGGGAGTGAGGAGCGATACTGAAGATTTGAGAATCGAGAAATTGTAAGGGTCTAAGGGATAAAATCGTTTGGTATGAATTTGTCACACCGCCTAGCAGGTCCTCAGCCCCACATCAAAGAGCCATGGTGTTCACAATGGTCCCACCGACACTGTCTCCACTGTGTTTCTTTCCTAGCCATGTGGCATTTTAACGACCTACGTGGACCTTCCGTCAGTTTTGGGCAAATTTGCTACCTTTTTTATACTTCCGAGGCAAATTTGGTACCAAAAATTTTTTTTGTGGCAAATTAGGTATTTAACCCAAAAAAATTCGACGTGGCAAACGTCCGTTTGACCTTCCGTCAGTTTTGGGCAAATTTGCTACCTTTTTCATACTTCCGGGGCAAATTTGGTACCTTTTTCATACTTCCGAGGCAAATTTGATACCCAAAAAACTTCCGGGTTCTGAGCCTCCCTTAGTATAACTTCCGTGGCAAATTAGGTATTTAACCCTTAATAATTTTAGAAAGTTCAAATTTTTGAATTAAGACGAAGGGTCAGGTTGCAGTTAGTGAATTTAATGTATTATTTCAGTGTACCAGGGGAAAGTTAGATATTAGATGTTTAATTACATCCCAGCTTTACCGTGTAACGATGGTAGATGTTTAATCATATGCAAACTTTTAGAGTTGGGAATGAAGGTCAGGATCTTTGTAAGTCAAAGTACTGTCTGTGAGCGTATGGGTCATAGCCAATCTTTAGAGTCAGAAATCATTTTGCTAAATTTTAATTTTTTTATGTGTTTTTTAAAGAAACATGATTAATAAGTTACAACAATTAAAGTTCTAATTTAACAAATAAATATTGTCAATATTAAGATATAAACAACATACATCATGCAACAGTCATTAATTAAGTCATAATCAAAGGTAAATTAATGTCTACATATTACAATTACAAATAATTAATGAGAAGACCTAACAAAATTAAAAGTACTTCTTATAAATATATCTTGAAAAGTGTAAGTAGTTAACAAAATAAAGAATACAAGATATGAACAAAACTATCATTAAAAAATAAGTCAAAAAATACAAAATTAGTAAGAATACTTAGAAATAAGAAATATCTTTTATAAGTTTTTTAACTTTTAGATTCTTAATACAAGATGCTCTTATAAAACTTAATTCTAAAAAAGACAATAATAACTAAATATTTGTAACATCATTAATAAAGTATAAAAAATTAATAATAATATTATCATATAAATAATTTTTAAAATAAAAAACACATATGTGCTTAAAAGGACCTTTTAGAACTACTTTCACTTTTAAGGCAAAAAATCTTAAGCCGATCATTGTAAATTCAGGACCAAAATAGGTCGACCAAATAGACACCTCAAGAGTTTATTGTTAAATTTGTTCCTTGGCCCAAATATTAGTCTTATAATTGAATATCAGCATGAACTATTTTTCCTCTTTTATGATCAAAACCTATAATTTAAAACTTGAGAGGTCAACATCTAAATGAGAGAACATTTAATGCTTGATAAGGATCCTGATTGAACACCTTAAAAGTGCTTACTACACAAATCTGAAGGGTGGAATATCACCTAGAGGGGGGTGAATAGGTGATTATAAAATTCTTTCGCTGATTGCTCAAGAACCTTTCACTGAATGCTCAAGAACCAAGTCACCCACACAACAGATCTAAGTTAAGGCAAAGTAGAGATAGAGAGGAGAAGATTCACACAGAGATGTATCTTGGTTCGGTCCAAATCTTGACCTACGTCCGGTCCCGGAAACACTCCGAGATTTCACTAAGTCACCTAGAAACTCTAGGATTTTACAATTGCCCAGAAGCACTCTAGGACTTTTCACTGCCTAGACACACTCTAGGACTTTTCACTCTTGACTACACACTCTGTAACTCTTGAGTAATCCTCTCACTAAGACTTACTCCTCTTTACAAGCTGTAATCAAAGATACAAACAATTACACACTCTGTACTAGAGATGATCCTTTCCTAGGACTCACTCCCCTTACAAGTTGTAATTGTATACCCTTACTTAAGGTTCCACAACCTTAAGATTTACAAATAATCAAATAGTGTTTAGACGCCTCACTGAGTAGATATATGATAAACACTGAAGCTCTAAGTATCAAATATACTGTACGCACGAAAACTAAAGAATAATGAACTACTAAAGTGTATTTCGTTTCTGTGTGTTGTCTCTCTTGTTGAAGACTTGATTGCAGCTCTATATATAGCTGGAGATCATTAATTGACCGTTGTAAATCCTCATATAGCGGTTGGAGACATTAGAGGATGATTAGTGAAGCTTTTGGTCTTCTTCTCTCTCTTCTCTTTGGTTAATCCAGCTGTGCAGATGTTCAGAGTTGACTTTCTGACTTTTAATCCGTTGGAGGAGCAGTTCACTGGATGTGGAAGGAATCTTTAATTCCTTCAAAACATGTGGAGAAAGGTTGTTTAGAAGTATGCAAGTTTTCTGCACTTTTGCATTTAATGTTCTGACTTTGCTTTTTGCTTTATGCTAAATCTCCATTTAATCCTGTCTAAATCATCTGAAAAATTCAAATTCTCGATGGAAACTCGAGTCAGTTCTTCCAAACTCGAGTTTTCATGTTTCAGTGAACTTTCAGTAAAAGACCGAAACTCGAGTTTTCAATCCAAACTCGAGTTTTCTCTTTACAGAGAGAAACATCGCGATTTTGCAATTGGACATGTTTTGTGAACAGTGCAAAACTCGAGTCATTAAGTGACTAACTCGAGTTTTAGACTTTTGATGAGAAATTATGTTTTAGTCCAAAAAAAACTCAAAACTGGAGTTTCCAAAACAAAACTGGAGTTTTCAAATGTTCGAAAAAATAGCAGAGCTCTCTGCCTGGCCAAAACTCGAGTTTTCAAAACTTAACTCGAGTTTTCATTTTGTTTGAAAAACTATGGAATCTTCTCTGTAAGGCCGAAACTCGAGTTTCCAAAACGAAACTCGAGTTTTCTCTTTTATGAGAAAACTTTGAAAAACTTTGTCAAATTGAAGTATGGAGTTTTCATAAGGTCAGAATCGAGCTTTGTTCTCTTATGATGCAAAACTCAAGTTTTCAAACTAAACTCGAGTTTCCATAAAACGTTGGAAACTTAGAGAACTCTCTGTATAGCCTAAACTCGAGTTTCCAAATGGAAACTAGAGTTTTGGTATCTTTGAAAAACTTGGTTGCTCTCTGCCAATGGAAAACTCGAGTTTGCAACTGCAAGCTCGAGTTTACATGATTTGTAAACTCTTGTAGATTTTCAACAAATAACAAACTCTACTCAAAAATAAATACTGTCGAGTTTAAGAAATAGTTTTCAAACGAAAAACTTTCCCGCCAGAGGTAAACTCGAGTTTGCAACCACAAACTCGAGTTTACACATTTGTAAACTCTTTTGAACACATACTCTGGAGGTTTTAGACTGGAGTTTAAATATACAGGCTCGAGTTCAAAATGCACAATAGCCTGTCTTCCTCTCTTTTAGTAGCAAACTCGAGTTCACACATCTAGGCTCGAGTTTGGCGCTGGCAGAATGTTTTTGGCTTGAAATCAATTCATTTAGCTTATCAAAAACATTCATACTTGTTTACAATTGTCAGATATCATCAAAACACATTGAGAACTAACATTCTCCCCCTTTTTGATGATGACAACACTTGTAAACAATTAGCCATTTTCAAAATCAAGATTTGATCATTTGAAATTAATGAAAGTTGTTTTGATAAAAACTTTTGCAAAAACATTGAGTTTCTTTGAAAAGGATGTGATTCATCTTAATTCATTTCTGTTTAAGCATTTAAACGAATAGAGGCTTCATGACTTCATCTTAATACATCAATTAGAACCAGTCATGATAAATAGATGACAGAAATCAGAATTGAGTAGAAGAATCAGAATCAACATAAGATTTGAAACACAATCAGAGTTAGCAGCAGAAATATAATGAAGCAATAAGCACACTGCATAACTTAGATATTACAAGTAGATTTTCAAGAACAAATATAAAGAAAATGATCAAAACATGAAGAAAATGATTGCTTTTTCACTTCAATTCTTCTCCCCCTTTGTCATCAGCAAACAAGGGTGGATCAGATGTGGTAGAAGAAGGTTGAATGACTGGATCAGAAGTGGTAGCAGCATGAGCAGATGGTTCAGGGGCTAAGGAAGTGGCTGGAATGGTGGGAGCTGGTTCAGACTCAGTTGGGGGAATTGTAGAACTTGGACCAGCAGAGGTAGAAGTATCCAAACCAACACCAGAAGCAGACATGGACTGATGTTGCAATATTTTGTCCATCTTGTCACTGAGACTAGCCATAGATACTAAGATAGTGGAGATGCTGATTGACTGATCTCCAATCTGACCACTGAGACCTTGAACTTTTTCTTTCAATGCTTCATGCTCAAGGGTCAAGTCTTCCTGTGCATCAACCATCTCATCATATCCCTTGTTCACATCTTCTTTGAATTGCTTCACTTCTGATTCTATTTTGACAGAGAGATCAGAAACAACTTGGTCGATTAGGGCCTTGATTCTGGCATCCAAATTAGAAGGAGTGGACTGAGGAGGGGGTGCACTCTGAGCTTCTTGAACTCTAGATTGAGTGGCTCTTGATCTGGTTGGCATTGACTGAGGTGGAGCTCTGGATTGATCACTTCCTTCATCAAAGTTGATCCTCATAAGATTCAGAATGTGCTTGCCAAACTTCTGGGGTTTCTCTGGATGTTCATTGGCAGGTAGATACCAAATCTTTTCATGGAATAGGATTACAGAGATGAGGCTAGCAAAAGGTATTTGAGAAGATTTTCTACCAGTAAAGCGAAATCTAGTCATTTCTTTGAAAATCCAGTGCCCAATATTGTGAGGCACTTGGTCAATAATGGAAGCAAAGATAGGGTAATCCTTCTTTGCAAAATGGGTGAAATTTCCTCCTTTTTGCATGAGATCCCTAGTATAAATGTATCAGGCAGCTCTTTGCTTAGGGGGCATTGATACTGGATTAAAATTGAGGATTTCTAATGCATCAGGGACAGGTTCATCAGGTTTAAGCAATGAAAAGATCTGCCTATCAGTGTAGTTCAATGATGCAACAGGTGGAGGATTTTGAATTTGAAGAAGGGAATTCAAATAGGTAGCAGTTATAGTGATCGGTTTCCCTCTAAGTGTGGTGGTAATTCTTTCCTCTACCAAATTCATATCACTATCCAGCAGGTTATCACTTTTCATGCAGTGATAGAAGGCTTTAACAAGAGTGGGACTATATGAAGCTTTAATGGATATAAGTGGTTGAAATTGCTTCAGCCAGGAGGTGAGGTCAAGGTTACATTCCTCTTTTAATTGAGCCAAATTAACATAGACAGTGGGGCAAAAGGCTTTGTGCTCAAAGTTCTCCTTAAATCTAATGGCATCCTCACCAGATAATCTTACAGGCTCACTGGAGAATCCCCTAGGTATTGAAGTATGGTTATAAATCTCAAATAGAGCTGGGGTTTCTTCAGATACCTAAGGCACAGATTGTTCTTGATGATGAGAGGCAGAATGTGCTTGAGAACTGGCTTGTCCAAGTGTAGGAACACTTTTCTTGGTCCTCTTTGACTTATAGGTCGCTGAAACTTCTGGGGCTTTTTCTTTCCCTCTGCTAGAAGCTGTCTCTGTGTCTGTTCGAGTCTGAGGAGTTGCTTCTTTGGTTCTGGGTGAAGGAGAAGAGTGAGTGGTAGTAACACCAGGGATTCTTTTATCAACTCCATGCTTGAATCGTTTTGGAAAGGATTTTCTTCTGGGTGGTCGATTGCACAAGCTTTGAGGAGTAGATTGGGGTTCTTCACGATCTAAACTTGGAGTATCATCGGTTGCAGATCGTTTGGAGGCCATTTCTCAGATTTTCGTTGAGGGGGATGAGAGGATTTGAGAGAAATTTAGGTTTAGGCTCGAGGGTGAAGTGAAGTGAAGATCAACAGTCAGGTTTTTAAAAACAATTTTATCGCGACAAACTCGAGTTTAGAAGTGTAGGCTCGAGTTTTCGTCTACTTGTACTAACCTGGACTTCAAGAGTGTATGTGTGAACTCTTGAATTTTACCCTTAGGCTCGAGTCTAGCCACTAATAGGCTCGAGTCTGTGAAGTCCTCTGGATTAAGTTGCTCTCTGTCTTCTGCGAACTCGAGTTCGCCAACTAATAGGCTCGAGTTCGTCTTTCTGCAACAACTCCATTTCCTTTCTGACTCCCGCGATTCTCTCGAGCTCGAGTATGGCTTTGGTGGGCTCGAGTTTGGCTCTTGACATCAATCTTTCAATAGATGGTTAGAGATTTTATCCTGCATAAAACACATCTATATACTCCAATCTTTTTGTTAGCAATTAGTGATCATCAAAACACATAACTAACATTAGGTGGAGGCAGTTTTTCAAATCATTGGGATTCACCATTCCCATTTAAGTTTTTCTTTCAAATTGGTAATGCATTACAATTTTCATGGTTGATACCAAAATTCATTTTGATGTATTTTTGAAAAGTAGTGCACATACCAAAATAGTGAAAGGTAATAGATTGAATATATCAATATGCTTCAGAGTAGAAAGATGATGAATATTCCCTTATTATGTTGAACAGATTTCACACAAGCATGAGTCATGAAGATAGAATACTAAGGAATCATTCTTAGCATTACAGAAGTGTATAATGACTCTGCTATTGACCAAGAGATAATCTTGCAATTTTGAATTAGAAGCTTATGAATGTTCAAGGCAAGATTATGAATACAGTTACTCAGATTAAGGATGAATGACAAATGCTTATGTATTTGAGCAACTAAGAGGATACTAGGATTCCTGAATGATGAAACACATTAATCCAAAGGATTAGTGTTTAGAATATCATCCTAGTAAGTTATTCCATTAATGGTTAATGCATTCTTATTCAATGCACTAATGAACATTTATAAAGACTTGGAATAACTTGGCCAATGGAAATTTATGCAGTAGTCATAACAATTTACAGATTGAATTCTTAAAGATATGCTTGAAACTCATATATGGATATTAGCTATGAAGAGCAACTAGTTCAAGAGTGAAACTAGACAGTTCAAGCAATACATTGAATTCTAGAGATCAACCTGAGAGGGATGGAAAACATTCAACATACACAGATTTGAAGCATATTTGTTATTCAAAATATTAGTTTCCAATTTTGAAACACCATTAGAATGTAATCAAAGCATGAATAATTTCAAATCGTTTATATGCATTTTCATAAAACTAGGTGGATTAAACCATTTTTAGAATTGTGCATTTAAAAAAAATGAAATCAGAAGGTGATGCACAATTTCATTCTTTAGTTCATTTAGCAATCTGAAATTCATTTTGAAACAACATAGAAATATTGATTGCTAATAGAAATATAATAGTGGACAAATACTCATTACCCAAATATGAATCTCATTTTACAGTATAGGGTAAGAGATAGATATCACCGTAAACGCTTTTGTCCTTGTAAAAGCTTTGCTTGATTGAGGTTGATAATTCTTTTTACAGCATTCACCATCAAGCATTGCTTCATTAGCTTCCTCAAGAGTTGAATTAATCTGTCTATGAAGTTGCTCTCTTGAGAAGCTCTCATTGATCCTTAGGCTCTTGGAGGATCAACTTTGCTTACCCACTGCTTCTTATGTCTTTCTCTGGGTTTCTGCAAAGTTCTCTCAAAGGGTATAGACTTCAAAAATTTTCTGCTTGGCACTTGAGAGGATCTCCTTTTTGGTTCACAAGAAGCTCTTTGATTCTTCATCTTCTCTGCACCTTTTTGACTATTCTTATTGAGGTGCATGCTGCGCACACAAGGGAAAAGATGGACATTTTGGTACCCTTTTATACTTGGGTCCTTCACTGTTAGTTTGAACCTTAGGGAAAACATAAGTTCCCTTTGGTAGCCATTGATAATTACCAACAGGTTTATCCCTTCTATCTTTTCTATGAAAGCAAGATGAAGTGTTGTGTCTCTTTCGGTTACAATAATTACAATGAGCAAAAGGATTTGAGCTATGAACTGATTTCTGAAAATAATTCAAATAATATTTTCCACCAGTTTTCTTTTTACCTTTCTTCTTGTCAATGATAGGATTGTATCCTATTCCTGATCGGTCATTTGTAAATCTTTGAGCTTTCAAAATGACATTGAGCATTTCACTACCTTTAGTGAACTTCTGAAGTGTTTTCATGAGATAAGAATTTCTCTTTTCCAGATCAAGGCATTTTTCACAAACAGAATTTTCACAAACTGAAACTGGAGATAAATCTTTAACTTGTTGTTCCAGCAATTTGATTTTCTTTCTAGAAGCAATAAGTTCTTTCGCAATCTTTTTAAATTTAGAAAACAATTCATCATACGAAGATTCAGAATCACATACCTCTTCTTCGTTTTCTGATTGCTTTTCTTCTGCAATCAAACAGATATTTGCTGTTTCTTCTTCTTCTTCTTCTTCACTTTCAACATAAAGCCTCAACAACTCTCATGTGTGTATGAGTGTATATATATTTATAAATAGCTTCTTATAACCTATTAGTACTACTTTTAAGCCCTTGTCTTTTCAATCCTTTTTTTATTTTTTGGGTCTCCAAAACCATTGAAATTTATGACTTGTTAGACCAAAATAAAGTGAAGGTTTCTAATGAATTTGACATGTTCTTTCGAAGACCAACCTTTTGACCATTATTCTACTGTAACCATTATCCAACTGTGTGTGTGTGTGTTTTTTTTTTTTTGTATACTACCTCTCTCATTTAAAGCCTTGTTACAAAAGGAAGATTTGTCTCTTTCAAATGCATATATTTTTGGGATCTTCATACATCAATCCTTCCTTTGTCCAAAAAAAAAAAAACATCAATCCTTCCAAAACTTTCTTTTCCTTTATACGGACCAACCCTTTCATATTATGACAAATATGTGTTAGTTCAATATATTAAAACCTCTATACTGTACACAAATTTTATTTCTAAATTTTAGCTAATATAAAATCTCTTCATATAAAAGTTGATATGTGGGAACAAATAAATATGTATCTATATAACATTAATTTTTAGAGGGTAGCTTAAGGTTTTAGAATAGTTTGCGTAATATATTAATATATATTTATGTTGTGACTTTGTAGACTCTCATTGAGAGCTTCGGAGTAATTCTTGTGTGGTTACTTGTAAGCTAGGGATAAAAAGGTAACCCTGAATATTCTTCCATATACTTGTAAATTGTATGTGATTGTGAGTAACTATCTTTTATTTAAAAATTAAAGGACTGAATCATATGTATATGTGTATGTATTATAAATTGATATTTTATATGAATTGAAGCATGATTTATTGTTACTGAATATATTTGTCATGGCGGCTGTATTTGTGATGGGTTGGAGTAAGGAGAGATTTGTATGTTGAGATCTTTTACCACGTGGTATGTCATCACTCTGTGCATAGTGGATGCACTTGTCAGGGCCCCTTCTTCCATGTTTTCCTTTGGCCGGGATTGCATTGGAGCTGTGGGACAAGTGACACCTCCTTACTGGTATTCTTTTAAGGAGGGGAGCCATAGTCCATGCTTAAACTCTATACCTTTGGCCGGGTGTATCTTAAGTTTTGGTGAGCTTGGGACAATCCAGTCTAAGGGATGAGTTTCTATTGGACTATGTGTTAGCCTATGGCTCCAGTCAGCGGATGAGAATGGATAGTGATATAAGGGAGGCTGCATATTGCATATTGTATAATAATACGTTTCACATTGACATCATGATAATTTATGTTGTATGAAATTATAGTATATACAAATATATATGTAATTAGCTCCTGCTTTTTGTCATATGTGACTTGCTTGTGTACGGTAGAAACTTTCAGTAGTTATTGAGATGTCAATCTCACCCTATATTAAAAATTTTCTTTTTCTTGTTGGAAATTATGCCCTAGGGGCAAGTCATTGTACTTTAAACGTTTATGTTATTTAAAGTATTCTCCATTTAGTTATCATTTCATTTGCATGTTTATAGTGATAACTGTATCCCTTGGATATATCTTATAGATTATCCTAAATGTCCCTAGTCGGTCATCTCCGCAGGAGCGAAGATGAAATAAGACCAGTATGATTTTGATGAGTATGGAGATATGAGTCAAAGTCATAGACACTTGTAAGAGTACAAGGTGCTGGACTGACCCACTATGAGAAAGCTGCATGGAATAAGTCATAAGCTTTTCTCATGTATAATCGCGTCACAACGCCCTTTGATCTGAGATCATCATGGATTCCAACATGATGAGTTGCTGGTCTTTGACCTAGTCAAAAGTCACCTTTGACCGGGTGATGATAAAGGCTTGGATCGGGATCAATGGTTTTCATGCAGAGGAATGTGAAAGGTCACGATGGAATTTGTCCCTCACATTTGTAGAGAGATAATACTGGGCCCCTCGATGAGTGAGTCTGAGAAATGTATGGCCATACTAAGATGCAAAAGAGTTTCCATTCTAGTTATTAGACTACTCAAGAATCGAGAAAGTAATAGTAAAGAATAGGAAGTTGACATTATCCATGCCTCATCCTTGACCAAATTATTGCGTGACAAAAGGGATGTGACATGGTTGTATGATAGGTTATATCGTATCATCAATCCCCATATGAATTGAGTCGTCATAATGTCTTGCTAGAGGCCGCTTGCGACTTGTGGGCTGATACAGTATTGGCTCGTTGTCAATCTCATGTGGGCCTGCAGGGTCGCACACAAGAATAGCCCAACATGAGTAAAAAGTGTCCAGATTCATTGAATCTTATATATGTCTAAGATTTAATGAATACTGTATTTAATCTAGGATGGATATATATATATATATATATATATATATATATATATATATATATATATATATATATATATATATTAATTAAAATTCGAAAATAATAAAGATATTATTTATAGATAATAATATTATTATATAATATTTAATTTATTTGATAAATTAAATAACTATAATAAATTGAGATATTGTATCTCAGCTTAATTTTCGAATAAAGATATAGTATCTCAGATTTCATTAAATTGAGATATAGTATCTCAGATTTAATTAAATAGAAAGATATTATATCTCAGATTTAATTTATAGAAATAAATTAAATTAGCAGGCTTTTAATTCAGATTACATAAATAGATTAGATTAGATATGTTGGACAGATTTAATTAATGCAATTTATATCTAAAATTCGAATTTAAGATTAATTGATATTAATCTTGAATATTTTAATACGGCCCAATTAGGGTTTTAGAAACCTTATAAAAGATAATGATCTAGTCGTATTAAAATAAGGAACTGCCGCGAAAAATCCTAGAGAGAAAAGACGCGAGACGCAAAGTAAGAAGGCGCTAGCACGCTGCCTACGTGTTGGAAAGCTGTTCGGTGTGGATACCAGTAGAGGGAGTGGATTCGTAGAGTCGGCTCCTAGATATTGATCGAATAAGAAGGTGTTAGCCCACGTGTTCGAGAAAGGACGCATACAAGCTCGTATAGGTACGGTTTCTCTAACGAACCTTGATTTAAACGTCGTTGATAGATCCTCTCTATGGGATTCGTAAAATTTTAATGGATGAGAATCCTTCCGCTGTGTGTACGAATCTCAACATTTCTGAACTATATACATGCACACTTAACACCCAACAACAATCAAGAAGCTTGAGTTTAATATATATCAGTATTTGTTGGGTTTATCAAGGAAACAAGAAAGGAAAGGAAACTCAAGACTTACCTTTGTTTTCTGGTTTCTGAAACAGAGCACATAGCTTCAGCTCTCACTCTCCTACCTCGTCTCTTTCTCTCCCTCTTACACTCAGACTCAGCGGCGGACCCACACTGGTGCCTATGTGAGCAATTGCAGACACAACATTATGAAAATATTTTTTTTGAAGGAATTTGTCACAACTTGTCTAGGTGGTGTAGTGGTTATCACACTAGTGTGTGAGAGGTCACCTGTTCGATCCTCGACTCCCTGGCTCAGACCATGTTTTTAGTTATATATTTTTTCCATCTTCCTCCTTTCACTCCAACTTCCTCTCTCCCCTGTTCGAAATCAAACCCTAACCCTTTCTCTTCTTTTTCTCGTCTCCTTTCTCACCGGAACCAGTGGCGGAGCCACATTGGGGGCAAGTGCAAAAAAAATAGTGTGCAGTCAGATTACGCGACAATCCCAATTTTAATCCAAACCCTTCTCTGATCGGGAATTCTTTATCGTCTTCAATACCTCTCTGGTAAACTATCGATGGTCCACTTGGGCTCTCCAAGGAAGATGCACTCAACTATGCTCGCAAATTTTACAAGTTCGGTTTTGCATTGCTTCCTTTGCTTTGGGCCTTCAATTGCTTTTACTTCTGGCCTGTTCTTCGCCACGCTCACTCCTTCCCCTCGCATTCGCCGTTGTATGTTCCTTGTTCTCTTTTTTTAGTTCTTTTGTTAAATACTTGGTCGTTCTTCTTAGATGTTGTTACAAGTTTGGTTGTTTTGCTTTGTTGTTCTTGCTTTTGGCTTCTACGACGGGTTTTTATTTTCTTTCGGTCTATCATTTCATAATTGATTTAAGTTTCAATTGAGGGCTTTGCTTCTAACAAGATTTCAGCCATTTCCTATGAGGTAACCCTTTTGTTTTGGCGTCCTTAGAGTGCAGAGCTAGCTAAATTTATCTGTGCACTTTTGGAGAAAATGAAATAGGAGGAAAAGAAAATAAAAGGGATTTAATTTGACAGTGAGTCTGGATATGATGCATATATTAATTCATCACTGATTTTTATTTGTATCACTTTTGTTTCCTTGCTCTTTTCTTTCCTGAGCAAAACATGGCAGAAGTCATGTTTAGTGCTAAATTTCTGATGAGTAACTAATATTAGTGTCATGTTTGTCCAGCAGTATAGAGTTTCATCTTCTTCACCCTTTTACTAGTTTTTGAATTCATTATGTTAGGTAAAGAACTACGGTTCCCCCATCTACCATGTAATTGTATTTTAGGTTTGCTTTAGCACTCAGGAGAAATGGCTTGTTTACAAAAACTTGGCTGTTGAAATTATTTGTTTATAAAGAAGACAAGGCACGATTGTTGCAATTTGTGACAGGCACATCTAAGGTAAACTGCTTCAATATAATTTTTATATCCCAATGTTAGTTTATCTTGTTTTGGATTACTTGCTGATTACTTACTAAATTGACATAAAGTGTGAATTGTTTTGGAAGCATGATCTGATTTTTTTTTTTTTTTGCTTGTTAGAGTTGATTTTCCGATGTGTACATTCTGATATAGCTTGGTAGGGTGCATCTAGGAAATATATGATTGTTTAAAACAGTGATTCTTTTTCTTTCCTGTTTATTGGTAAATGTCTGCTGATTTTGTTGTGCTTCGATGCACTAATTTTTTTTTCGAACCCGCGACATAAGGGTGCGCTGCACCCTAAGAGGATGCACTCTGCCAGTTGAGCGATGCAACCTTTCATTGAGAGAAGGAGACACAAAAAAATATAAAAAGACGCCTTTCATTTAGTTTACTTATCAATAGTTTATTGATTACAAATACTGTCTTTTCATCTTTTGGATGTTAATTTAGTTGACTCTTGATTGTTATTTTTCTATGTTAAGTTGAAGTTTTCTTTTCTTTTATTGTTTATATTCTTTTGTTTTTCAATACGTTTAAAACTTTACTTAAAAAAAAAATTTCGGGGGCGCTGCCCCTGAACCCCTGAATCCCACCACTAATTATGCACCCACAAACCTAAAATCCTGGGTCCACCACTGGCTCAGACTTGATTATTGGTTTTTGAGACAAAGCTTCACACAGCTGAAGCTAAAGAGAAACAATGGGTTATAATGGGAGAGCGAGTATGGCTTATATAGAGGTTCAAATGTCCAATTGGAGGAAGGGGAAGGATAGACCGAAGAAGAAGGACCGTTAGTTAACGACGTTGCGAGTCTCGAAAAGTATGGTCGTGTTGCGTTTATGGGAAAGAATGAAGAAATGGAATAAATAATAGATGAAAAGGTGCTGATGGTTCAGTTGGGCTTATGGGTTGAAGATTATATGTAATGGGCTAATGTATAATTCCCAACTGTGAACTTCTCTGTGCTTGCGTCTTGGGTGAGGCTGAGATTAAATGAAGAGTAAATACCCTTTCTGGTTCCTGAAAAAAACACGGACCCCATTTTGGTCCCTGACAAAAAAGAAGAAGTCTTTTTTAGCCCATAAAAAGAACGAATAAGGGTCGATTGGTGGAGATTTTGATCCCTCACAAATTTCCAAAAGGTCCATTTTAGTCCCATAAAAAGGATGAATAAGGGTCGATTTTTTTATCAGGAGCAGAAAGGGTATTTACTCTTAAATGAATTAATGGATATTGAGTGCAAAACGTATGGGCTTAGGAATATATGGGTTAGACTCGTTTGTTGTTCTCACATGTTGGGCCAAGAGGATTGGAAAAATAAATGGGCTTTTATGACAATATCTATATGTATTTTGTGATCACTAAAATTAACCTACTTGATTCTCTTCAAGACTCTTTTTGCAATTTAGACCTTTGCTCATTTAATTGCAAATATTAGATACATGCTAGAAATTAATCCTTAATTTTATATAAGGATTTTTTTTCTTTCCCAATTAATTCTTCTAGGCCATAAAATATCAATTCCATAATTTTTAGGTCTAAAATATCCCTTACTAATTTTCCTTAAATTTATTTTTACCCAAAATAAATTTAGGAAAAATAAGCCTAAATTTTCAATAATTAATACTTTAATTATTCAGGCCAAGTTTTCACATTTAATTCTCATTCAATATTTCAAATTTCAAATCGTGAAATTTGTGATGTTACATCTTCCGTGGAAATCTTACTTTTGACTTCCTGGTTGTTCTTTTCCTTTTAAAGGTTACTCCTCCTTGTCTCCTTTCCCGCAGCATTAGCTATCTCTATTTGATCCAACTCCAGATATTTCTTTAACCGAGTTCTAAACTTGACCAAGGTCTTGATGGGATCTTTGTAGATAAACTTTGCCAGCCAAGATGAACCATCCAAGCCGGCTATGAATAAATGCAGGTGCACATTTTCTTCCAATCCACGCACTTGTAAAGAGGCGTCTTTAAAACAATCCAAGTACTTTTAAAGCGTTTCCCTTGGTTGTTGCTTAATCTTGCCGAGAGCGAACTTGGACTTTGGTTGTTTTTTGCTTGTTGCAAAATTTAGTTCAAACTTGTCTCCCAAATCTTCAAACTTTCGGATGAAATTTGCAGGTAGAGTATAAAACCATGTTTGCACTGCTCCTGTCAATGTTGCAGCAAATATCCGAGAAATGATAGGCTCATCAATTCACCTCACAAACATGTCATCAAGATGGACTCGTGGACCTTGACTTTCATTGTACTTTGCAAATAGGCCAAATCTAAGTCTTCTGGGTAAGGAGCATTTGCGATATCGTCAGTGAGCGGACTGTTGTTATACTTCCCCCTACCGTATTTCCTCCTATATGTCCTAGGAGCATTTTGGGTTCGAGGTACGCCATCCCGGTCCTGTCCTCCTGAACCCTGGTTATCTCCACCATGTTGGCTCTATGGTTTGGGACTGATCCATGAAGCTCAGGAATTGGAGCCCGGACTTGATCATCCGAGTTGTCTTCAGTATGATTACCTCGAGTAGGACCTCCAGCATCAACTTGAACAGATTCGGGTTCATTAACCCGAGGAGGATTACTAGCATTCCGATTTTCCTTTTCTTTCCTTCTGTCCCCCTCATCCCAATTCTCCTTACGAACTGGAATTTCAATTCGTCTCAGACGCTCCTCCAACAACTACATTATTCTAACGTCCTCTTGCCTCTGGAGATTGTTGCATTGCTACATCTCCTCCATTCGCCTCAATATAGCATTGAACGCGTTTTGCATGAGGCGAGCGTCCGGATCTGCAATTGGAACTTGAGGAGGAACTTGTTGTTAGGCTTGTTGGACAATAGCATTCTGAGGGGTTGCCGCGAATGCTGGGGATGATGTCGTGTCTGATACGTCTTCAACCGGCATTGCGTTATAATCTGAAACAATCATATTCTCAGGTTGTTGTTGACGTTGAGGCTGTTGTTCCTGATTCTGCTGTAGTGGTTCTTCAGGTAACTGCCCGTGCAAGGGCATCTGGCTACTCTTTTGGTAGCGACCATCGTTGGTCGTGGGAATCACAAATTTATTAATTCCCCACAGTTGGCGCCAATGTTCTGTCTAGATTGACAGGGATGTCTAGTCCATTGGACTAGTATGTTAATATCGGATCGACTAACTCTCTCCTAGGTATCTATGGATCAGATACCTATGAGTATAGTAGATCACTGTGCACGAATAGGTGTTAGCCAAAGGGGGTGGTGTGTGTACACAATGATGGCAGAATAGTAATTGAGAGAGAGTGTTCATACCTTAGGGTTTACCTCATATTTATAGAATTTACATGTAGGGTTAGGGTTTATGAGCCTCTATGCCTCCAAGCCCAAGTATTAAGCCGTCATATCTACGTTATAATCTTTGATTAGGATCCTCCTTGATTATAGGTGGATTCTGATTAGGATCCTCCTTGATTATAGGTGGATTCTGATATAAATTGCCCTTTATTGGATCATACATTAAATGGACCTCAAATGGGTCTGTAACAATAGTACTTGGTTCTAAGCTTTGCGCGTCTAAACACTGTCCCTCTCCCTATACAACGTAAAAATTGTTTGTTAGTGAACTAAAATAAAAATGCCTCACAATAAGAATGCATCCATGCTCAATATCAGGCTATACACTATCAAATATGGTTCTGTCTGGTTTTTTTGTTCCTCACACATCTGCAACTCAAGCTCTGTGTGTCCCTGTGCTGCAAACTCGGTAATCCATCATGGGTAAGGTGCACGGAGCAAAGTTTGAGGTCAAACGTCTAAAGTAGCCAAACAAAACAAAAAGAAGTCCGGGGTCGTGAGTACAAGCGAATGCAGTATAACAGACATTTTGTCACCGCCATTGTCGGCATCGAGAAAAGGTAAGGACCAAATTCTTCAGGGAAGGAATTAAAGGCTTGGAGGACGGGTTCTACTTTTCTTTCGGTGAGATATTTCTTTTAAAGGTTGCTATTAACTTGGGTTTTGTATTAAATGATGAATTTGAATTTCGTTAGGCTCTATGAGTGATTTTTTTGTTAGTTAATTTGCACTTGTATGTGAGATGGAGTAGTGACTTTGCTTATTTTTGCCATGTTTTCATAACAATTTAAAAAATATTTTTCTTTTTTCAATTTTGTTTAAATAATAACTGAAGGTTAATGAGGTAATTTCACCCAAATTATAAATCCCTAATTATGACATATAAATTTATCTATAATTTGTTAAGTTTAGTGGCCATAATTAGAATTTGGATAATTTAACGATCTTTTAATAGGATATATTAATTATTTTTTAAATTATATAATTATTAATTTAAATTTATTATTAGTAAATTAGATTTTAATATTATTCATTTATTTATTTCAAGTAAGTTAATAAATTAAAATCCAAAAATACTTACAAGGACTTGATTAGAAAAAGGTAAAAGTATAAGGAGCTAATAAAAAGAAAAACAACTATAGAGACGTAATTAAAAATTGGTTGAAACTATAAGGACCTGTAGATTAAGTATCTCTAGAATAAATCTTATTTACTAATTTATCTTTGGGTTAAAAAGCAATTTGGCCAATAAACTATTACCTCAAGAGCGCCTAGTATAAATAACTTTTTAGTGGACCAAAAATACCAAAAAACTTTTAAAAATGTGTAGTCAGCACAAAAAACTTTTACTCCAGGAGTGCCAAGCACAAAAAAGTTTTACTCCAGAAGCGCCCAGTACAAAAAAGTTTTACTCTATTTTTGTGCTGACTGCACATTTTTAAAAGTTGTTTGGTATTTTTGGTCAACTTAAAAATTATTTGTGCTGGGCGCTCTTGATATAATAGTTCGTTGGTCAAATTGCTCCTTAACCCTTTATCTTTTAACATTAATATTTATTAATAATTTATTTAATATTTTTACTATATTTAGAAATACATTAAGTAAACTTTATGTGAAAAATGTTAACACCTTGATCAAAAATTTGAGTAATTGTTTTAAAAAACATAATTTTAATTAAAGATATTTTAAAATTTTGGATTTTGATATATTAATATAAGGATTTCAAAATTATATTATTTTTATAATATTGTAATTTAATTGAAAATACATATATCAAATTGCAAAAGATGTAGCCAACAAATGTTTTTAAAAGATTACGTCATAATCAAGATTTAATACATAAACCAAACATTTAACTTTATTAAAATTATAAATTTAATTACTTTGTAACATGGTAATCAATTTAACAGTATGACAAACATTTGAAAATATTTGTGATTAAATTAGTTTCAAAATATGTATGTTAAAGATAGACATTTTGGTCAAATTGACAAGTCAATGTTGTACTTTAAAAGGCAATTAACGATTGGGTGGACGAGAGTTGAATCTCATAATTGAAAGGGAGATTTATACAACATAGATTTTGATTTTAAGGGAGGTCCATATAGGTTTTTCAAAATAAAGGTGATGTCTATATAATTTAAAGTAAATAGAAAGGAGATTGATGCATTTTACTTGTAAAAAAATATTGTTGTATACTAGGGCTGAAAATAGGCTAGCCCTTATCAAGGGCATAACCAATATTAAGTCTAGCCTAGCTTATTTAATAAATAGTGTTCTGGTGTAGAACACAGATGTCCAGCCGAGTGGGCTGGTGCTTTGATGGTGGATCAAAGGTCCCTTCCTGAATGTCTATGAGGGAAGCACTCAGTTGGAGATGGGATCACTGTACACAACTAGACTCTTAGCCAAAGGGGGTGGGGTGTGTGCACAGTGTGGCTGAATGTAAATAGTTCAGGGTTAGAACGTGTGTACCTTAGGTTTCTACATCAGTATTTATAGAGTAAACCTGGAGCAACCTGGCGTGGTATCCGGCCTATAATGCTAACGGTATCACCTTATGCGGTAGTCGTCCTAGATTGTAGGGGAGTTAGGATTCTCCCTGCTAATAGCTCGGATCTGTTAGGCCATACCTATTGGTTGGGCTTCGTCAGTATTGGGCCTAATGCAGGTCCGTAACAGTTGCCCCCCAGCCTGGTAGTTCAAGTCTTTGAGCTACCGGGGTGTGTTGTGTCCGAGGTAGACTAAGGAATTATACGCCATACCCTGACAATTATACCATGGACCGCCGGGTCTAGCTCCTCGGGCATAGGCCTCGCTCCCCCTATTCTGGGGTAGATGGTAATGTCTAGGGAGTCCAAGTGCCGGGGTGGTATCCCGCGGCTTGGGGATCCAGATTGCCTGTCGTGGACCCTAGGTTAGTCTGTATGAACGAAAGTGCCGGGGTAGAACCCGCGGCTTATGGATTTGAGGTGGACCGTTGTGGCCCCGCGAAATTTCAGGTGGACCAAGGTGACGGGGTTGCAGCCCGGTGTTTGAAGATCCGGGGTGGTTGGCGTGGCCACCGCGTGACTCTTGGGGAGTACCCCTTTTGTTCTGCCATGATTGCCTCGTGACACCTTGCTTTCGCGGATTGGGATGTGTTTCGTTCATCATGCCTAGCCGCCTCCGGGTTTCGTGCGCATTTAATGCACCAGAGGCACGTCGTACGTCACCTCTGCTTTTGGGGCGAAAAGTCGCCTCTGCCCCTGACGGTTGGGTTGCTATTTGAACTTCCCTCCTTTTTTCCCTTTACGTTATATTCGTTTGGGGCTCTTGAATCCATTTCCACACCTCACTCTTCACACCCAAAACTCTCTACGCGAAGGATTCTCTCTGCTAGTTCTGAAGATTCCTGCTTTCCTTTTGCCTAGAAAACGCTCTAAATTTCCCCCTTCCTGCATTTTACGGTCTTCGTTCTAAATTCAAGAGGTAGATTACTCTTCCTTCTCTTTGAACACTTTGCTTTACTGCTATTTTTTTTGGCTTTCTGCTTCTTCTCTATTCTTCGTCAGTGCGTTCGAGGTTTCTGGGTTTTCTGGGTTGGTTGAGTTGGTGTTTCTGAGTGAAGTGTTTGCGAATAGCGCTACCAAACCCGTAGGTTTTTGTTTCTTCATTTAGGTTTGCTTCCACTGGTTCCCCCTTTCTTCTTACCAATCCTTCTATGACTATATAGGTCTAGCCTTCAACCTTGATGGGTAGGGGTAAACGTCTGTCATCTTCGAATGAACCCTTAGACTCGAAGGAAGAGGCAGCCTTGCGGGATCGCTATCCCCGCCTTAGTTTTTGGGTGCTTGGCACCCCCTTGACCGAGGAGGAGAAATTAGCCGTCGTTCTCCGGGGAGGATCCGGTAATGGGAGTGCAAGAGGATCTCAGCCATCCGTCATTGGGTCCGGCCATCTGGAGTCTGACCCCCTTAGGCTTGATCCTGAGAGCTCGCCAAAGGCTGAGGCCGTTTTGGCCGAGCCCATCAACTTTTCTGAGGCGCGTCGTCCAACTGGGTCGGAGTCCCTCCCGGATGGGTATCTCTGTCCCTGTTGGGAATGTATTGCCCAGAGCTCTTCATACGTTGCAAGTGGGCAAGACTCTATGGCTGACAGTGTCTTAGGCTCGTGCCGCCATAGGTCGTCGTCTAAGCCTGTATCGGCTACCGGGGGTCCATGTTTTCCGGATGCCATTCGCCTCCCTTCCTCACATATTAGTTTGTCAGAATTAGGTATCCTTTCTAGTTCTGATTATAGTTTTTTCTTTGTTGTTTGTTATAGGTAAATGGAATCCTCATCTCCTCCCCGTGCTTCTACGTCCAACGCGGAAGCGGATTCCAGTAGTCCTTCCCCAACTCTTAGGGCTAAGTATCCATGGGTGACGCATGAAGTGCTGTCGACGCGTTCCCTGATGACGGAAGCTGACGTGGCTCAGCTAAGAGTGCTAGACTTACCCGGATGTGAGCTGGGCCCTCCTGATGAGGACGAGACAATCTGTTCTACTCGGGAGACCGGGTATACAAATTTCTTTTTCTTTTATAGGGAATATCTTTCCCGGCTCGGTATTCGCTTCCCGTTTACCGAGTTCCAAATATTCGCCCTTAACCACCTTCGTATAGCCCCTTCTCAACTTCACCCTAACGAGTGGGCTTACCTGGCAGCATTCGAGCATCTTTGCAGTTCGTTTGACCCCGTCCTTCCTTACACCACCAGCCTTTTCTTCTACTTCTTTGGCCCCTTCACCCCTCGTTCGGGTAGGGAGCCGCCTACGTTGAAGGGGTTGACTTCTCTCAGGAGTGACCCCGACAAGAAAATCTTTAACCCTTTCTCTGACTCTTTTAAACATTTTAAAGCCTCTTTCTTCAAGGTGGCCGCCAAATTTGGTGAGCACCCTTGGTTCCTAAATGGCCCTGAGGGCCCTGATGTGGAGTGGCGGTTTCCATTGTACTGGTCTGCTAGCCATCATAGCCTCGTCTCTTCGTCTTATCAATTCAACGCCAAAGATCTTCTGGTGGAAGAAGAGGTCGCGGCAGCTAAGATAGCCTCGTTCGTTGCCGAGAACGGGGTGAAGAGCGCGGCCTTCTATATTAAGCAGGCTGGCGCTGGTGCTGGATCGGGTTCGGGATCCAGTACGATCCTTTTTATTTAGTCTATCGCTTTTTCCTATGCCATTTTCTCTATTTTTGACTATAGGTTCTGATATCCTTGTTATTTTTGCAGATCGACGTATGGAGGAGGACCTGGAGTATCTCGCCTATGTGAGGCCGGGGGTCGGGGCGCCACCGAAGAAGGCACCCCCTTCCACGGTTCCGACTGCTGCTCCCTCCGCTTGTGAATTTACCCGGGGTCTGGCCTGGGAGAAAGGTATTACGGAGGAACTGAGCCTTGCCTTCCTCCCCCCTCATCAATATATGATTTCTCTGCCCCTTGCTTCCGCTAAAGAAACCGAGGTCCACAGGGTGGTGAATTACCTCTGTAAGGCGGTCGGGGTGTCCCACGCCTATCTTCACCTAAAGGGGGCATATGTCGGGTCCGTGGATGAAGTCAAGCGCTTGAGGGTTGATTTGGAGATGGCCCAAGAAAAGGCCAAGAGGCTTGCAGAGGAGAGGCTGCGAGCAGAAGAGGCTGCGCGCCGGGCTGAAGAGGAGAGAAGTCACACCGCGGAAGAGCTCAACCGTTCCAAAGCCGTTGCCGGTAAGGCGACCGAGGAGCTCCTGCTCACCAAGGTGGCCCTGGATCAAAGCAACTCCGAGCTGGCCAGCATGTAGTCGGCTCATTCCCTCAGTATGGATGCGGTGAAGACCTTGACGCAGCAGCGCTGCAACCTGGCTCGGGAGCTTGAAGAGACCCGGGGTGCCCTTGAAGAGCAAAGGAATGCCTACCAGAAGGCGACAGTAGTGGTGAAGAAGATCGCGGAGGAGTGCTTCAAGGCGGCCATGGCCCAAATCCAATTTCTCAACCCCGGGGCGGAGCTGAATCTCGCCGATTATGACTACCGCTCTTTCATTAAGGGTGGCGTTCTTGTTCCGCCGCCTCCGTCTCCTGAAGATGAGTCAGTGTCGCTTGCGGACGACGACCAAGGAGGGCAGGTCGGCGAAGAAACTTCGTCCGCGGTCGAGCCCGAGGGGGATGAGGCGCATGTGGAGGAGGCGGCTCCTCCGAGCTGAGCGTAGCTTTATTTCCTGTTTTTGTTCCGGTGTCTGATACCGGCTTTATTTGTAATAGTTTTAACTTTGACTTTATCAATGAAAGTTTTATTTAAAGTTCCATCGTATACTTCTTTAATTTTGTGCATAAATTGCATGTCGTTACGACCTGGACCAGGCCAGGGTCTCAAATAAACAGAGTCCGCTAGTACTCTTATGGTGTAATCGACCAGATGCATAAGTAGGGGTTTTAAAGTTTACCACGCTACGAGGTTCTAGAGTCGTTTTCCAGTATTTTAACCATGGTAAGGGCAATCTGTCATATGCTTAGCCGTGGTCGAATGGACACACATTTAAACATTTTGACCTCATCAGGGTCCGTTATGACTAATTGCCTTCTTATCTCGGTGTTAAACATGATGCATCAAAGTAGTTGAAGGGGCTGATGACAGTGGCCTTTCATAGTTTCAGAGTACCCGGGCTGGTTTTCCCCGGTGTCGGATTTGTACCTATGGAGGGGTTTTGACTGGGTCGTGCGACCCTAGTTTCGGTCCTATCGTCAAGTATTCTTGAAATTGAACTTCGGTTAAAGAATCGTTTATTAATTTAAGAAATGATTCGCTCTAATGAGCAAACAACTTGAAACGAAAACTTGCAGAAATGAAATAATTAAAACCAAAACTGAAATGGGAATAATTAAAGGAACTACTAACTCGGACATGATGTATCCGTTATGGGAGGCTTGTCGTGTCTAGGCCTAACTATAGTAGGCCCTTAACTTGTCGGCATTCCAAGTCCTTTTGATTGGCTTCCTTGCCAAGGTTTCGAGAACGTAGGCTCCTCGGTCAAGCTTTTCCTTGACCCGATACGGTCCGTCCCAATTTGCGGCTAACTTGCCATCCCTGGCGTTTTTGTTGCCAACGTCGGCTCTTCTGAGCACCAGGTCGCCCCTGTCGAAAGACCGGGGCCTCACTTTTCGGTTATACTTGGTCGCGATGAGTTGTTTGGCCGCCATATCACGACAGTGAGCCGCGACCCTTACCTTGTCCACCAAATCTAGCTTGGTAGCCAGAGCATCGTTGTTTACCTCTTCCCCTTCTTCAACGCTTCTCAACCTTCGCCATGAAGGTTGGCCTATCTCGACAGGAATCATGGCCTCGCATCCGTAGGTCATGCGGAAGGGTGTTTCTTGAGTAGCCGATTGGTGGTGGTTCGGTAGCCCCATAAGACGTTATAGAGCTGTTCGACCCAATTGGAATTGGCGTCCTCCATCTTTTTTCTTATGTCGTCTAAGATCACCTTATTTGCCGCCTCGGCTTGGCCATTTGACTGAGGGTGTTCGACATAGGCGAAGTGGTGTGTGATGTTGAGGTCAACCATCATGCCCTGGAAGTTCCTGTCAATGAATTGGGTGCCGTTGTCGGTTACGACCTCGGCCGGGACTCCGAAGCGGGAGAAGATGTTTTGTTGAACGAAGCGCCTCACCCTTGCCGAGGTGATCGTGGTTAGTGGCTCGGCTTCTATCCACTTTGTAAAGTAATCCACCGCCACTATTAACCATCGTAGTTGCCCGGGGGCGGCTTTAAATGGTCCCATAAGGTCCAGCCCCCACTTGTAGAATGGCCACGGGGCCAAGATGTATTCCATGTCCGACGGAGGGGACCAGATGTTCTGGCATGTTTTTGGCAGCTGTCACACGTTTTGACGAACTCCTTGGAATCCGTCTCCATGGTCGGCCAATAGTATACGTCCCGTAGCGCCTTTCTTGCCAATGCCTTTGCCCCCAAATGTTGCCCGTTGATTCTGCCATGGATTTCTTCCAGAACGTATTTGCTCTCGTTTGTGTTAAAACATCTTAGCATTTGGGTATGTAGGCCTTTTCGGTAGAGGTGATCTTCCACCATTGTGTAAACCGCGGCCTCGCGAATGAGTTTCTTGGCCTTGGTTGTCTCGAGCGGGAGAATTCCTCGCTCCAGGTAATCTTCGAGTGGCTTCCTTCAATCGGTAGACGTGGATATGGCCATCACGTAGGTCGGTTCTTCTAGCTTTTGTTGGATCACGGTCCTGTGGTTGGCCGTGCCTTTAGTGCTGGCTAGCTTGGAGAGGATGTCGGCCCTGACATTTTCTCCCCTGGGGATATGTGTGACAGTCACTTCCTCGAAGTCCGATAGTACCTGCTTGACCGTATTTAGGTATTTTGCCATTAGGGGGCCCTTAGCTTGGTACGTCCCGTCTACCTGGGCGACAACGAGTTGAGAGTTGGTGAAAACCGTAACTCTCTGGGCTCCCATTTCCTTAGTCTGTTGGAGCCCGGCTAGGAGTGCCTCGTACTCGGCCTGGTTGTTTGAGGTGGGAAAGTTTAGCTGCAAGGAATGCTCAATTGCAATTCCCTCAGGGCTCTCAATGATTATTCCGGCCCCACTTCCCTTGGAGTTCGACGAGCCGTCTACGTATACTTTCCAGAGGTCGAGGTCGCCGATGTCCTTCCTGGTCGGGGTCAGTTCCCGTAGAAAGTCCACCAAGGCTTGTGCCTTAATGGCGTGTCGTGCCTCATAGGTTATATCAAACTCGGATAATTCTATCGCCCAACTGATCATCCTGCCGGCCAGATCGAGCTTGTGCAGCACCTGTCGGATCGGTTGGCTGGTCCGAACCACGATTTTATGTGCTTGGAAATATGGGCGGAGCCTTCTTGCCGTTGTGAGTATGGCGAAAGCCAATTTCTCCAGCTTCTGGTACCTTAGCTCTGAGCTCTGCAGGGCTTTACTTACAAAGTATATTGGTTCCTGACCGTTCTCGGTTTCTCGGACTAGTACCGAGCTAACCGCCTCTTCCCCAATCGACAAATAGAGGAGCAGAGTCTCACCGGGCTGTAGTTTGGATAAAACCGGAGGAGTTGCCAAGCATTGTTTGATTTTGTCAAATGCGGCGTCACACCCCGGGGTCCAGTCCCCTGTCATCTCCTTTTTCAATAATTTGAACAAGGGAAGGGCGTTCTCGGCTGATCTCGGCAAGAACCGGTTAATACCGCCATCCTTCCTGTTAGTTGTTGGACTTCTTTCTTGTTCCTAGGTGCTTGCATGTCTAGCACGGCCTTACATTTGTCCGGGTTGGCCTCAATCCCTCGACTGGTTAGCAGGAAACCGAGGAACTTTTTGGCGGGGACTCCGAAAGCACATTTAGCCGGATTTAGCCAGATTCTGTACTTCCTGAGTTTGTTGAAGGTTTGCTCTAGGTCTCAGATGTAGTTCTCGGGGTCGTATGACTTGACGATCATGTCGTCGATGTAGACCTCTATGTTCTGGCCGAGTTGGTCCTTGAACACCTTGTTCATCATCCTCTGATACGTTGCCCCTGCGTTCTTTAGACCAAAGGGCATAATGTTATAGCATTAGTTTCCTTTTTCGGTGATGAAGGCCGTGGCCACTTGGTCGTCGGGGTTCATGGTGATTTGGTTGTACCCGGAGTAGGCATCCATGAAAGACAACAACTGGAACCTGGATGAGTTATCCACAAGTTGGTCGATGTTGGGCATCGGATATGCGTCTTTAGGGTATGCCTTATTCAAATTGGTATAGTCCGTGCAGACTCTCCATTTGCCGTTTGGTTTCAAGACCATTACCACATTGGATAGCCATGTGGTGTATTTAATTTCTCGGATGAAACCTGCTTCAACAGTTCGTCCACGTGTTTTTCCAGGGCTAGTTGCCTATCTGGTCCTCTTTTTATTTTCTTCTTTGGATGGCTGACCTTTTCCCTTCCTTGATCCTTTGACCCGGAGTGGACATCCCGGATCTGGGAACGAGTTGGGGCTGCGTTTTTGCCTCCCTTGATCGTCTCGAAGTAGCATTGTCGGGACT